>CM060365.1:27423577-28023577 GCA_030545235.1 Helianthus tuberosus | reverse complement strand
TTCTCCTCGCAAAGGGGCCTTGGATAGTCATCATTTCTCATGAGATGTAGTTACAATTTCAAGGCATTCAGAGGATATTTTTGAATTGTTGTTTGAAAAATGAGATACTTTTTTATCCAACTATGTGGTTGTTGCAAGTGAGCATTGAAGAAGCAAAGAGCCATAGCCATTTAGACAACCTCTAATACTCTTGCTGCAATTTCAAGTCATTAGGGGGAGAATGTTTGGTGTATGGTTTCATTGGGGATTGTTATTCATCTCTATTGTTTTTTTCTTTATGTATGGATTGTTCTTTGCTTATCTTTATGTATCTTAGATTGATATTCATTATAAAGTTTTTATTACTTTTAGGAAGCACTGGATGTTGTTCATGTTAGCAAGACAATCAGGATAAAGCTTTGCAATGCTAGCAGCAGTAGTGTGCTTGGAAATGTGACATTTTCCATTGTTGATATTTGATAATGAAAACCAGGTCGAATTATTGATGCAGGTAAATTTGTATTGTTTATTATTTATACATTGAGTTAATTATACACACATTTATGAATATATAATATGATGTCGATACAATTCTGCTAAGTGTCGTTGAATTAGTTTGCTATTGTTTTGTTGCTAGATCAATGTGCATTTAGATTATTTCTCTAAAATATCAAAAGCTTATTCTTCAAGATCATGATCGCGATAAATGTGACAATCACCTCGCGATCCAGTGACAATCACATGCATGAAAATGTTTCCGGTTACCATCTTGGATGTAAAAGTTTCCGTTTCAATGAATTTAAAGTGGATTTGTGAACATTTGTTAGAAATTTTGCAATTATGAATATATAAACATGTCTTGCCAATAAATATACCTACTAAACATAAAATAGATATATTTTTTAGTAATAAAATTAGTATGTGAACTTGGTTAATGTATTAAATGAGATGTTGGAGTGAATCAATTTAGGTGGGTGTGCAAGGTAAAGATTTGAGACATAGTTGGAAGTAAAAGAGCATTGTCAAGTCTGCAAGTCAAGAGGATTACTTGCACGCCAAGTGTTTGTATTTTGTAAACTTTATATAAATACTATTTTTTTTCAAATATTTGAATAATATTGTCAGTAAATAACTTTGACTTATGTAGTGTAGGGAGTTGTGTAGTCAACTAACTAAATGTTGTTAGTATCTTTAAACTTTTGTATTGTTTAGGTTTAAGTTTTAGATTGGATTACGAACATATCTTTCATTTGGAGGTTAGTTACTTTATGATGTTATTTAATTTTTGTCTTTTATTTTGCAGATCTACAGTGATGGCCGTAGCTAGAAGTTCTGGATGGCCTAGAGAAACAGTAAAGGTTGTTTGTCAGGGGACACCTTAATCCTTAATAAAAGTAAACAAAAAGTATAACGTTTTATACTTCTATGCATTTTAACTGTATTTTCACTTTGTCAATAAGTAATTTATGTAATAAATATGTCACTTTGTTTGTATTTATATTATTTGTACACTTTGTGATAGTGTATATTAAATTTTCCGACCGTGAAGTTCGCGGGTGATAACCTAGTATAAATATATACGAAACAAAAGGATGTCTAAAACAAAAGATAATACGATTAAAGATATGAAAAGGGTGGAGATACAATAGGAAGTTTATTTGGCTAAGAATGCTAGGAAGTGATCTTGACCATCCATTTAGTTAATCAAGGGCCAAGATTAAATGATGGAAATTGAAGGGAAGAAAAGAGGCGCGTGAGTTTGTTTAGGGGCATTCTAGTCAATCCAAGGCAATAGTTTCTCTCTCCTCCAATCCCCCCCCCCATTTTTTAAATGTTCATAACTCTTTCATACGACATTATTTTTTTATAAAAATTGCACTAAAAAACGAGCGTTTTTTTATCTTTAAAACGAGTTTACTATTGCTATATTTTCAAAAAAAAAAAAAATTAAAACCCAGTTGCGTAAAACGCAATAGAAAAACCCCCAGTTACGTAAAACGCAATGAAAAAAAACCCTAAAAAATGACATTTTTCTAAAACGCAATGCACAAAAAACACAAAGAAATCTCTTATTTGTAAAACGCAATGGCCAGAAAACACAAAGAAATGTCTTATTTCTAAAACGCAATAGCCTAAAAATTCAAAAGAAAATGTACTTTCTAAAACGCAATGGACTAAAAACACATAAAAATGTGTTTTACCTAAAACGCAATGCACAAAAAACACAAACACGTCTTATTCTAAAACGCAATGGTCAGAAAACACTTAAAATGTCTGTTTTCTAAAACGCAATGGACTGAAAACACATAAAAAAGTGTTTTACCTAAAACACAATGCATAAAAAACACAAAGAAATGTCTTATTTGTAAAACGCAATGGCCAGAAAACACTTAAAAATGACTCATTCTAAAACGCAATTGCCTAAAAAACAAAAGAAAGTGTTCTCTGTAAAACGCAATGGACTGAAAACACCTAAAAAATGTTTTACCTAAAACGCAATGCACAAAAAACACTTCAAGAATGTGTTTTTCTAAAACGCAATGACCAGAAAACACATAAAAATGTTTTAGTTCTAAAACGCAATTGCCTAAAAACACCAAAGAAAGTGTTCTCTCTAAAACGCATTAAACCATGACAATAGTTTTGTCTGTGCTGTGAATTGTCTGTGATGTGAACTGTCTGGGACCCCGCTACCAGGGGCGCTGCCCCCGGACCCCCGCCAAGATCGTAAAACGCAATAACTAAATAAAAAACCCAGATCGTAAAAATGAAATTAAAGAATTTTTTACATGGATCGAAGTGATTTCTTCAACAATTGACGAATTTTGAATGATTGAAACACTTATTAGCGCTCGAATCGAACGGATCGAGTGATTATCTTCAAAATCACCGGAAAAAACGAGATTTTGTATGAAATTAAACTGGGTTTTCTTCAAAAAAGCTAAAGAACACATTGATCGGGTGTTTGAATCATTGATTGGTGATGAAAATTGCACTATAATGTAGTGATTATTGAGATAGAAAATGGAGAAATGGTTGAAGATGGTGGGTTTTGAAAATGGTGGGTTTTGAAGTTACTGGGTTTTGAAAAGGAAGAAGAAAGGGTTGGATTGACTAAAATACCCTTTTTCTTTATTTTAAATGTTGCCACATGTCCTAATCCTATTGCTTCCTACATTTCCTAGCCAAAATAATCTTCCTATTTGATCCTTTCCCAAATAAAACAATTGCGTTGCCGTGCGGTGCGTTAACTCACAAAAATTAGAACAAAACGAAAAAAATTGGGAAACGAAACGTATGGTGGACCAAAATTGAAAATAAAAAAGAGTTGAGATTAAATTGCAAAAGATGAAAAACCGTGGGTTAAAAGTAAAAAAACAAAGGGTCTAAATTTCAAAATTGAAGTTATTTATTAATCTTAGATAAAGATAAGAATAAAAATAAGTGATACCTATATATTAGTTATTAATATTAAAAGAAATTTATTAAACAAATATAAATAAAATTTATAAGGTTAGAGGAGAAAATGACATGTGACATTATTTGGATTCTTTTATTATAAGTTAGATTTTAGTTTCTATAAGACTCAATTTCTCACTTACTCTTATATTTACATTTTAGTTTCTATACGGTTAATGTGTAATTTTGTAGGAGTAATCTTGCGAAATAGCTAGCTAGACGGGGAGAGCCGGAGAGGGATATGGAGAATAATATTCGACTACATGGTTAATGTATAATTTTGTAGAAGTCATCATAAACTCTCACCTCATTTCACCCACTTCTATCACACCAACACTAAATCACTTGCACCACTTGTCACATAATCATTCCCAACCAATTAAAACAATGTCACATCATTCTCCAAAAAAAAAACCAACCAATCGCAAAAACAACCATCAAACTCACCACTATCGCGATAGTCACCACTGAAATCACGCCATCACGGCTCCCCATCACACACTATAACATAGCTTGTTCTAAAATGATAAACTCGGTACATGTTAATCTTTAGCGAGTACATACGTATAACTATATAAGTATATAACCCATGTTATGTCAATTATCTATACACCCTTAACTCATTTTATTATTATCTTTAACCCACTTTGTCTTTTTATTGTGAGTTTATAGTTTACATTTTAACATACCTTTTAAACCATTACATATGATGTCACTTTATTGAACTCTTAATAATGCTGATTGTGACATATAACAATGGCGTGTGTATGTTGGTGTGATGGTTTGGTTGAATAGAAACTTGATCAAAATCTAGTTTTTTTATAGGAGTTCAACATATAAAATAATATATCTACTAATTATTGGGATCTTTGGTAGTGTTCTTTACTGAAACACTAATAATAATCGGAATAAGCAGTGTAATAAACCAATAAAAACACATTGAATTAAGTAAAACATATGCATCTGTATTAATCATTGAATTTAAAGTTACAATTCGTGCTCCCCCTTAGTTGAAGCACACTTTGTTCTAAATCTCTATCGAAATCTAGAACAACTTATTAAACATCATGAAGAAGACGTTCATGATCTATACATAATTGACATTAGATGACGTCATCTTGATGTTAACATCTCAGTTATTAAGTAAACAACAAAAGATATTAACAACAACTGAAATATAAAAAACATTTGAAACTCTAGATGAAGAAATACAAAAAAATATTTGAAACTATAGATGAACAATTGCTCATATGCGAGATCAGGTGTTTACTTCAGTCAGTCGTTTTTTCAACAATTATTTAATTCTTTCAATCTTCTGTCCTTTTAGTCATCATTCGTCATCTTTATTTTTTCCAAGTCACTAATTTTCCATCAGGAGGGAGTCGATGCTCAATGCGTTTTTTTTTGGAAATGACAAAGGTTTGAACGAGACACCTTCTTATAATATGCATTCTTTTACAAATATGAATTAGATCTTTCTTGGTGAAGTGCTTACATACTTTAGTTTTGATAATCATAAGTGTTTTATGAGTTTCAACAATACTAAATGTGTTCGAAAAAAATGATTGTTTATACCTGTTTAGTTAAGAGAAAAAAAAATAAGGGCTATAATTTAAAACAAGATGAAAACTCGATACAAAATAATTTGGGTAGAGTTGTACTAAATGAGTACGTGTTATAATATAGTTGAAACGACGCATCCATGTAATAAATAATCACATGTGAATTAACCCAACCAATGAGTTTTCACCCTACTAATTCATTTCAAATTAGAACAAAGAAAATTACAACCTAACGTCCCAACCCTTAAAACCCTGTTTACAACCTCCTACCAAACAACCATTTAACCCACCAATACATATGACTCGCTTCAAATATTACGTTACACAACTAATCATGTATTCATATCGCATTACCCAAACCCGTCCGTTACAAATTACCACCGTTAAAAAAACATTTACAAAATAATCATTTTCGAAATTTAACCGGCCACAAAGCTAGTCACTCTACCGTTACACAAAAACGTAACATTTTATCTCCAAATCATAATTTTCAAAATGAGCGTATGTTTTAAGCTAACTTGACCGACTCGATACAACAAGTTTAACTTTAACCCAAACGGTTATTTTCATTGTATTGGTCTTGTTTACCCTTGCCAGCGTGACCCTCTCGCCTCTCTCTCTCTTCTTTCTCTCTCTAACCCTCTCGTAGGGCGACGCAATTCGCTATTGCGTACAGATCCACGATCTTCATCCCTAATCCGCTTATTATCAGGTACGATCAATATTCAATAACCCTAGCTTGCATTCTTACATGTTTTAATCGTGTATATATTGTATCTATTCCGATTATCAGCTGTTTATTCGTTTGTTATTGTTATTGTGTTAAGTTCGGTTTCAGTTAGCCCTAGATTTACCGGTTTTGTTATCAATTTGTTTGTGTTTATGGTTTTTGTGTTTTGATTGTTGAATTCGAATAGATGAGAATAGCTGATTGAATGATTGAATTTATACTTGTTTTTGTTGTTGTGGTAAGTGTATAGTGTGTTTGTTTCGTATTGCTTGAGGTGTAAGTTATTGTTATTGAATGAATTAATTTGTTTTGTTATTTCAGAATTTGAGATCCGGAGGCTGTTGTTGGACGTGTGCTGTGAAGGAATAGAGAGGAACAATGTTTGGTTCTAGCAACCGTAAGTTTTTTTTTTTTTTATATTTTTTTATGTTCTTGTGTTAGAATGAAAGTTAACTTGTGTATTATTAAGCTACTTCATGTTTTTACTAAGTGGTTAGTTTTGAAAGGAAAGTTGTAAATTGGTGAAATGTTTTGAGTTTTGAATGTCATTTTAGTTGAAGCATTGGAATAGAAAGTGAAGTGTTTGCCATTATTATCTGTCAAAAAGTTGTAAATGAAAACTAAGATTGAAATTAGATATGAACTTAATTTGTTATGCATAGTATTGGCACTCACTTACTTAGAACTCAATGCAAACTTCCCTTTGGCAAAGAAAATGACAGAGTTGATTTGATTATATACTCATGCAAGCCCATATTTTATAAGTGTTTATACGAACGGGGCTTAGGAATAAAGTGATTGAACTTTTAGTGAGAAAAGAACCAAGTCTTCTTTTTTTTTTATTGAAGAGTGGAGCTTCAAGTTCCGCATGCTCTGTCTTGACTATGTGCAACTCAATCACACCCTCACTTCTGTGTCCAAAATAGAGAGAATGAGGCAAGTGGCACAACACAATGAATCCTTTTGCCCAAAAATAGTATGTGCTTATTTAGCCGTTAATGTACTTCTGGTTAACCATATGTTGGCTAATATCTGTCATTTATGTTTTATATTGTACATGCTTGCATAGAGTAATGTTTAGGAGTGTAACTGGACGCAAAATTTGAGGCTTCTTCTTAAGTGAACATTTTATACATGCTTATTGACGTGCGTGTCATGTTGCATCATGCTCTGTATTGTATGCTTGATTCTTGGAACTTGTCACTATGTTTTTTATTTATTTATGATCAGCAACTTTGTGAATTTAACAGTTTCTGGTATTTCTAAACAGCTTTTGGGCAGTCATCTAATAGCCCATTTGGGTCCCCATCAGTTTTTGGGCAGAACAATAGTCCAAATAACAATCCTTTTGCTGCAACACCATTTGGTAGTACATCTCCCTTTGGTTCACAAACAGGGAGCTCAATTTTTGGTGGCACGTCTACCGGTGTGTTTGGTACCCCAGCTTCCTCACCAGTTTTCGGTGCCTCGTCAGCTCCTGCTTTTGGGAGTTCAATGCCTGCTTTTGGAGCTTCCTCAAGCCCAGCCTTTGGTGCTTCATCCTCTTCTTTTGGTGGTAAGCACACTTATTGTTCCGAATATTGTACTCAATATGGCTTAAACTTGGTCTTTAATAATATTAAATTAATATTAGAATAAATTACAAGTTTTGTCCTTTATGTTTGTCCAAAATTGCAGGCGCTGTCCTTTGTCTTTAAAATTGATGAGTTTTGTCCTTAATGTTTGCAAATCTTGCACATTATGTCCTTTAGGCCAAACCCAGTTAATTTTTTTTGTTAAATCTGGTCATGTGCAAGTCATGTGAGGGTACTATTGTAATTTAATTGTCCAAGGACTATTGTGTAAGATAAATTATATCAAGGGGCTAATATGTAAAAATAAAACAAAATAATTTAAAATATTATTTTTATAACCATATATATATATATATATATATATATATATATATTTTTTTTTTCTGAAATTAGCAACCACCTATCACCACCATCCTGCACCTCCACCACCACCCCCCTTCACTGCCACCACTACCTCTACCACCCTTCATCATCTACAACCACCATCTCCAAATCAACCACTACCAATTCAGTCTTTTCCCTACTATTTTCATTTTCCACATTTATATAATCAAAAGGTTAATTCAGAAAATCTGTACACACTCTTCTCTTTGAATCTGTACACCCCTGTTATCGCCGTCATCAAGCCTTAGGTCACATAATCTAAACATACAACAAATAATCTACCTCTTGAACCCACAGTCAAAACTAATCTGTACACCCCTGTTATACACTGCAGACTATCAAACATTTGTTAAATAATCACAGTCAAAACTTAAAGGCCAGAATCCAAACACAAATCAACAAATTCATAAAAAAAGAAACAAGATAACAACTTTTAGCTACAAAACTAACAAAACCCATATTTTTCAAGTCTAATCAGCTTCATTCTTGAACATTTAACAGCAAAACTAAAAATTTATCAACAAACTTGAAAAACCCATATGTCGCCGAAGAAGACCGCCGGGATGGAGAAGACGGAGGATGTCGCCGGAGGAGCGATTTACCGTTATGTCCTTCACCCACCGCCGCTTCTAACCCACCACCGTACACCTACCACCGCTAAACCCACCATCAGCATCACACCCACCACCACCGCCGTACCTAACCCACCACCACCGCCGTGCCTTCACCATCGCACCTAACCCACCACCACCGCCGTGCCTTCACCATCTGAAATAGGGTTTCAGATGAATCAGATTAGAGATGAGAGAGAGAGAGTTAGGGTTTGATTGGATGATTTCTGGATAGAGGTTTTGATTTCTAGGAGGGTTTTTTGATTAGAGATGAGAGAGAGAGAGAGTTAGGGTTCCATTTTTTGATCTGATTATAGAGTTTGGATTTTGTTTGTAAAGATTGGAAATGAAGGGATGTGATGTTTATATAATGTTTTGTTTTTAAGTTATACAACATGGCCCTTTAATAAAAGTTATTTACAAACTAGCCCCTGGAAAGGTCAAATGACAAGAATGCCCTCATGTGCAAGGCACATGATCAGATTTAACCAAAAAATCTAACTGGGTTTGGCCTAAAGGACATAACGTGCAAGATTTGCAAACATTAAGGACAAAACTCATCAATTTTAAAGACAAAGGACAGCGCCTGCAATTTTGGACATACATAAAGGACAAAACTTGTAATTTACTCTTAATATTAATGTTGGTTCTGTGAAGAGTGTCTTTAGTATGCTGTGTAGTTCTACTGATGTGGTTGGTTAGGATACTAGTAATCGCATTATTTTGTTCAAACATCCTAGTGGTTTTTTTTGTTGAGCATGCAACTTGCGGTTGAAAGTTGAAACAAAGGCTCAAGATCTTGCTTTGATTGGTAGAATCATTATTTATATGTATTTCTTGAGTGTGACTCACATTCGGACATATATGTAGTCATGTAGTAACCATAGAGTATAATTTTTTTTGTAACAACTTCATAAGTTCATACGTAAAAATCACAATTGTTTTTACTCGCCCTTTAAATAGTTATTCTTATTTATACTTTCTTGATTCTACTTTTTTTTAACATCTCACAAAGATACCTGATTTTGGCTCATGACGTGTATGCCTCTTGACTATGATCACATCAGTTTCATATTGTTCTGATTGTCATATTATGTCAAATCAAAGTTTGTAATATTATATCTAATTAATTTGCTTCACCTTATTTATTTAAATTACAGGTTCATCTGTGTTTGGTCAGAAGCCTGCGTTTGGTGGCTTTGGATCCACTACACCGTCAAGTCCTTTTGGAAGCTCATTTCAGCAATCACAACCTGCTTTTGGGGCCTCAAGCACACCTGCTTTCGGGGCCTCAAGCACACCTGCTTTTGGGAGCAATCTTTTCGGTTCCTCCCCTTTTGGAGCATCAAGTCAACCTGCATTTGGGGCATCAAGCACACCTGCTTTTGGTGCCACAAGCACCCCCGCGTTTGGTGCCACAACCACACCTGCGTTTGGTGCCACAAGCACACCGGCTTTTGGTTCTACATCAACCCCTACATTTGGCAACACGGGCTCTGCATTTGGTGTCTCTAGCACCTCTGTTTTTGGTTCAAGCACTCCAGCTTTTGGTGCTTCTAGTACCCCTGCGTTTGGTGCGTCAAGTACACCGGCATTTGGTGCTTCAAGCACACCAGCATTTGGTTCTGCGAGTACTCCAGCGTTTGGATCTTCACCTACTCCTGCTTTCGGTGCAACAAGTTCTCCTTTCAGTTTCGGGTCAAGTCCAGCATTTGGTCAATCGACTTCTGCATTTGGAAGCAGCCTGTTTGGTGCCACTAGCACAACCTTCGGGGCTCAAAGCTCCCCATTTGGTACGTAGCTAGTATTTGTTCCAGAACTAATAATCTAATCTATGTTTTGTTATTAAAAAGGTTTGAGTACAATGCCATTTTCGTCCCTGAAGTTTGGCCAGTTTTGCGACTTTCGTCTACTTGGTTTTAAAAAGCGAGAGGCGCACAAAAGCGACGAGGTCTAAAATTGTAGCACAAAGCGCAAAAGCGGTGGGCTTTTCGTACCCGAGGCGCAAGATGTTTATATAATTTTTTTTATATATCCCATAGGTTTTTAGCTTCCTTTAACCAAAACATAGCTATAAATAAGGCTTTTATACCATTTTACTTGCATGTACAAGTCAAAAAACCCAAGGTACAACATTTTTCTGCAGTAAAACGCCTCAGATACATGAGGCGAGCGCCTCAGGCCAAAAAGCCCCCAAAAAAACCCTAAAATTTTGCGCTTTTTGGGCGCTTCTTGTAATTACACAAGGCGCTGAGCAAAAAAGCTCCAGAGGCTGCACCTTAGTGCGCCTCGCGCCTAGGCACGCTTTTTAAAACCCAGTTCGTCTAAATGTTTGTTTTAAAATCTTGCCTTTTTCATCTGGCTTGTTAGCTTCATCCATTTTTTTCCGTTAAGTCTGGGGTATTTTCATTGTTTTTGTTAACTTAAAGGGCAATTCGGTCTTTTGAATACTTGTACATGATGCTAAAGGCTTGTACATAAAGTGAAAAAGACCGGATTGCCTTTTAAGTTAACAGAAAAGACGGAGTTACCCCAGACTTGACGTTGAAAAATGGATGGAGTTAACGAGCCAGATGAAAATGACAAGATTTCAAACCTTTTGGATCCAGATGTGAAAAAAACAAACCTTTGGAAGAAAGTCGCAAAACTGACCAAACCTCAGGACGAAAATGGGATTTTACTCAAAAAGGTTTACTTTGCTGAACTTTGTTACTATTCACAAACATGCAGGAGCCCAGACCACAACACCAGCATTTGGGAGTTCCGGGTTTGGTCAACAACGTGGGGGAACTAGAGTAACTCCTTATGCTCAAACACCTGAGGCCGACAGTGGTAGCGGGACACAAACTGCTGGAAAACTTGAGTCAATATCAGCAATGCCTGCATACAAAGAAAAAAGTCACGAAGAACTTAGATGGGAGGATTATCAATTGGGCGATAAAGGTAATAATCAGTTTCGTTTCCCCGGTACCGTCTTTTTGTATCAGTTTCCTAATGTTATGTTTTCTTTTGGTTCAGGGGGCCTGAATCCTGCTGCTCAATCTTCTGGTGGAATGGGCTTTAACATGACCAACACACAGCAACCGAACCTGTTTGCTTCGTCGTCACCTGCATTTGGGCAATCATCTGCAAATCCATTTTCTTCCACTACGTCTACCAACCCGTTTGCCCAAAAGACTTCAACTTTCGCCACCCCGGGGTTTGCGACCTCAACCCCATCTCTCGGATCTTCACCTTTTGGTACTACAACGTCTAATCCTTTCGGGTCAACACCATCAGCAGCGCCATCTGCATTTGGGTCAACTCCTGCTTTTGGATCGACTCCTGCTTTTGGCTCTACATCGTCTCCTTCTCTTTTTAATACACCCAATACATCTGCGTTTGGAACATCGTCGTCTATTTTTGGTACTCAAGCCCAGGGAACAACTTCATCGTTTGGTACTGGCTTAAACTTTGGAAACACTCAATCATCACCTTTATTCCAGTCAACCACACCTACTCTTGGGCAAACAAGTTCTCCTTTTGGGCAGACTTCCTCACCTTTTGGGCAGGCGGCACCGGCTTTCGGGCAGAGTACTCCGGCTTTTGGTCAATCGAATGCGTTTGGAGGAAACTTGTTCTCTAGCACCCCTTCGTTACTAAGCACCAGCAGCATGGGATTCAATCAGACAACTGTGAGTTCCCTTTGTTAGCATTTTTCGTATGTGATTACTTATGATTCATTAAATGTTAATAGAGCATGTGTGAGATGAGGATTTTGGAAACTATGACATCACTATTTCACACATAACCACATGTCCAAATCAATTAGTTGGTCAACTAATGAAACTGCTGACTATTAGTTGACAACCGGAATACTATTTAAATGTCTTTGAATTACAAGGTCATAAGTAAGATATAAAACAAATAAATATAAATAGAGTTAATTACGTTTTTCGTCTCTGTGGTTTGTCAAAAATCACTATTTTAGTCCATTAGTTTTAAAATTGCCAAAACAGTCCATGTGGTTTCACCTTCGTAACTATTACAGTTCACTCTCACTAACGCCATCTAGTTATTCTGCTAGTTTATTTGAAATGACCATAATGCCCCTGTTTTTAAAATGAAAATAAATAAAGAGTTAGTTACGTTTTTTCGTCCGTGTGGTTTGTTAAAATAACCATTACAGTCTATTAGTTCTAAAAATTGACAAAACAGTACCATTACTTTCACATCTTTCACCTTCAACACACCAACAATGGCAGTTAACAATTTCATCTATCTAATATCTTTTACTCTACTATTCGCTCTCCCTGTTTCCTCAAATCCAGCCGGAAGATCACCTGCTCTGGCTCCACACCCTCTCTACTTCATCCATCTTTAACATCTCCCACCAGTACCACACACACATACCTGAACAATGACCACCTCCACCACCCATTATGGCCACCACCCCTCAAGTTTTTCAAGTAGGCAATAAGTTTTCCTACTGACGTCGATTGTAATGGGGAAAATTAGGTGGCCGGATCTTAAGAAATGGGGAGGGTGAAATGTAAAGTGAAAGATACTGGTACTGTTTTGGCAATTTTTAGAACTAATGGATTGTAATGGTTATTTTTAACAGACAGGGACGAAAAACGTAACTAACTCTTCATTAATGTCAATTTTAATAACGGGGGCATTATGGTCATTTCAAATAAACTAACAGAATAACTGGATGCCGTTAGTATGGGTGGATTGTAATAGTTATTTTTGACAAACCACTAGGACGAAAAACGTAATTAACTCAAACAAATATTAACTGATGATTTTATTTGTGTTAGCTCACCTACCTTACGAAAGTGAAATCACAGGGACTGTTTTGGCAACTTTTAAACTAATGGACTGAATTAGTGATTTTTTGACAAACCACAAGGACGAAAAACGTAATTAACTCAAATAAATATTAACAGTTGATTTTATTTGTGTTCGCTCACCTTGTGACATTTTCGAATCCAATAGCTAAAAAATGTTTTTTTTTATGTACAATGTACGAAAATCACCTAACCGTGTCCTTTTTATGTTTGCACACGTACCTGCTTGTAAATGCATATTCTCACCATTGATTAAAATATCTGAATCCTGTACGCGGATGATGTCAAACGTGTTGACATGTTTTTGTTTACTTCTATGGTAACCATTCTAGAATGAGTTATTTATATCCGTAAATTTGTTTTATCCTTTTAAAGAGTTCTCATGTATTTGAGAAAAACACAGGGACTCATAATACTTCTTTTTGTATATAGTATGTTTTCAAATATAAGCTTTATTCATTGGAAGTATTTTCTACGGAATGCGTGATTTGGAGATCTGTTTTTTTTTTCTCTTGCATATTTCTCTACTGTTGTTTTTTCTTCTGAATTTGTTTGATGCTTGTACTGTATGATCTTGTTAGTTTTTTATGGCTCTGTGAGACCGAATCCGTTATATGGTGTAACTATTAACTTTTGTTGATTATATATACAGCCTTCTCTTTCAAATCCTTTTCAATCGGCTCAACCAACCCAAAATACTGGTGGCTTTGGCTTTGCAGCACCATCAGGTGATACACTACTTTTCAACTTCTTAAATTCCGTTTTGAAAATTTTTATTTATTTTCTCTTCACTATAATCTTATTTTCTTATTGCTTTAACAGGTGGCACATCAAGCATTTTTGGTCAGAATAATTTTGGACAAGCGTATGCTTTTTAACCCTCTCATTGTGTATATATTATTTATTTCATTAGGAATTTCTCAATGCTTCATATGACAGGCCTGCCAGTCAGAGCCCGGCACTAGCACAGCCACAGTCTATTACAAATCCGTTCGGAACGTTACCTGCAATGCCGCAGATGTCAATTGGGCGTGTGGGAAATGCACCATCAATTCAGTACGGAATTTCTAGCCTGCCAGTAAGTAAATTATATAATATATAACTACCAATCACATATAGTACAAAGTAAATATCGTATTATATGCTTACATATTTTTAATCTTTGTAGGTTGTTGACAAACCAGCCCCTATGAGGATATCATCTGTGTTGACTTCTCGGCATCTTTCTCAAAGGCGGATTAGGTTGCCTGCAAGGAAATATCACCCCAAAAATGAAGGTCCAAAGGTTGATACATTTTACTCGAGTGGCTATCTTACTTCATATTCATGATAAAAGAGTCGTGTTTAATAATTTGATTGATTTCTGCAGGTTTCGTTTTTTAGTGACGAGGAAGAGACTACGAGCACACCTAAAGCTGATGCTCTTTTCATTCCCAGAGAGAATCCAAGGGCTCTCGTTATTCGCCCTGTTGAACAATGGCCTGCAAAAGCATCTGCCGAGAAACCAAAAGAAAAAGATGCATTTAATATTTCTCCACCACAAGCTAATGGTAGTTATTCCAGTTAATGTATTTATGTTATGAAAATAAAGTGAAATCATTGCTTTCTAGACATTATAAATTGTTATCTTAATTCAGGTCAATATACCGAGTTTGCTTCTACCACGCATCAAAATGGACGCCCTACAGAGAATGGGAACAGTAAGATCATTGCTTGTAATTGGTAAAACCAAAACTGTAACCAAAGTATTCGGTTTTTGAAAACCATTCGGTTTCGGTTTTAGCAACGGTTCGGTTTTTCGGTTTTTGGAACAAAATTACGTAAGATTCAAAAATTTAAAGTATAATCCAAATTTTAAGAATCTTTCTTAGATGTTTACATTTAAGTTATTATATTTAACCTTTTTAATTAATTTTGTTTACATAAACCTAACCTTCTAATCTATTTCTATGTTTCTCCAAAGTTTTTATGAAGAGATTTTCTTTTTTAATACTTTGAAAATCATTTTTTTTTATGTTACGTTTTGTTATTTCTTGTAGGCAATGGATAAAGCATTTCAAAGATAAATAAACATGTTAATGTTTTTATTATAAATACTTAACCTTCAAGAATAAAGTTAATAATTCCTAAATCAATATATAACAAACTTAAAAAAATGATTTTTTAGGTTCGGTTCGGTTCAGTTCATTTTTTTTCTTTTTTCATAAAATGCAAAACCGTAATCAAACCGTAAATTTCGGTTCGTTTTTTTTCTTCTTTTTTGTGTGGTTCGGTTTTATAGTTCTTCTCAACAATTCCAAATTTTTTGGTGTCTGAAAATGCAATTGTTTCTAATGCTTCATGCAGGAAATCATTCTGAAAATGGTATTTTCAAGGAACAAACTACTTCCGTCAAGATAACCCAGAAAACAAACGGTATACACGACGATCAACCAACTTCAAAATCCGACTCATACATCACCTTAACAGGTCACCGAGCAGGTGAGGCAGCAATCGTTTACGAACACGGGGCCGGCATTGAAGCATTGATGCCTAAACTTCGCCATTCAGATTACTACACCGAGCCACGGATCCAAGAACTAGCCGCTAAAGAGCGCGCAGAACCGGGTTTCTGCCGCCGTGTAAAGGACTTTGTAGTCGGGCGACATAACTATGGAAGCATTAAATTCTTTGGGGAAACCGATGTGAGACGACTGGACCTTGAGTCTCTTATCCAGTTTAATAACCGAGAAGTGATTGTTTATATGGACGAGACGAAAAAACCGCCAGTCGGACAAGGCCTTAACAAGCCCGCTGAAGTAACACTTCTGAATATCAAGTGTTTTGATAAAAAGACGGGGCGTCAATTCACCGAAGGACCTCGAATTGAGAAATATAAAGAAATGTTAAAGAAGAAAGCTGAAGACCAAGGTGCGGAGTTTGTGTCGTATGACCCGGTTAAAGGGGAATGGAAGTTTAGGGTCAGCCATTTCAGTCGATACGCGCTCAAAGAAGATGACGACGAGGATGAGGATGGCTCACTGGTTGAATGATAAGCGGTTATCTAAGGCTGGTTTGTATAGAGCCTGTGATATACAATTATACATATAACTACAAACCAGTGATTGTGGTGGACTGCTTCTCTCATGCAAACTTGCACTTCTGTTATTGTGGTTTGACAAACCAACATACACGTTTTTCTATTTGTTTTTGTGTTTTTTATCAAGTCATGTTCGATCCAGCAAAACATTATTATTGGTGGATTTGAACAAAGAATCGTAATTTTTGTTTTTTTTTACTGTGATGTAACAGTCATCAGTCATGTGGATTTTGGTGTTTTCATCTTATCCCTTTTTTTGTTTTTGTGTTATATCGAATGGCGAGCTTTTTTGAGGTTTTTTTTTTTTTTGTTTTTAAATACTTAAGCTTGTGAATCCAAATCCACAAAGAAACACAAATAAAAGACCCACAAAACCCACAATAAAGTAAAATAACAGGTGAATATGCATCAAGAATCAACAAAAAAAATAATAATTAAAAACAAAACTTAGAAATTAAAAAGAAAAGTTACCAAATTTTTATAACTAGTATTTAGGACCCACATTTTACGACGGGACCGTTAAACCGAACAATAACAGACGTAAAAGCTATAATAATTGTTTAGTAAATTTAATACTAAGAAAAACAATAATATAGTTAATATAAAGGGTAAATTACATTTTTCGTTCTTTATGATTTACTAGAGTTGCATCCTTTTGAGGACATGGTCTAAGATAGGACTTTGTGGAGGCGTATGATTAGGGTTAAGGACTTCAAGAGGATATTGCAGTAAGGTCTTGGGTGTATTTTAGGGACGTAGGTTTTTCTTTTTCTTATTGCAGTATAATGTAAACCATACAACATCTTGGGTGCAAATTTGTTATTTAAAGGACATGGCATGCACAAATTAAAGGGAAAGGGCAGGGACTGCAATTTAGGGTGTAATTAAAGGACAATCTGTGTAATTTACTCAAATAACTATTATATGAAAAAAGAAAAAAAAAACAAAAGTCAAAACTTGCCGCCAAAAGTGGCCAACCAGTTATCAAAACTATTGCCTGATGACGTCATCCACTTCTAAATGTATATGTTGAAAATTATATAGGGAAAATATTTCAAAAAGTTTAGTTTGTTTAAAATCGAATAAACTTTTGTTGAATATATAAACAATTTTATTTATAAAAATTAGTGGACTTAAATATCATTTGGTAGTTTTTATAACATGATTAGGGTAGGGATCAAATATGAAGTTTACTAGGTTTTTACCCGGGATTGCTTCCCGGGCTCGGGAAACTTAGTTATATCAATTATTATTTGTTATTAATACGACCTCATTACATCAAGCATCTCATTGGATTCAACATCAATGTTTTCACATCACCGGGTAATTAATTACCCGGGATTGCTTCCCGGGTAATTAATTAATCCAAACGTTCAACAAACAATAAATTCACAAAATGTAACTCCATATGTGATCCTTATTAATCAATAGTTACCATATTATTATAGTAAGGAACCCGTGCGATGCTGCAGAACACGCAACACACTAACACAGACACCGCTAGATAGTCCGTTAGCTAACCTTGTTAGGATCGGAGGCTTTCGTGATTGTGTTTGTTTGTATAATTTGAACAAATCAAATAGAAATGAACATAGTTTAAGTGCAGCGGAAATGAACAACAAACTTTGTAAACACAATCAAAGAGGAAGATAGTTTTGATAAACATTTGCTTTTCATTAAGTTGAAAGATTACAAATCAAAGCAAAAGATTACAAGCATGCTTACAAACTAAACTCCCCCTCAGCCTTTTACTCCATGGTTGGTTGCACAAGATGAAATGATTGAATTAAGAAGAACTCACTCAAGACGATCAAATGTAACAGTACAGGATACTGCTCCATTTATAGACAATCCAAACCACTGAGGCATCTCAGCTGACGTCACCATGAAACCGACGTCTAACAGCCTAACAACCTGTAACAACTGTTCCTATACAAACACTGCTATTCTTAACCACTGATTCTACATAAAACAAGTAATATACTAAACTACTACTATGCTCTTCCAACAGTGCTTCCCTTAAAGTTGATCAGTCTTTGAGTGGGCAGTGCTTTGTCAACAGTGGATAGAATCAGCAGTGTTTACTTCTTCAGGGCTTTGTCAGCAGTTTAAAGGGTAGCAGCAGTTGTATACGGACAGTGGATAGAGAGCCATCAATTCTGTTTGCCTCATGTTTTAAAGCAACTATTGGCCATTCTTCAAATTGTTTTTCTTCAGCAGGATAGAATTTTTCTTTCATGATATATGCAAGATATTCTTTTCTCATTTTATTTCGTTGATCTGTCTTTTCTTTGTTTAGATCTTGTGCATAGTCTTCCATCTGCTTGACCTTACTGAGCAAGAATTCCAATTTTTCAGATATGGCTTCGTCACTTTGACCTTCACATTCAACTTTTGCTCTTATTTTAGCCTGCCTTGCTTTAAGCTTGAGATATTCATCCATATCTTCTGGGACTATGAAGCCTATGAGAGAAGGGAATCTTCTTGTTGAAGGATCATCCTTGGTGTAGAATTGTCTCATCTCATTTTTTACAGCTTCCAGTTCCAGTGGATATTTTGCAGCATTAGGATCATGTTTGTCTTCATCTGGCTGAGTTATTTTTCTTTTTCTGGAGTAAATTTTATTCAGTGAAGGAGTGCTTTTGGGTGATTTGTTGAGTGGAGTGAAGATGGTTTGAAGTGAAGTGAGGGTAGTGGTGAATGGTGGCTGACTAACAGTTGTTGAAACAACTGGTGTTTCAACTACTGCTGCCATTACAACAGATGATGAAACATCTGATGTCTTCTGCTTTTTCGCAGGAGGTGATGGTGGTGATGTGACATTGATGAGAGCAGTGGTGGATGACTGGCAAACAGCTGTTGAAACAACTGGTGTTTCAACCTCTGTTGTCATTACAACTACTGATGTGTCAGTAGATGTCTTCTGCTTTTGAGCAGGTGGTAATTTGGTGGATGGTGTTGTACTTTTAGGTTCTGGTAGGGCAGTGGTTGTAGTGTGTGTTGTAGTGGTGTGTGTTGAAGAGATGGCAGATGTTTGGTTAGCAGTTTTTGAAACTACTGCCATATCAACAGTTTGAATAGAAGTTTGAGTTTTTGTGGTTTGAGGTTTGGAGCCTTTGGGAGGTGGTTTAGATGTCTGTTTTTCTTGCTCAGGTTCAACACACAAGCCATGTTCTATTCCCTTCTTCTTCAACTGCTTCATTATCTCCCCCTTTTTGGCATTATCTGCAGGGGGGTTATCAAAGAATATTAGAGTGGAAGGAGCTTTGCTAGTGGTGTTTTGGATACTGGCCTTTATAGCCTTGATGTCTGCTTGAGTATATTTGAACCTAGACTCCAACATGTTTGTCAGCATTTGTACATGTATTGCATGCTGGTGATTAGCCGCTTGTTTTTGTTTTTGGAGCAGGGGTTGGAATACACTACATAGCTCATTTGCAGCAAGTGCAGGTTGTGCAGGTGCTTGAGGTGGAACAGCAGTGGATTGTGCTTTTTGAGCTTTTAACAACTGTTGCACCATATCCTTTATTTCAGCAACTGATGTTTCAAGGTTTCAACTCTGCCCGTCAATTCCTGATATTTTGAATGATAATCCAATTTAATGGAATCATCTGTTTCCCCACCAGCAGTGGTTGTACCAATGTGTGACTTAGGACATGAAGCCCAGAAATCATCCATTGATGCCCCTTGTTCTTGGTACTGGGGACTTCTTTCTTCAGCACTTGATAACCTTTCAATGGTACCAGTGGTTAAAACAAACTCACTGGTGGTTACCAGAGGTGCTATAGAAGAAATTGCCTTCAAGGGAGTCTTACTAATGAAACAACTGTCCAAATGTAGATCTGTTGATCCATCACTTGTAGTTGCTGCTCCACTTGAACTACCACCAAGAGTTACTTGTAACTCAAGGGGTGTAACCTCCTCAGTTGCTGCTGGGATAGCAGAGGTAAAATCATCAGACCTAGTCACTTGTAGGAGTATGCTCTCAGTGATAGGTAATTGAGAGGAACTGGTTTGTGTCTGAGCTATGTTAACTGCATGCAACAAATGTATCATGCATTGTGGTAAAGTGAGGGGTGAGGATAAGGGTGTTGAAAGAGACATGTCCTTGGGATTAGGACTGTGGAAGATGGATCCGAGTGAATCCAGAGCTTCATAATGTGGAGTCCCTGTGTTTACAACCTGATCCTTTTGTGAGGATGCAGGAGGAGTTTGAGGTAAAGGTGGAGATCTTTCTACCATCTGCTATGAGGAAGTAGCAGCAGTGGTTTTTGGTGACATTTGTGTTGTCACTGGCAGTTGCTCTGTGTAAGTCCCAAATATCCCAAGATATCACTCAAAGGTTTAATCGAATGCGGAATATAAGATCAAACCACAAGAACAAAAAGAAAATATATTATTACCAAACTTTGAGCCGCTGCTTCGATCGCACACGGTTTCAACGAACCGTCTGGTACGATCTCTAAGAAGATTGCACACGCTCTCTAGGAACGTCTGGTACAATCTCTAAGAACCTTGCACACAATCTCTAGGATTGTCTGGTACAAGGTTCTCCATGGGGATTACATGATTACAAAAATGAGAGAGCCACCTAACAATACACTAGACATGACAATATATAGGAGCCTCTAACCAATTGGCCCACATGGCCTAGCCCAAACCCAAGTCCTAATCTAAGCCCAATAAACATAAACTAGTACAATAAAGATAAGCGTAAAACTATACAATCTCTGAGCCTTACAATATCCCCCTAGTTTTATGCTATCTTTATTACGACTTAGAAAAATAATGTCTTCAGCTGTGATGATCTTCAATCTTGGGTCTTCCCCTTTTTAGTGACCCAGCAGTGAACGAGCCCATCCTCCATAAACCTTCCAATCCAACAAAGAACTGATTCAAATATGCTCCAAAATTTTGCACCACTTTAATTGAGTTGGCTCACTTCCCAAACAATTTGCAATCCCAGTAATAATATATTCATACGGTCCAAATAAAATATATCCAAGATGTGGAACTTCATTCATGGCCCCAAAACAAAATTATCATCCACTCATTTAATGGGGCCCAACCGTCACCCAGTTCACCGTTCTTGTACCACAAAGCAGACCCATAAACAAAAAATTTCAACAAAATGCCATATGCTAACAAAATGCCATATGCTAATTTCGTGTGGCATGTTTCAACTTTTATTGAAATTTTAAACAAACAATATACCAACCTTAGAAGTCAAATCCAGTACGGCCCATCCAACATGTGACATTTAGAAACCTTGAATGTCTGAATGCAAATCCCAAAATAATGGCTTGAATAATACAAAGGGGCACAAAGCCCAATACCCAACGTAATCATGTCCCTGTACGAGGAATAATCTAGAGATCGGCCCTAAGGAACCCTAGCTGCTAAGACAATATTTTTGTTGTCTTCTTCGTTGATATCAATCAACAACAACAACTTCAATTTCTGTTGTTCAAAGGTGATACTCTGATGAGTAAGATGATGTTGACCGGAGAGTTATTGTCGTCGGAAAGTATGAACGATAGGTCGGCGGTGTGCGGTGTAACAGTGATGATGTTGTGCGGTGACCGGAGAGTGCGGTGGATGAAGATGACGACCAGAGAAGGTTGCAGGTTGGACGGTTGTAGTGTGAACGACGATGAAAATGATCGTTGAGCGATGTTGTACGGAAGTCGGTGCATGACGGTGTACGGTGAGCGGTGGAGGAGACCGGAGACTGACGGTGGTGATGGTGTGCAAGGTCGGTGTACGGTTCCGGTGTCCGGTTCCGGTATGGTGTGCGGTGATGACAGATTATGTTGAAGGTGATCAGTGTAGCCGTTGATGGTGATCGACGGACTCCACTACAGTCGCACAAGAATGATTTGATCGCACAAGATAAAAATGTTGCACAGTAGATATGTATCGCACAAGGAGAATGATTCTGATCGCACAAGTAAACTTTGGTCGCACAAGATCCCGTAATCGCACAAAAGAGTTGATCGCACAAGATTGAATTTGTCTGGTCGCACACGAATCTAGATTGCAGCCTTTGAATTTTGATACTTTTTAAATTCTACCCCATGCACTCATTCTTTAGAAACAAATCAAACAAAATAATCCCGAAAATCAAGGCAATAATTTGAAAACTAATATCAATTGATTCTTTCCATCAATTATCCCGAAAATCATGCAAACACCACTTTCAAAACTCCAAAACCGATCAAAAACGTAATTTTTGAAATGTTCTTCAAATCTTCAACATCATACACATCTATAGTTCAAATCATAATTCTTAACAATAAGATAAACTATTACCTTGTGAACCACAGATCTCTTTTTTTACGAACATACATCCCCCGTCACTGTGCAAATCCTTCTTCTTGTTCTTCGAGTGATATCAAAACCGAGCCCTTGAATGGCTTCAATGGCTCTGATACCACTTGTAAGTCCCAAATATCCCAAGATATCACTCAAAGGTTTAATCGAATGCGGAATATAAGATCAAACCACAAGAACAAAAAGAAAATATATTATTACCAAACTTTGAGCCGCTGCTTCGATCGCACACGGTTTCAACGAACCGTCTGGTACGATCTCTAAGAAGATTGCACACGCTCTCTAGGAACGTCTGGTACAATCTCTAAGAACCTTGCACACAATCTCTAGGATTGTCTGGTACAAGGTTCTCCATGGGGATTACATGATTACAAAAATGAGAGAGCCACCTAACAATACACTAGACATGACAATATATAGGAGCCTCTAACCAATTGGCCCACATGGCCTAGCCCAAACCCAAGTCCTAATCTAAGCCCAATAAACATAAACTTGTACAATAAAGATAAGCGTAAAACTATACAATCTCTGAGCCTTACACTCTGGGATCTCATCTTCCAGAGTTGCCTTTGATTTGGGTTTTGAGGGCTTTCTGGAGATTTTCTTTTTGGTCCTTTTGGTAATGGCAGGTGTGGGTTTCAAAGCAGTGGTTGTGCTGCTATGATCACCTGTAGCAGTGGGCTCAACAGTAGATGCCTGAGGAGCAGTGGTAGCTGCTAAATTTTGCTCAGGCACCTCTGCTTTTGTTTTTATAGGTGCCATCATTCTAGAAAATGTTTCAGTTGTCAAACCACTTATTTTAAAAGATGCACCTTGTTTGAGTAAATTTTCATTTTCTTTTCCAAAATTTTCTTTGAAATAGTAGCTTAGAAACCTTGGAAAGAGTAAAAATGATTTGCTATCAACATTCTTTACTAAGTCATTAAAGATCTCCTGGGAATAGTTATAATTTTCATTATTCAAAATAGCATAACCCAGACATTGGATCTTCAATGGTATTTCGTTAAAACCAGTTGTTTTATTTGAAACACACATCAAAAGTGTGTGGAATAAAAACCTAGGTGCAGAAGGGAAGAAACCCTTTTGTAAGGTATCGCTTTTTGGTTGTTCTGCATACCCCCTTTTCAAGAAATCAGTTTTCAAGTCGGTTTTAGAAAAAGAAGTTTTACCTTTCTGATCATCGGTTTAAAGACTTCTGAGATTGATTGTGGAGTAATCTGAATTGCTTTTCCCTGTATAGAAGAATTGATGGCTATGGCGATGTCTCCTTGTTTTTCAACGGTAGCATTTTTCCAGAACTCTCTTTGAGTTTGTTGGAAAATGGGAGAATCTGCTGTAAGCAAAGTTTTGTACTTTGATGCAGATATGGTGTCGATGATGGAATCAAAGGTGTGGTTGATGGTGAGTTTTGTGAGTAGACCCAAGTAATTGTGAGAGGATTTGTAAGGAATTTCAATGGGTTCACCTGCCGTTTGAGCGACCTCTTTGGAAGATGTTGATGATTTTGACTTTGATTTTGATTTAGATTTCGTCATTTTGATGAAGAAGACGAAGAATGGTTCGAAATGGAAGGCTGGAAACTGCTTTGAGAATTCAATTCCACAGTGTAAAACCCTGTTTGGGGGGTTTTGATCAGGCTTTTATTTAGGGAAAAAGTAAGTGCTGATGTGGCAGCGGTTACAAAGATCTGAAGGCTAAAAACTGACCACGTGTGAACCGCTGATGAAAAAAGAAATGATTGTAAATTTGAGTGCATGTCAACAATAAAAAGGGGAGCAGTGACTATTTTTTAACTATCAGTGGATACCCAATAAAATGTAACACAGATGTTTGGTCAGTCAGTGGTCAACATGAAAAATGAAGAAACAGAGGCTGGCCTTCAGCAGTGGATAACATTTAACAATCACATGTTTGCGCTTAAACAAATGTTTGACATTAAAAACTTATGGTGTAGTTATATGTGACTATTTTTTAACTATCAGTGGATACCCAATAAAATGTAACACAGATGTTTGGCCAGTCAGTGGTCAACATGAAAAATGAAGAAACAGAGGCTGGCCTTCAGCAGTGGATAACATTTAACAATCACATGTTTGCGCTTAAACAAATGTTTGACATTAAAAACTGTTTGCAAGAAAAGACCAATTTGAAGAATACTATACCCAAACAATCAAAATGAGGAGCTTAATAATCATCCAATTGTACTTCACTTTTATTCAGTGGATGTCAACCTCCAAAATGTGAGCAGTAGTTGTTTTTTATCTAACAGTGGATAGATATTGATTTAATTTGCAACAAATAGTCATCAAGAATATTTTTTATTTTGTAATTTAACTTGCCATTTTATCATTAAAACAATGTTTTAAAATAAATACTGTTAATCTTTGAGTTTGTATAGGTTTGTCTCGAGAGATAAAGTATAGAGAACCAATGTTTGTCCTAAACACTGTTACATAAGAAAAACTGATACATAAATACTAAAGTTGAATCCGCTGTAGAAGCTGTTATAACTACACCATAAGTGCTAGTCTTTAACAGGACTTTGCCTTCAACAGTGCATAGCCCTCATGAGACAATAAGCCCACCAGTCTTTATATGGAGCAGGAATTAATTATAACAGTCCTTAGCATGATCAGCTGTTATAACCACACCACCCTTTCAGAGTTGGACCATTAAACAAATCCTTGACACTATTAATCCTCTATTGACTTACCAAACAGATCTTCAGACACAATTCAACATCAACATAATCTAAATATTACTGAAACAATAAATAATAAGTAAAAATAAAACACAACAAAGATTCATAAAATTATATTTAATCATTTATTCAGGACCTTAAAACTAAAAGTCCAATAATTACATGACATACTGAACAATATTCAAGTTCAAATCTAAGAATAACAGCAAGAACTAATAAACTTTAGTTTCCACTACATCTATTGCTGAACCTCTTGATGTATGTCCTTCAGCATCGCCATAAACTCCACGTCTCTATCACCACACTCCATATTACTGACAACACAAATAAGAATAAGAAACTAATCTAAAATTCAAACGTGTCTTTTTCATTTTTATTGCACATCTGAGTTTTCACGAGCTTTGGACGAATGTATACTTTCTTTATAAGAAGAAAATCTTCCTGGAGCAAGAAAACGTGACTTTGGATTTAACGGAAATCAAAAAAAAAAAAGGCACATGTAACTTTAAAGTTGGATCTCTGCCATCAAAAAAGGTAACACATGCAACTTTTCACGATGTTGCAACAATTATACTGCAGCATCGATATTGAAAGGTTGATGTGGGATGCGAATTTACATTGAAACAACGATGTTGGAACAATGATACAGGAACGATAACATGTAAACATTATCAACAAACATTCGAACAAAGAAGTGTAATGGGAAATTAACTGCTAAATCACAAGAAAGATGCATTTGGGAGAGAAAGATACGGTCACATATATGAGCGAGCGAGATTTGAATGTGAAACCAGATAATTGTATCTTATTTATAGAATAATAAAAATATATATGGTTTGAAATTTGAATTTCAAAATTACTAATATTAATTAGTAATTACTGATTTGATTTGAAAGCAATTGTTATGATGTTTTTTGGGAACTGAAATATGCAAAGTAGAAAAAAAAAGAGAACGTCAATTTTAAATTACCTTTTACATATTTTTTATTTCAAAATTTCAAAATTACTGAGAGATAATAACCGTCAGTTTGAAATTCTAGTTTTGCATATTTTAAAAGTCCAAAGCTCAAGAAATTACAATTAATTATTATTGATTAGATTTGCAACAAATAGTCAAAAAGTATTTTTTAATTTTTTAATTTAACATTAAGGATAAAAATATATATGGTTTGAATTTTGAATTTCAAAATTACTGATATTATTAGTAATTACTGATTTGATTTGACCGCAATTGTGATGATGTTTATTGGGAACTGATGTTTATTGGGAACTGAAAGGTAAGTAGTGTATATCTTTATATCCCTCCTTATTAAAGTAAATAAATACTAGTAATCATATGCAAAGTAGGAAAAAAAAAGAGAGAACGTCAATTCTAAATTACCATCTTGCATAAATTTAATTTCAAAATTTCAAAATTACTGATATTATCAGTGATCTGATTTGAAAGCAATTGTGATGTTGACTTTTCTAATTTTTATTTTAACTTTAATTAAGAGATAATAACCGTCAGTTTGAAATTCATATTTTGCATATTTTAAAAGTCCAAAGCTGAAGAAATTACCATTAATTAGTGATTTGATTTGCAACAAATACCCATCAAGTATTTTTTTTATTTTTTAATTTAACACTAAATTTCATCAGGAAAACAATATTGGAGGAACTCTTATCTCATTGCAATGTAACGATTAGGTAAAATGGTAATTTCATTTTAATTGTAGTTTTTATTTGATAATTTCAATATATCACTAATTAACACCATGGATGGTAAATATCAATGGATGTCAAGAATAAAAAAGTGACCAGTGGCTATTTTTTCCTATCAGTAGATACCGAACGTCAATTGTCATTATGACTTTTCTGTAATTACTGATATTATCAGTAATTACTGATGATGATTTGAAAGCAACTGTCATTGTCATGATGACTTTTCTAATTTTTAAACCGTGAGTTTGAAATTCACATTTTGCATGTTTTAAATGTCCAAAGCTCAAGAAATTAGCATTAATTACTGATTTGATTTCCAACAAATAGTTATAAAGAATTTTTTAAATTGTATGATCAAAACAATGTTGGAGGAAATCTTACCTCATTGGTATGTAAAGACGAGGTAAAATGGTAATTTCATTGTAATTCTAGTTTTTATTTGATAATTTCAATCTATCACTAATTAACACCATCAATAACAAAAAAGTGAGCAGTGGCTGTTTTTTAGGAAAACAACTGATGGTCAATATCAATAGATGCCAACAATAAAAAAAGTGAGCAGTGGCTATTTTTCCTATCAGTGGATACCCAACAGTTTTTTAAACACTGATGTTTGGTCAGTCGATGGTCAACAGATTTTGAAGAAACATATGTTTCGCCTTAAACAGAAGTTTGCCCATAAACAGAAGTTTGACCATAAACAGGTGTTTGCACATAAAGAGATGTTTATCTGGTGGTTTAAAACCACTGTTGGGTCAAACAAATTTCACAACAGGACCAATACTCAAATAGATGTTGACCTTAAACAGATGTTTGGTTTAGAGCCAAACATCTGTTAAACCCCAAACATCTGTTTAACCCTGAACAGATGTTTAAGTTAATAATATCTAATGTTCAACCTAACAGGGGTTTCTATTAACTATTGACCAAATTGCAAACAGATGTTAAAACCACTGTTTGTTATTGTACTTCTTTACAAAATTACATAGAATTCAAGAAAACGAAACAAACACTTAAAGAACTATAATTTAACACATAATCTAATCGGGCAAAGCAATCTATTATCTAAGAATTCACTGATTCTTACAACATGAAACAAACTCATAATGAAATACTAAAGTTACATAAGAACCACTGATAATTAAATACTAAATTTGAATCCGTTGTAGATGTTGAACCACTGCTGATACTAAACAGTCGTTTTCCTTTGATTAATCAAACTCTAGGTACATAAAGTGCAAACAGTCGTTTTCCTGAACAGATGTTTAAGTTAATAACATCTACTGTTCAACCTAACAGGGGTTTCCATTAACTATTGACCATATTGCAAACAGATGTTAAAACCACTGTTTGTTATTGTACTTCTTTACAAAATTACATAGAATTCAAGAAAACGAAACAATCACTTAAAGAACTATAATTTAACACATAATCTAATCCGGCAAAGCAATCTATTATCTGAGAATTCACTGATTCTTACAACATGAAACAAACTCATAATGAAATACTAAAGTTACATAAGAACCACTGATAATTAAATACTAAATTTGAATCCGTTGTTGATGCTGAATCACTGCTGATACTAAACAGTCGTTTTCCTTTGATTAATCAAACTCTAGGTACATAAAGTGCTTGTCTTTAACAGGACCTTGTCTTCAACAGTGGATAGGCCTCATCAGTCTTTGTTCATAAAGAGCTCCTTTAAAACAAACTTTATGCTTCTTTTAATACAAAAAAGGTGGGAAACACCATTACTCTAGACTGTCTAGTAACATAAAATCTTATCTTACAACAATAGCAGATCCTTTCTTGCGTTTAGTAGGAACTACTGTGGGTTCTCCATCATCATCTTCTGCACAAGTCAATTATAATCATCATCATCATTTAGACATAAGCACAAATTATTTTAACTATAAATTTAATAATATTTCTTTGTGTTTAATTAAACTTTATGCTTCTTTGAATACAAACCTATAATAACCCGCAGCAGATTGTATGAATTTCAAACAACTGTGATTAGACTGAAATATAAACCGAGAATTAGAGTATATCACTTCAAAATAAAAAACTCAAAATTGAAAATCAGAGTAGCAAAAAACACATACTTTAAACGATGTTGGAACAATAATACTAGAAACAACCGTGGAACAATCATCATCATTATATGAGAATACCCTTAATTTATGGAACCTGTAGAATGAAATGCTCCACTGTTGGGTTATTAACTTTCAACCTCACTTTCCCTAAATTTATCAATTCTAATTTTCAACAGGATGTAATACAATTATTACCTTAATTAAGATATCTTAAACTGCAAACAACAATAGCAAACAACATCAAACAACAATAGCAAACAACATCAGACAATAATAGCAAACAACATCAAACAATAATAGCAAACACCTGATGTTGAATCCACTGTAGATGCTGAACCACTGCTGTTACAAACAGATAATACCTCGAGAACTGGAAATGAAACTCTAATTTCAGAAAGAATAATGGCTGAACATACTCAAACATCAATAATCAACAGATGTTATACTCATATCATCACCATCTAGAAAAAAAAACGCTAATTTCAAAACATATTCAAACATACCAGCTTATGGCAGAAATCTATCCGCAGCTAAGCGGATTTCAACTTTGATGACAACAACCCTGGAACCATATGATTAGATTACGAGTAGAAATTAGGATTAGTGTAAATAAGAGGAAATCATGAAAGTATTTCAACTAAAAAAAAGAACAAACCTTTTGATGAAGTAATCGATGAACAAAAGAAGATTTTATGGTGGCGTCTGAAGAAGATTAAGGTTTGGATGGAAAGAATTATCTCAATAATTTGCAGGGTTTGTGAAATTTGAATTTGAATCGCCTGAATATAGAAAGAGAAAGAACCCAAGGTTTGTAAACAAAGATTAGAAGTGAGAAGAGAGATTATATAAGGAAAAGGGGATGGCACTGTTGGGCGGGAAAAGAGAACTGAGGATGCCCTAATCAAGTGACACGTGGCCCAAATAACTTTCATTTATTATATATAATAGATTTTGGCTAGGAAGTGTAGGAAGCAATATAATTATGACATGTGGCAACATTTAAAATAAAGAGAAAGGGTATTTTAGTCAATCCAACACTTTCTTCTTCCTTTTCAAAACCCAGTAACTTCAAAACCCACCATTTTCAAAACCCACAATCTTCAACCATTTCTTCACATTCTATCTCAATAATCACTACATTATAGTGCGATTTTCGTCACCAATCAATGATTCAAACACCCGATCAACGTGTTCTTCAGCTTTTTTGAAGAAAACCCAGTTTAATTTCATACAAAATCTCGTTTTTTCCGGTGATTTTGAAGATAATCACTCGATCCGTTCGATTCGAGCGTTGATAAGTGTTTCAATCATTCAAAATTCGTCAATTGTTGAAGAAATCACTTTGATCCATGTAAGAAATTCTTTAATTTTATTTTTATGATATGTGTTTTTGATTTAGTCATTGTGTTTTACGATCTTGGCGGGGGTCCGGGGGCAGCGCCCCTGGTAGCGGGGTCCCAGCGGCGGCAGCCCTTGGCGGGGTCCAAGGGGCAGAGCCCCTGGCTGGGGTTGAGCTGTAATAAAAATGCATCAGAAAAATTAATTTTCTGTAAATTGCCTCTGGAAAACTGCATTTGTAAACTGCATTGGTTCAGAAAATTCACAGCTCAGACAATTCACAGCACAGACAATTCACAGCACAGACAAAACTATTGTCATGGTTCAATGCGTTTTAGAGAGAACACTTTCTTTGGTGTTTTTAGGCAATTGCGTTTTAGAACTAAAACATTTTTATGTGTTTTCTGGCCATTTCGTTTTAGAAAAACACATTCTTGAAGTGTTTTTAGTCATTGCGTTTTAGGTAAAACCATGGTTGAAGAAATCGGCCTAGGCGGCCGATTAATCGGCGCCTAGGCGCTAGGCGGCCACTTACTGCCTAATTTTGAGCTAGTCGGTCAATTAATCGGCCATTGTCAAAGTCGGTCAAAGACGGTACCTAGGCGGTCCTAAGCGGTCAAAAATCAGATTAATCGGACTATATTAGTCGGTCAAAATCGGTACTAGGCGGCCTAGGCGGTCAAAATTGGTCAAAATCGAACCATACTATCTGAAACTTGAAGTATTTATGTGAATTTTGAAGTATTATTTTTATATTATTGGGTATTCTCAACAACTACATTCAGAAGTGTCGGCACCGACCGACCAATAGTTCTGGCCCTTCATTGGGCAAAATGGGCGGCAACTTCAATAGTGCCAGGCAGCTGTCTGGCACTTCTCTATTGGCCAAACAAATTTACGATTTTATCCCCTTTTAAAATTACGATTTTGAGATCAGTTAAAAATTATGTTTTCCCCCACTTAAAAATAAATTTACGCTTTTACTCCCAGCTAAATATTTCAATTTTGCCCCCGGTTCAAAATTACGATGTTGCCCCGTTTCAATTTACAGTTTTGTCATTAGTTTTTCCCTTAAAATTACGATTTCCCATCAGTTCGAAATTATATTTTTACCCCCACTTAAAAATAAATTTACGTTTTTGCTCCCAGCTAAAAATTCCAATTTTGCCCTCGGTTCAAAATTACGATTTTGCCCCGTATAAATTTATAATTTTGCCATTAGTTTTTTTCTCACACCCAAGTTACGATTTTGTCCTCAACTAAAATTTACATTTTGCCCATCGTTTTTGTTTGTTTTCCTGGTGAAATTACAATTTTTGCCCCCAGTGTAAAATTACAGTCGTGCCGGCAGCTTCCTGGCACTCACCCGTTGGTCCATTTAATTTACGATTTATCCCCGAATTAAAATTATGATTTCGCCCTCAGTTAAAAATTACGTTTTTCCAATCGTTTTAGTTTTTTTAGGAAAACTATAATGGTTTTTTTTAATCGGTTTACTCGATTTTTTTTTTTCGTGTCAAGGAGCTGCCTAACACTCGCTCATTAGTACTGAAAAATTACAGTTTTGCCCTGAGCCCAAAATTACGGTCCTATCATCGTTTTTGTTTTTTTTTTCTAGCAAAATTATAGTAGTCTTTTTTTAATTGGTTGAGAATTATTTGGTCATCGCCCCGCAACGCGGCGGGGCATCTACTAGTATATATATAATTTTGAAAAAATACATATAAAAATCCCATTCCGATTAATCCCGATTAATCCCTAGGCGGTACCTCACCGCCCGACTAGCGCCTAACGCCTTCTACAACATTGTAAAACACATTTTTAGGTGTTTTCAGTCCATTGGGTTTTACAGAGAACACTTTCTTTTGTTTTTTTTAGGCAATTGCGATTTAGAATGAGACATTTTTAAGTGTTTTCTGGCCATTGTGTTTTACAAATAAGACATTTCTTTGTGTTTTTTGTGCATTGCGTTTTAGGTAAAACACCATTTTATGTGTTTTCAGTCCATTGCGTTTTAGAAAACAGACATTTTAAGTGTTTTCTGGCCATTGCGTTTTAGTAATAAGACATTTGTTTGTGTTTTTGGTGTGCATTGCGTTTTAGGTAAAACACATTTTTATGTGTTTTTAGTCCATTGCGTTTTAGAAAGTACATTTTCTTTTGAGTTTTTAGGCTATTGCGTTTTAGAAATAAGACATTTCTTTGTGTTTTCTGGCCATTGCGCTTTACAAATAAGTCATTTCTTTGTGTTTTTGGTGCATTGCGTTTTAGAAAAAATGTCATTTTTAGGTTTTTTTTTCCATTACGTTTTACGCAACTGAGTTTTTTCCATTGCGTTTTACGCAACTGGGTTTTAGAAAATTTTTTTCGAAAATATAGCAATAGTATACTCGTTTTAAAGATAAAAAACGCTCGTTTTTTTGGTGAATTTTTTATAAAAAAATAATGTCGTATGAAAGAGTTATTAACGTTTAAAAAATGGGGGGGGGGGGGAATTGGAGGAGAGAGAAACTATTGGCTTGGATTGACTAGAATACCCCTAAACAAATTCACGCGCCTCTTTCCTTCCCTTCAATTTCCCTGATTTAATCTTAGCACTTGATTAACTAAATAAATGGCCAAGATCACTTCCTAGCATTCTTAGCCAAATAAACTTTCTATTATATCTCCACCCAACATGATTATTTCGGATTATCATGTAAGATATCAAATTTGTAACTATTTTGATGATTATTATTTTTTTAGAACGTTCATTGAAATATATAACTATTAGCAATTTTTGATAAAACTGATGATTGTGAATAATAACTGATGCGTGCGAAGTGTTACTTATATTAGGTGTATATTTTAAGGGGAAAAGATCAAATAGGAAGATTAATTTCTCTAGGAAGGATAGGAAGCAATAAGAGGATGACATGTGGCAACTATTAAAATAAAGAAAAAGGGTATTTTAGTTAATCCAACCATTTCTTCTTCATTATCAAAACCCAGTAACTTCAAAACCCACCATTTTCAAAACCCACCATCTTCAACCATTTCTTCACTTTCTATCTCAATAATCACTCACATTATAGTGCGATTTTCATCACCAATCAATGATTCAAACACCCGATCAACGTGTTCTTCAGCTTTTTTGAAGAAAACCCAGTTTAAATTCATATAAAATCTCGTTTTTTCCGATGATTTTGAAGATAATTACTCGATTCGTTCGATTCGAGAGCTGATAAGTGTTTCAATCATTCAAAATTCGTCAATTGTTGAAGAAATCACTTCGATCCAGGTAACAAATTCTTTAATTTCATTTTTACGAACTGGGTTTTTGATTTAGTCATTGCGTTTTACGATCTTGGCGGGAGTCCGGGGGCGGCAGCCCCTGGCGGGGTCCAAGGGGCAGAGCCCCTGGCTGGGGTTGAATTGCTGTACTAAAAACGCATCAGAAATATTAATTTTCCAGAAATTGGCTCATTTCGAAGACAGTAATTCGTAGACAATTCAGACAGTTCACAGACAGTTCTCAGACAGTTTTATGTGTCCATTGCGTTTTAGAAATAAGAGAGTTTTATGTGTTTTCTAGCTATTGCGTTTTAGAAAAAACACATTTTAAGTGTTTTTAGTTATTGCGTTTTAGGTAAAACACATTTTTGAAGTGTTTTTAGTCATTGCGTTTTAGGTAGAACATATTTTTAGGTGTTTCAGTCCATTGCGTTTTAGAATGAGTATTTTTTAAGTGTTTTCTGGCCATTGCGTTTTACAAATTAGACATTTCTTTGTGTTTTTTGTGCATTGCGTTTTAGGTAAAACACATTTTTATGTGTTTTTGGTGCATTGCGTTTTAGGTAAAACACATTTTTATGGGTTTTTAGTCCATTGCGTTTTATAAAGTACATTTTCTTTTGAGTTTTTAGGCTATTGCGTTTTAGAAATAAAACATTTCTTTGTGTTTTCTGGCTATTGCGTTTTACAAATAAGTCATTTCTTTGTGTTTTTGGTGCATTGCGTTTTACAATACTGGGGTTTTTTCTATTGCGTTTTACGCAACTGGGTTTTAATTTTTTTTTTTCAAAATATAGCAATAGTATACTCGTTTTAAAGATAAAAAAACGCTCGTTTTTTTGGTGCAATTTTTATAAAAAAATAATGTCGTATGAAAGAGTTATTAACGTTTAAAAATTGGGGGGGAATTGGAGGAGAGAGAAACTATTGGCTTACTTGACTAGAATGCCCCTGAAATAAGTCACGCGCCTCTTTTCTTACTTTCAATTTCCCTGATTTAATCTCAGCCCTTGATTAACTTAATGGATGGTCAAGATCACTTCCTAGCCTTCCTAGCCAAATTAACTTCCTATTGTATCTCCACCCATATTTTAAGCCCTTTTTAACACTTATTTTAGCCAAGTTTTAAATTTATAAAACACGATATTTCACTAACACTAAACACACATATGGGCAAGTGCACCCATCGTTGAGTGTAGTATAGCGTTGGTAAGATACCGAGGTCGTCCAAGGACACAAGAGCTTTTAGTACCGGTTTATCCTCAACGTCTAACCAAAATAAAAGTTTAGAAAAATGTTTTAAACTAAGAAAAATAAAACTAACTAAAATGCTGAAAATAAAAATAAAAATAAAAACAGATAGACAAGATGAATCACTTGGTTCCGACTCGTATCTAGTATAACCTTTGATTATTTCTGCACTTTTGCACATAATTAAGAGATTATCTTAGTTATTGTAGTAGGCCCCTCTTTTGAAGGTGACGTTACCCTCACCCCAGTAGTTTGAGTCAGCAGGGATACAATCCTAAAAGGGTGGATTATTGGAAGATAATGAATTAAGTTATTAATGCAGTATTGTGGTAGGCCCCGCTTTTGGCGGTGACGTTACCCTCGGCTAAGTAGTCTGAGTCAGCAGGGATACAGTCCTAAATAGCCGGGTTATAGTATTAATAGTAGTTAACTTATGAGGGGATCAAAGAGTTTGGACCCCCGCCATCCAATACCGTGAAGTATTGAAGGAGGTCCTACTAAATTTGACCCAGGTCCATTGCAGGACCTCTAAACGCTGAACAATGGCAAGACCTTTACCAAACCGTTCCCTTAACCCCCTACCAGGTAGCCAACATATCTCCATATAGACCGTGGAGATATGAATTGTGAAAATCCTTTATTTTATATAGACAGTAAAATAATGCCAAGACACCACGGACAAACGATAAGGAAAGATCACATTCAACATAAGTAACTAGTTGTTAAAGTCATTAATACAAAACCAAATAAAAAGTGCAAAAGATTAGAAATAAAAAGTATTATACTAGACACTTTGTCTTCACCAAGTGATGTAAGAGACTTAGGCAAACATGGCCTTGATTGTCAAGAACTCTTACGATCAATCTTGGATCCCGAGACGACTCACACACTCTACGATGGACAATGGATGATGGTGGTGGATGATGGTGTTGTGATGGTGGTGGGTGGTGGATGAAGTGTGAGAGAGGTGGTGTGCCAAGGGATGAGATGAAATGAATCCAAGCACTCCTATTTATAGGCTGAACAGAGAGCTGGACACGGCCCCGTGTCCGCTGGACACGGCCCCGTGTCCGTCTGACACTCTCTCTCCTCATTAATTGTAATTCGCAATTACAATAAATGCGCCTGCTGTACTTTCGACACGCCCCCGTGTCCGCTGAGCACGGCCCCGTGATGGGCAATAGAAGCTTCTATAGGTTTGTCTTTTCTGCTGCTTCTTGGGCACGGCCCCGTGCTGGCTGAGCACGGGGCGTGTTCAGACTTCTGTTCTCTCTATTTTGCTTTGGAAGGTGCCGTTGAGGGTTCGGGCAGTCCACTGATGTTCCTTTTCTTGTATTTATGTTGGATTTAGCTGTCTTTTTGCTTCTTTTGCGTTTTTGAGCTCATTTAATCCTGAAAATACAAAAGGAAGACAAAAACACTCTTTTTCCAATATTAGTACTAAAAAAGGGTTAGTTTTATGCCTCATTTGATGTAATTTATATGTTGCATTTTACGCACATCAATAACTATAGTATGTATGATAAGCACAAGTATGTCAGTCTTGATCTTAGACTATGTGTAGTGGTTTAGTGAATAATGCCCATTAAGCCATGTGGCAGTCCAGTCAGCAATGAGGTATTATTGAGCATTTTTACAAAAGGGGCATAGTGGAATAATGCCAAATAATGCTGTCACAGCCCTTGACTCTACCCTGGGAGCGGGGGCCGCGAACTAGTCAGATAGTATCGGTGTTTATTAATTATGCAGCGGAAAATTTTCATCGAGACCATAGTTAGGAAATATTTATCAGAGTTTTAAAACACCATATTTTATAATAAACAAGTGGGATAAAACCCATGTTTTGTTTACAATACAATTTATAGGGATAAACCCTAATTATTGAAAACATAATCTACTTTTTTATTTATGTAACTTTTATAGCCAGTTTTCTAAGCCTTCAGTGCTCTACAGCTGGCTTTTATTAGCTCCGCATTAAGTTACCTGAAACACGTTTTAAAAATATTTTATCAGCAAGAAATACCGGTGAGTGCATCCCAGTTTAATCAAAAACAGCTTTTATAACTTTACAGTATTGAGAGCGATTACAATGTTTATATCTACCTAATTACTCATTCGGTACTGTCAATCCTTACTTGTGGTCATGCTATTATTCGCAATAGTAACGAGTGTCAAGTAATGTATACAAAACCCCAACATATCAATAGCAATTGTAAAATACATAGACTCAATCACTGTTAAGTATAATTTAAAACATTTGAGATTTTCAGAAAAAAAAGTTTACAAAAAGAGAAATGTACTCACAAAAAGGTTTAAAAAAGGGGAATGACTCACATTTGTAGACTTAAGTATTTCTATAGATTCTTGTTACTTCCTGGTTAATTTTTTGTTAATCAGAAAGAAGCAGACCAATAAAATTTTTGTTGGACTTTAAAAAAAAAAAATTTGTTAAAATAAAACAACACAAGAATCTCCCTTCTATTTCTTTTGGGCATCATCATCCAAAAATATATGGTGTCATTTAAAATGTCAGATGGATATATAGCACAACAATTTTTACTAATGTCACGTATTTTTTATTTTCGGTCACATTGGCGACAAAATGTTGTTTTATTTATGACCTTTTATTTTGCGACATATTTGTGGTAAAAAGGTACTTTTTATTTATTTATTTATTTATTTTATCTTAGTTTGAAGCGGTGTTGCAAAAATCGCGACTAGTCGGCGATTAATCGGCGACTAGTCGCTAGTCGGACCTCTACTGAGTAATTTTTCACTAATCAGTGAAAAAATCGCTAGTCGGCCCTAATCGGCCCTAGTCGGCCCTAATCGCGACTAGTCGGTCGGAAAAAATCGGGAAAAAACAAAAAAAATCGGAAAAAAATCAGAAAAAATCGGAAAAAATCAGAAAAAATCGGAAAAAACACATATTACGGCCAAAACCTCCTAGATTCCGTTCAAAACTTGTCCACTTAAAAAAATTACGTATAAAAATATATGTATATATGTATAAAAACTTAAAATTATACATAAAAAGTCCGATCCGATTAATCCCGATTAATCCCGAGTAATCCCGAGTAGTCGCTAGTCCCTACCTCACCGACCCGCTAGCGACTAGCGAGTTCTCCAACCTTGGTTTTGAAGCATCTTTGCGACAAAACGAATTATTGTTTATTTCTTAGTCATATTTTTGACTTAAAGAGTCTAAAAATAATAAGAAAAAAAAATCCAGATTTTTCTACTAAAGATGAAAATAAAATTAAATATTATTACGAAGCCTGTTTTACAACACAAGTTTTAATATGTCTAAACTACAAACTGTTTAAAAGTTTTAACATATATGTCTAAAAAGATATCCACAAAATATAACTAATAATCAAGTTGATGCCAGTTATCAGAAAGTCTTGTAGTTGTTTTTGCAACGTTTCCAACATTTGTAGTCGCAGATCTTCCCTTGCTTTCCTTTCGTTTTCAAGTCGAGCTTCCTAATCTTGCATTTGGGTTCGTAAAGGTCGAACCTAAAAAATTATTAACACATATATAATAATTAGTAAACAAAAACAAGACATAACAATAACGACGACTCCCATAATAATAATAAGGATACCTCTTCTTGCAACCGCTAGTACCCAACATATGATGATGCGGGCTCACAAGATGAGGATGGTCTCTCGTCACGACGAAATGAAGATCCAAAGATGCTATCCTGACTATCCGGCTCGTGCGAGCGACCTTTGTCTTTCACCGGCTCACACCTAATGATCATCATCCTCCAGACCTACAGTGAAATCTGACGCGCCATCTTGCATGTTTTCCTTAAGTATGGCGTCTACAAACAAATAATAAAATTTATAAGACCATGTGTAGTGGTTTAGCTCAATAATGCCCCCACCATGGGGTGTTTTGCGACACGTGACAGTCCAGTCAGCATGGGGCGTTATTGCAAAAGTGGCGTAGTGGGAATAATGCCCAATAACGCCCCTTCCAATCATTAAACAAAAAAAAAGCAAACTAGTTTCTCATTGGCCAGCCAAACCCACTTGCAGCGTTATTAAAAAAACGCTGGGCCAATTTTTTTTGTCAAAAAACGCCACATCACGCCGGGTGTAATGGGTGGGGGGGGGGTGGTTTCCGGCGTTTTCCGGCGGTATTAGGGGGCAAACACGCCCCAGTACGGTAGGTCTAAGTATCATTAGTTTACCAATTGGATACGATGCTTGTCATACATAACCCATAGATTCACTATTATGTTAGGAAGACTTGTCATCGCTATTGGTGTTGGTGTGGTTGTTTGTCCCACTGTCAGACCTTTTAAGCCATTACTCTGTTTCCTAATCTTGTAAAGAATAAAAATAGAGTTAAATGCCATTTTAGTCCTTGTGGTTTGGTTCATTTTGTCAGTTTAGTCCAAATGTTTCATTTTTAACATGTGGGTCCAAAAAGGTTTCACAGTTGCCATTTTAGTCCACTGGGTTAACTTCATCCATTTTTTCTGTTAACCAGAAGGCCATTTCGGTCATTTATATGGCTGAATTGCCCTTTTAGTTAATAGAATTACATACAAAATGACCAAATTGGCCTTCTCGTTAACAGAAAAAATGGATGAAGTTAACCAAGTAGACTAAAATGGCAACTTTGAAACCTTTTTGGACCCACATGTTAAAAATGAAACCTTTGGACTAAACTGGCAAAATGACCCAAACCACAAGGACTAAAATGGCATTTAACTCATAAAAATATATGTATAAAATAAATAAAACGTTTTGTCAAAGTGCTTGGTTATTTACAAAGTTTATATTATATAGGAAAGTGAAAAAAAAACTAAACAAATATGTGCGTTTAGGTTGTTTAAAAAACTTAAACATCACAAGTGATTAGAGGAGAACCACATTATATCTTTAACTAATTATTAAGAAAAAAAAAAAAAAAAAAAGAAAGAAGAAAACCTACACCGTTAGTTCAGGAGCGGATTACTACAATACTGTTAAAGATACACTATCCACTTGTTTAACTAGTGGATCTCCTAAAACCCAAACAAATTTCAAAACCACACTAGAAATTATGTGTAAGACCCGTCTCAATTAATCAAGATTATAATATTAAACACACATTTTATACGAAAATGCAAGCTTACAAAATCTTTTCCAAGTTAAACTTCTTACATAATTTAAAACATTTCAAAATATAATTTCAAGTGTTTACAATATCCACTTTTTAAACTAGAACAAAATAAGATCGTTGCGGAAGCCTCGAGACATGTGTTCAGTTCTTCTTTCTTGCTTGATCGTCACCCGGCATCATATAATACATACCTAAAATCAAACCAACATAAAGTTAGTTTTGACAGTTTCACAACAAGTTATAAACATATTTCCATCCAATTCATTAATCCGTTATTCAAAATTCTTGTTTCATTCGAATTCAAATTTCCTGTTCTTAAACCGAATTATTTGACCCGTTATGGGTTTTGTACCATATCCCTATATGCACAACCATTTTTAGTAACTCTTTAATGTTTACTAATACGGTCCATTACCCGGATCATATCTTATTAGTTTTCATGGTTCTTTTACCAATTCTTAAGTTATATACACGTTTGACCCGTTATGGGTATTTATGTCAAAACTATAATTTTATCAATTCTTATAAAAAAAAACTCTTATTTCCTCCAACCATAATCCATATTATGGTTGATACATGTACCCTTCACGAGAGTATCATTCCTTGTGTGTACCTGACACATGTCAACATTGACCCATTTTTAATACATTGCATCACCTTTCGCCAACCTTGGCAAAACATTCTCATACTTTCCGCTTGCCTGTATTTATAACACTTAACAATACATAATATTACCAATCATCATTTATATTGTTATACAACTTCTGACCAAGTATTGAGTCAAAACTAAGTGCTTAAGGCCTCGAAACAATTTCTGCAAGTACGGACCTGCTTGTTGTCAACAACTATTTTGTTGACAAAACGTCCGCGAAAACCACGTCAAATAACTTCCGAAAAAATTATAAAAATTACCAATCATCATTTATATTGTTATACCACTTCTGACCAAATATTGAGTCAAAACTACGTGTTTAAGGCCTCGAAACAATTTCTGCAAATACGGACCTGCATGCTGTCAACAACTATTTTGTTGACTAAACGTCCGCGAAAACCACGTCAAACAAATTCCGAAAAATTTATAAAAATTAAAAATCATCATTTATATTGTTATACCACGTCTGACCAAATATTGAGTCAAAACTAAGTGTTTAATGCCTCGAAACAATTTCTGCAAATACGGACCTGCATGCTGTCAACAACTATTTTGTTGAAAAAACGTCCGCGGAAACCATGTCAAACAACTTCCGAAAAATTTATAAAAATTACCTATCATCATTTATATTGTTATACCACTTCTGACCAAATATTGAGTCAAAACTAAGTGTTTAAGGCCTCGAAACAATTTCTGCAAATACGGACCTGCATGCTGTTAACAACAATTTTGTTGACAAAACGTTCGCGAAAACCATGTCAAACAACTTCCGAAAAATTTATAAAAATTACCAATCATCATTTATATTGTTGTACAACTTCTGACCAAATATTGGTCAAAACTAAGTGTTTAAGGCCTCGAAACAATTTTCGTAAATACGGACCTGCATGCTGTCAATAACTATTTTATTAACAAAACGTCCGCGAAAACCACGTCAAACAACTTCCGAAAAATCTATAAAAATTACCAATCATCATTTTTGTTGTTATACAACTTCTGACCACATATGTAGTCAAAACTAAGTGTTTAAGACCCCGAAACAGTTTTGCAAATAACGGACCTGTTTGCTATCAATAACTATTTTATTGACAAATGCCCGCGAAAACCATGTCCATTTTATTATTCACAATGCTATCCATTATACAAGTAAGTATTCTATTCTAGAAGGTGTAAGCTTTACTTACTTTGCGTCCGGTTATGCTCTTTTCTGCGTACTCGATCCGTTTGACCCGCTTCTTTCCCAAGCCTCCACCTAGCTCGTTAAGCGTCAAACTATTGTCATCAATTACAAGGTGGTTAGATTAGTCATTAACAATCACGACTATTCCACCTTACGTATTTTCTATGTCGAAACTACTATTCGACTTCATCATTGGTTAGTTTAACTTATCGAAAGTTAACTACTTTTGATCACACGAGTTACACAATTAAGTCTAAATCAACATGATGTTTAGAGCCCTTATCGCTTCATATTTCGCATAATTTGCCATATTATTCAAATGCGCGTTTCACTCGAAATTTCAACATTTTAGCTTTCATTTAGGCATTTTAAACAAACACCTAATGTGCATAATTTTACACATTTACAAACTAGTTCATAACTACTCATTTTTACCAAGATTAACATCAAAATTCAAATCTCTATGTCTAGTGTGCATGAACTACATCTAGAACTTGTATCTTAACATCAATATTCATCAATTTAATACTCTAATTCAAGTGTTCATCATATTGTCATAAAACCGACTTAGCACCTTCATAATTAGTTAACCGAAACACTAATTTATGGCGCTAAATCAACAAGTTTACATCTAGGGTTCGTTCATAGACATCTCAATTTCATTATAACATCCATAATTCATACAAGAATTTCATTCAAGAATGTTAATAAAATTTTCAAAGTATCACCAAATGACTAAATTCAACATACCTTGTGATCCCTACGACTAGGTGATCGTTTTTATGTATTCATGCGTGATTTAGGGCTTGAATCGAGTTTCAATTTGGTGATTTTGTTGAAATTAGGGTTAGAGCTCTTGGAGCTTCTCCTGATCATACGACATATACACACTAAGTGTGTGTTTTTGTCAAATTTCTAATATTTAGACCCAAGTTTCCATTATACATCTTAGGTCCCTCAAGTTTAACTTTTGTTTAAATCCCCTTATAACACTTGTTAGTAAATAAACAAATTCTCAAAACTAGGTTTAAATGTTCCTAGTTAACTTAGTGGATTCCAGGGAAATTACAACTAAGTTTATTTTTAAGTCCTGTTACCCCGGGCCTCTTATAAACTTTTTTTCCTTAAAAGCTTTTATTCGTTTTCTTCTTTTTATTTAATATTTGGTCACAATTATTTAAATCCTAATATTTACCGGGTTAATTTTTTTACCACTATTGGTATTTCACACATTCATTATTATTAACGTGGTTTGATTACCAAACCCGTTTTTTGGGTGTTACATTATGTCCATTTCTCTTAACCACTTAAAGAAAAAAATGCATTAGAAAAATGGTCACATCTTCTAGCTAATATCAATGTTTATTTCTAACACCTTAAACTGATTTAACAGAAAGACACTTAACAGAAATGCGGACCATAAAATTCTTTCATTTAAAACTACTTAAGATACTCTGAGACCATTCTATAGATATAAAACATATGTTACATAGTTCATTCTTTCTTATTACATTCAATAAAACACAACTTCAATTGACTAGGACCACGCCCCTGTACTATCAACATCCTGACTCGATCTTCAACCATCACTCACTTTGTATGACGACCTAAACAACATGCATATACCACATAACCACTTCATTAGCTAAGTAAGTAACTTCATGCGAAACATTTACAATGTGAGAATGACTTCTAATGAAAAATCAATGTTTATATACAAATGTCTCCGCAAATTCGGATCCCTTCAGGTTACAATCTCGGATTCTAACCTTCAACCCTCATGTGTTCATCCTTATATACCTGCACTTTCATTACCATTCTCATAACAATATGGTTAGCAACATTAAAATACATACGCACATTCAAATTCCCTATTCGTATAATCATAACCCGCCATCTTATCTTCCTTCATTTAGTTACAAGGCCCAACATGAAGTTTAGAATTCTATAACGGTTCTAGGCATAACCCTTTACCTCTACATACATAACAATAGCATATATACACACTTATATGCTTTTATCCATTTCGGTGTAATCCACGATCAACCAACGAAGGATAACTTTACTTACAAAACCTTGATCTCTGCTCCTAAAAACCGCCCCAAAGGTCTCCCTCACAAATTAGAATGGAATGATGGCTAAAAACCCTAGAAAAGACTTTAAACCTCAATTGTCATCACCAGGGCCGTATAGCCTACGCCCCAGTCAGCTTGGTCTATGACCTTGGTTTTACGGCCCTGGAAACTTCCAAACTCTTGTTTCTTTTGTTTCTTTGACCATTGCACCTCATTGCTCCTTTAAGTTAGCCTCAAACCACATGTTTAACCCGACTCCCACGTTAACCATCTTAAAAGTTAATTTACATCATTATTGACCCGATTATCCAAACTATTTTCCATGTTGCTTAATGAACCATGCATGCCCACTAAATAACATCCCATTACCTAGTCATACTATATATTACATATCCATTCTTATTTTCCATTCCACAATTACACCTAAACATAATTTATCAAACCGAGAGTTTTGTTCACAAGTCACTTACCTCAAGTCCCCCATGTTCATGCTTGTTTCCTTGCCTTTTCTTGACCCGTTAGCCTTTCGTGCTTGAGTCCATCTTGACATGATTCCTATCCTTTCATGTCATCACATTCACATCATTGTTAGCATACACGTTCATTCATATTATCAATCACAGCCAATCTCTATGTCACATTGACTTTCATTGGTCAATCTCTAATATACATAAGACATAGATTCACGACCATATTATTCATAATTCAAGTAATTCAACTTACCATCATGTATCTACGTAAACAATCTAACAGGTACCACGTGGTCTCCCTAATCTCACAATTGTGTTACAAAGTCTATCTATGTTATTCCAACATTCGTTGACTTTCCAGAAAGTCAACTATCAAGTATACAAACTTTCAACTTATAAGCATATGTCCATATTGATATGATAGACCATATCAATTACACCATATGCATTCCATTCGTGTGTTGTAGGACACATAAAATCATGCAATCAATTAGGTACATACACACTTATAATCAATTCCACATAACACCATTGCTTGCGTGATTCTACGATTTGCAACACAAACTAAGGCTAGTCAATGCACAATTAGCACAAATTCACTTCTTAATCACAATTAAGCAACTAATCAAACACATATACATCACACCATGCAAGCATAAGGTATAAACTACTAATGCATATCTTTCACCAAATCATACAATCAACTCAATTTCAACATGAATCCCATCTAATACACACTCCTCATGTTATTTACTTTCGTTTTCATCAATTACACATTCCAAAGCACATTATCACATTCCATTCATATTTGTCAAGTTCTTGCATAGAAATTCTCATTCTAAGATCACCTAGACATTTCATCAGTCACTTGGTGTGCATATCATATTTAAAGCACAATGTTCAAGTATTTCATGCTTAATTTCCTAGCTCATGGTATCAAACATCATATTTCTTACATACATCAAGTACCATTCATTTAATAAAAATTAATCATAGCAAAACATCAATTTCTTTCAATCTATTTGTCAAATTGACCAAGAATAATAATGGCTTATGCCCAAAAATCAACATCCACATCCAAACCCATGAAACCTCCTTCAACTTACTAAATTTCTACAAAATTAACATTAATTAAAGTTCTAGTCGTCAGTTTCAACCAATTCTACGCGGATTCACATATCAATTATGAATAAAGCCTAAGATTTCATCATGCAATGAGTCTCTAACCAAGAATCATCATCAATTGAAATTCCATCACTTAACCTTATGTTTTCAATCATTAGATTATTATAAATCCTTTATCATGTAAACATTTGAGGGTTGAATTCCATCACAAATTTAGGATTTAGAGTGATTTAAGAGAACCATATTCTTCTCTTTTGTATATGTCGACACACACAGATATATCCAGATGTTTTTATTTTGTAAAAACATAAATTCAAATTTGCAATTTCATTTGCAATTTCAGCCCCTCATGTTTACCATTTGATATCATTTGTCACAAACTGCATTCCCTACTTTTTAACTTATATTCTAACCAAGTTAAATAACTTAATTAATTTATTTCATGCCATAACACAAGAAAAATACTAATAGATTAATAATTCAAGTTTTGGGGCGTTATATTATTCTAGTTTTTCATTTGTCTAGAAGTAAATCATTTTTTTTGTTTTAAAAAAGAGACATTTACGAAAATAGCCAGAAAAAATGTTTGACTTACCAAAATGGCCAACTCATACGTCCTTGGAGCAGGGCATCACTGATTACGAGAGAGCTTATGCGTCTGCAGGGCTAATTGATGCGTCCACCAATATTCAAGTGACACGTGTCTCAATGATTAGGAATTAAAGTAACGACGCTTCGGAGGTGTCTACGAGACGCATCCACTTTAGTTTGCGTCTGGCTTAGTGTGATGCGCCTGGCTCAGACCACTCTCTTGCGACTTTGAGACTCTTTGGATGCGTTCGCCAAGGCATCACGTGTCAGGTACCGAAGGCCTCTTCAGAGTCTTCTTATGCGTCCAGAGACGCTTCCCGTGTCAGTTATGGAAGGCGTCTCAAGCGTCTTCTTCTTATGCGTCCAGCGACGCTTCCCGTGACAGCTATGGAAGGCGGCATGATGACTACTCTTATGCGTCAAGAGACGCTTCCCGTGTCAGGTTGAGAAGGCGTCATGGTGACGCTTGGCGAGCGTCAACCGACGCGTCCACCACCAGTATCGAAGACCTCTTGAGACGCCTAACATGCATCAGACTAACAAAAATTACGGACTAAACAAGATATTTTTAAGCGATAACACGATGTGATCCACAAAGCTCGGTCTCCAATTCCTCCACAAAGCTCGATCTCCAATTCCTCTTTGTTTTTGAACAATTTGGCGGCATAGGAGGAAGTGGTAGAGGACGTGGACGAGGAAATCCGATAACACGAAGTGATCCAAAGTTCTCTTTGTAGGTGAGTTCTTCGAATTTCTTCGTTAAACCACCTCCCTTAAAGGGCAAACTGGACCACTTCCGTCACTAGTGGCAGGTACCGTCACCCATAAATACTAGCACTTCTAAAGCTCAGGAAAACGTCATTTTCAACACATGTAAACACCTTCATTTCTATTTGGAGACTATGAAAGGCAGATAGATTGGCATTTTATAAAATTGGTTGCATATATTGGGGAAAAATTAAAATTTTCAAATAATGACATAATGTTAAAAATACCTTCAACACAAGTAACAACTGATTTTCGGTGCAATATATAGATGGGGAAAAATAAAAATTTTCAATTAATCCCAAAATTTTAAAAATAATGTGATAAAAAAATGACGCATACCGAGGCCTCTAATGCGTCATCTATCTCCTCCAAACGAGCCACTCAACGAGCCACAGCCAGCCAGCAAAGCGCCTCGGGATGCAGCGGAGTCAAATGCATCCGCTTTCTTTTTGGCCCGGATGCGCTGGCGGCGGACGCATCCGCTTACTTTTTGGCACGTGGCAATACTGCAATGGCGGACGCATAAGATGTCTGATGCCATGCTCCACGGACGTATTAGCTGGTCATTTTGATAACTCAAACATTTTCTTGGCTCTTTTCGTAATTTTCTCTTTAAAAATGGTGTATTATTTGCACCCTTTTACAAATGGTATACAAATATTTTTGTTCGTAACTCAGGGTGATGAATATCTTAAGGAGTGTGTCATGGGCTTTGGTATTTGTCACCACAATCTGGATTTTAGAAACCTAGTGTGTTGTTTTTGGTCAATCCGGACTTCGAAGCCCTAGGGTGTTGTTTTTTTTTATTTTTTTTATCAATTCCCAATATCGTAAGTTCGGATTGAGGTAAGAAATTCCAAAGATAATGATAGACTTATGGGCATAATTTTACACATTTACAAACTAGTTCATAACTACTCATTTTTACCAAGATTAACATCAAAATTCAAATCTCTATGTCTAGTGTTCATGAACTACATCTAGAACTTGTATCTTAACATCAATATTCATCAATTTAATACTCTAATTCAAGTGTTCATCATATTGTCATAAAACCCACTTAGCACCTTCATAATTAGTTAACCGAAACACTAATTGATGGCGCTAAATCAACAAGTTTACATCTAGGGTTCGTTCCTAGACTCATAGACATCTCAATTTCATTATAACATCCATAATTCATACAAGAATTTCATTCAAGAATGTTAATAAAAATTTCAAAGTATCACCAAATGACTAAATTCAACATACCTTGTGATCCCTACGACTAGGTGATCGTTTTTATGTATTCATGCGTTGATTTAGGGCTTGAATCGAGCTTCAATTTGGTGATTTTGTTGAAATTAGGGTTAGAGCTCTTGGAGCTTCTCCTGATCGTACGACATATACACACTAAGTGTGTGTTTTTGTGTAATTTCTAATATTTAGACCCAAGTTTCCATTATACATCTTAGGTCCCTCAAGTTTAACTTTTGTTTAAAGCCCCTTATAACACTTGTTAGTAAATAAATAAATTCTCAAAACTAGGTTTAAATGTTCCTAGTTAACTTAGCGGATTCCAGGGAAATTACAACTAATTTTATTTTTAAGTCTTGTTACCTCGGGTATCTTATAAACTTTATTTCCTTAAAAGCTTTTATTCGTTTTCTTCTTTTTATTTAATATTTGGTCACAATTATTTAAATCCTAATATTTACCGGGTTAATTTTTTTTACCACTATCGGTATTTCACACAATCATTATTATTAACATGGTTTGATTACCAAACCCGTTTTTGGGGTGTTACATTATGTCCATTTCTCTTAACCGCTTAAAGAAAAAAAATGCATTAGAAAAATGGTCACATCTTCTAGCTAATATCAATGTTTATTTCTAACACTTTAAACTGATTTAACAGAAAGACACTTAACAGAAATGCGGACCATAAAATTCTTTCATTTAAAACTACTTAAGATACTCTGAGACCATTCTATAGATATAAAACATATGTTACATAGTTCATTCTTTCTTATTACATTCAATAAAACACAACTTCAATTGACTAGGACCACGCCCCTGTACTATCAACATCCTGACTCGATCTTTAACCATCACACACTTTGTATGACGACCTAAATAACATGCATACACAACATAACCACTTCATTAGCTAAGTAAGTAACTTCATGCGAAACATTTACAATGTGAGAATGACTTCTAACGAAAAATCAATGTTTATATACAAATGTCTCTGCAAATTCGAATCCCTTCCGGTTACAATCTCAGATTCTAACCTTCAACCCTCATGTGTTCATCCTTATATACCTGCACTTTCATTACCATTCTCATAACGATATGGTTAGCAACATTAAAATACATACGCACATTCAAATTCCCTACTCGTATATTCATAACCCGCCATCTTATCTTCCTTAATTTAGTTACAAGGCCCAACATGAAGTTTAGAATTCTATAACGGTTCTAGGCATAACCCTTGACTTCTACATACATAACAATAGCATATATACACACTTATATGCTTTTATCCATTTCGGTGTAATCCACGATCAACCAACGAAGGATAACTTTACTTAAAAAACCTTGATCTCTGCTACTAAAAACCGCCCCAAAGGCCTCCCCCACAAATTAGAATGGAATGATGGCTAAAACCCTAGAAAAGACTTTAAACCTCAATTGTTGTCACCAGGGCCGTATAGCCTACGCCCCAGTCAGCTTGGTCTATGTGACAACTGGCGCAAAACCGGTAATTTTCGTACAGTTTAATTAATACTTGATGACTGCAATTATGTGCTTAAATGTCAACATTGTCTGATTACATACCACACAAGTGAATTCATGCACGTTTTATACTACAAGAATTACTTTATGCATTAATGAACAGCGTTGCGTCAGAAATACTAGTAAACACACCGGCAAGACACATTGTGTCAACAATTCTGCAGAAAGCAGTTAGACAATAGAATTGGAGCCTAGGTGTAGGTCCAATGACAAGAATACATTAAAACCCAAGAGTACATACAAGGGTTAACATATAAACATTCCGGAAGCTAGAATATGCACTAAAAAACACCCGAAACGCACTTTAAGTGCATAATTTTACAAAATTCAGCTATAATCAGCTTTTTAATACATAAATATTGTGCAGAATTCATGTTTTATTATCCAGAATACCCTCCTAAGTGTTGGGAATTAAAAGGGTTACAAAAGGATACATAAAGGACACTAAACGGTGCAATTTAACACTTTAACGAATCGGTATTTAACCGAACAACCGGACTTTACCCGGAACATCAAAATATTACTAGAAGCATTATTTTAATGTTTCCGAACTAGAAGCATTATTTTAATGTTTTCAAAGTGCGAATTTTGGATTTGCGAAGTACAATTTCTTGGTCACGTTGTGAATGAGAAGGGCATTCATGTAGACCCATCCAAGATTGAAGCTATAAAGAATTGGGAAGCCCCCAAAACCCCAACTGAAGTTCGACAATTTTTGGGTTTAGCGGGATATTACCGACGATTCATTGAGAATTTCTCAAAGATAGCTCAACCGCTAACTACCCTTACGCAGAAAGACAAAAAGTACGACTGGGGTGACAAGCAGGAAGAAGCCTTCCAACTGCTCAAAAACAAGCTATGCGATGCACCGATACTATCCTTACCCGAAGGCACTGAAGACTTCGTGGTATACTGCGACGCTTCACGTCAAGGTTTGGGTTGCGTGCTCATACAACGCCAGAAGGTCATCGCTTACGCTTCAAGACAATTGAAGGTACATGAAAGAAACTACACCACGCACTACTTAGAACTCGGCGCGGTGGTATTCGCCTTGAAGATCTGGCGACATTATTTATATGGTACTAGATGTACAATCTTCACAGATCACAAAAGTCTACAACACTTATTTGATCAGAAGGAATTGAACATGCGCCAGCGACAATGGGTCAAGCTGCTAAATGATTACGACTGTGAGATTAAGTACCATCCTGGAAAGGCAAACATTGTAGCGGACGCATTAAGCCGAAAGGAAAGGGTTAAGACGCTAAGGGTTCGAGCATTGAAACTGACTATTCAAACGAACCTCACAGCACGTATTCGGGACGCGCAACAAGAAGCCCTTAACATGGAAAACCGTAAAGCTGAATACCTCCGGGGTATGTTGAAATATATGGTGCCAAATGAAGAGGGAGCCTTATACTTTAAGAAGCGTATTTGGGTTCCGCTCTATGGCGGTATTCGAGAAGTCATCCTTGACGAAGCACACAAATCCAGATACTCGATCCATCCAGGATCGGACAAAATGTATCAAGACTTGAAGGATTACTATTGGTGGCCGAGACTTAAAAGCGATGTTGCTATTTATGTTGGAAAGTGCCTAACCTGTGCTAAGGTTAAGGCTGAATATCAGAAACCATCTGGGCTACTACAACAACCAGAGATACCCATGTGGAAGTGGGAGCAAATCTCGATGGACTTCATAACAAAATTACCCAGGACCCCGAGAGGGCACGATATGATATGGGTAATAGTCGATCGGTTAACGAAGTCTGCGCACTTCCTACCGATCCGAGAAAAAGACAGCACTGGAAAGCTTGCTGAGATATACTTAAAATAAATTGTGGCACGTCATGGAGTGCCTCTCTCAATTATTTCAGACAGAGATGGACGCTTTGTCTCAAGAATCTGGAAATCCTTTCAGGAATCCTTTGGATCTCAGCTAGATCTAAGCTCGGCCTTCCATCCGCAAACAGACGGTCAGAGCGAACGGACTATATAAACGCTAGAAGATATGCTTCGCGCATGTGTCATGGACCTAGGCGGCAGCTGGGATACTCATCTACCTCTAGTTGAGTTTTCCTACAAAAACAGTTATCATGCAAGTATAAAAGCCGCACCGTTCGAAGCTCTGTATGGCCGCAAGTGCCGATCGCCCTTATGTTGGGCAGACGGTGGAGATAAACATATGGTTGGTCCTGAACTTGTACAAGAGACAACCGACAAGATTATGCAGATCCGAGAGCGCATTAAGGTGGCTCGAGATCGACAAAAGAGCTACGCTGATCGAAGACGAAAACCATTAGAGTTCGAGGTGGGAGACAAAGTGTTGTTAAAAGTCTCACCCTGGAAGGGTGTAGTAAGATTTGGAAAACGTGGAAAGCTGAATCCACGATACATCGGACCATTCAAGATCGTGGAAAGAATTGCTACCGTGGCATACAAGTTGGAATTACCGGAAGAACTTAATGGAGTACATGATACGTTCCATGTATCCAACCTCAAGAAGAGTCCAACACAAGAAAACGTGATCATCCCTGCGGATGAAGTGCATATTGATGACACCCTCCGATTTACAGAACAACCCGTTGAGGTTACTGACTGGAAAGTCAACAAGACCAGAAGGAGCAGTGTCAAACTTGTCAAAGTACGTTGGAACTCTAAGCACGAACCCGAGTACACGTGGGAACGTGAAGACCAGTTTAAAGAAAAGTACCCCCACCTATTCAAGAAAACTCCTGCGAGAGATAGATCAGCTTGAATTTCGGGACGAAATTCTTTTAACGAGGGGAGACTGTGACAACTGGCGCAAAATCGGTAATTTCCGTACACTTTAATTAATACTTGATGACTGCAATTATGTGCTTAAATGTCAACATTGTCTGATTACATACCACACAAGTGAATTCATGCACGTTTTATACTACAAGAATTACTTTATGCATTAATGAACAGCGTTGCGTCAGAAATACTAGTAAACTCACCGGCAAGACACATTGTGTCAACAATTCTGCAGAAAGCTGTTAGACAATAGAATTGGAGCCTAGGTGTAGGTCCAATGACAAGAATACATTAAAACCCAAGAGTACATACAAGGGTTAACATATAAACATTCCGGAAGCTAGAATATGCACTAAAAAGCACCCGAAACACACTTTAAGTGCATAATTTTACAAAATTCAGCTATAATCTGCTTTTTAAAACATAAATGTTGTGCAGAATTCATGTTTTATTATCCAGAATACCCTCCTTAGTGTTGGGAATTAAAAGGGTTACAAAAGGATACATAAAGGACACTAAACGGTGCAATTTAACACTTTAACGAACCGGTATTTAACCGAACAACCGGACTTTACCCGGAACATCAAAATATTACTAGAAGCATTATTTTAATGTTTCCGAACTAGTTATGGTCCCCGAACACTATAACATCTCTTATAACATAATAACACACAAGTCCCTAAAAAAACTACACTTGTAAACTAACTTGTTATTAAAATTAGAGGTTGGAAGTTACACTCCCCCCCCCCCCATATCATTCACAGTTGCAAATAGGGTGGCCCCACTTTTGATTTTATAATCTTGCTAAATCTCTAAAAATCTTGCCAAGATATCATGTAATCTTATTAGATCTCAAGAGATTTGTAGAAAGATATGCAAGTACTATAAGAAGATATGAACATACTCCATCTTCTTTACACACCACTCAACACCATCAACCTCCATCCCTTCACCTTGTTCTCGGCTCACACCCACCCCCCATACACCATCCATTTTCATTCATTTTTCAAGCATTCTAAGGTTCACATAAGGTGCTAGAAGGTGATTTAGGAAGTTGGAAGCTTGTGAATCTTGAAGGACCTTCTTCATTTGCTATTATCCTTCATTTTTGTCATCTTCAAGTTCTAGTAATCTTCCCTAGCCTTGTTGCTAGTGGTGAGCCCACATGATCTCTTATTTCTTCATATGTTGTTGGTTAAAAGATGATATATCTTGTTAAACACAAGAACACAAAAGAACATGATCATGATACTTAAACATAAGCTTAAAAACATATGAATACATGTTGAATATGTTGATTTGCTTCTTGTTGGTTGATTATTAGTGTTGGTAATATTAGACATCATATGGAACCTACTAGATTGTGATTAAACACATGATCTAGTAAGTTAAAGTGGTGATCTTGTGAAAAACCAAGATCATCATATTTTATGTCTCCATGAACTTGAATAATGAAAGTGATCTTCATATGTAAAAATGATTTAAACAAAATACAAATCTTGTAAATAGATGATTACAAGAATAATTTTCTCAAGAAACCAAGATTATTTACAAGACTTACAAAGTCATGGGTTCTAAGTAAACTAATAATATTTTTAGCGTTTAAACAAGAATAGAAACATGTTTGTAACAAAAAAAAAATACAAGAGAAGTATTTTTAGAAAAATCATCCTACAAGTTGTAAATGACTAAATGCTCCAAGAATGAGATATACAAGCAAACAACCATGTTTTTAAGAGTAACTAAACCTACTAAATACCATGGTAAGTTACTACAAGTTTTTACAAAACTCCAAGTTCATGATGTAGTGTGATTTACTTGATTTTGGCACTTGATAAGTGTAGAATAAGTTGTTGATGTTTGATGATGATTTAAAAGAAAATAAACACATGTTTTGAAAACATGGGAAACCTCCATTTTTAGGGGAAACTCTGTCAAAATTTCTAAAAATTTTGACACTTAGAAAAATATAAGTGTTGTGAAACTTATTCCCTAAAAATGTTCACCAAGGTTTCCCTAATTTTTGTTTTAAGAAATGATGATTTCTTCAAGATTAAAATTGATATTAAGTATGTATATTTTTGAGAAAGATATATATATTTATTTATCACCAAATTTTGTGCTAAGTGTACGTAGTATGTAATATATGTGATAGTGTATTAGGACTTGAAAATACACTAATACTCCTAAGGAGTGAAGATACAAAAAAATACACATACAACATACTTAGACAAATACAAGAAAATATATTTATGAAAATATATTACTTGATAGAATAAATAACTTGGACAAGTTATGAACATGAAATGAAGTTTTGGACAAAATACATAATTCGGGTGAAAAATACAAGATGCTTATATTTATTTTTGAGAAAATAATATACGTAAGATACATAGTTAAAAATATAAATTATTTTTAACACAAGAACACATATACAAAAGATAGTGACTTATACTTGTGCGATACAAGTCTAGTGACTAACGTAAATAAAACACGTTTAGGTCACGACGCTAGATAAGCAAATCCGGCGAAGTTTACGACGCAGGAACGCAAAGTTGTGAGTTCATGCTCCCCCTTTTCTTTTAACTGTTTTCAGTTTTATAATTTCAAGGGGTGAAATACATGTTACAAATGTTACAATGTTTACAAATGGTATTATGAATACAAGAATTGAGAAATGATACGAGAAATGATAAGAGAAATCGTGTCACGAATAGGGTACCATAAGCACCATTAATCGACAATATACCTAGACCGTAGAACAAAAGGTTAGATCTAACGGGTTTTCGGGCATCCACACTCTCGGTGAGAACGAGTACCGAGTAGTGCTTTTGTGTCTCAGAATCGATAACTAGAAAAATTCTTATGGTTTGGTTGCTTCCTATGTCGTGTCACATGTTAATGGCCTTGCAACCCATTAACAACCTTGATACATACATAAATACGTGATTTATACAAGAATACTTGATTTATACAAGAGCATGTGATTTATACAAGAATACTTGATTTATACAAGATACATACCATGTTTTTCATACAAAGTATTCAAACGTTCAATACAAGAACTGCATGAATTCACACCAACATTATGTTGACGTTTTCCAAAACTCACATGTATTTCAGGTAACTAAAAGTGGATGTGCGCACAGTCTTACTCATGCTCTTGGATGTCGTTTATGTTTATCGTTGAATAAAGTTGTAAACTTTCAGACAATGTGTTGTATCGCGATGTAGACACTTAATCTATGTTTTCAGTAATGTAATGTTTGGCATTTGAAGTTATTTTTATGAGCATGTAGTATGTTAACCAATCGTATGCAATGAAAACCTTTCATGATCACACCTCGTGCTTCCGCCTTAGAAAGGGGTGTGACAGATTGGTATCAGAGCTGCGATTGTAGTGAACCAGGATTCCTTCTCGAGTCTAGACTACAATCTTTAGGATCCTCTCACGAAAACAATTTTTCAAAAGTTTTCATTGCATAAAAACTTCCGTGACATCCACTTCCTGAAACTGTTTACAAAGAGTCAACAAAAGACACTACGAGAATTGAGAGTGCACTGGAGTAGCACTCGTCTGTGATCAAGAATTACTTGCAATTATGTGTGATAATTGATACTTACATATACTAGAAGTAGAATGCCACAAGTACACGTGACTTTACCTGAAAGCAGTAACTGAAGGAAGAGATACGAGGATGAAACGAACTGTGCGGACTTTGCAAGGAGTTACGTAATTATGGATGCATACATAATTATGGGGTTTATTGCACAGAAACCACAACAAGTCTTGTCACGTATGGATTCCCTCATTATAAGAAAAGGTCAAACGTGAACACCCTTCCCCCAGCCTACTAAGTACTCTACTGGAGTAAATATTTGTTTGATGTCACTTATGTGGTATATGCCTGTGTATATATATACTACTACTGTCTCGTATGACGATATCAAACAAATGACTAACCCTATTGAGTGATGTTCTTCCAGAACATGGCAGCTAGGAGAATTGTGAACAATCGAGATTCTGATCAACCTCCTCCTCCCCCACTACCAAGGACTGCTGAAGAGCTGAACGCTTTACTAGAAGAAAGAATCTCCGCAGCTATCGCCCAGTACGAGGCAAACCGTACTGATGACAGTGGAGGACCAAGCAATGCCAGGCGTAATGGGAATGGAGATTCGTCTGGAGGAAACGCAGCTCAAGGTAACCTTAAGACAATTTGCTAAGCATGGAGAAATTTATGAACGGTCTTTGTTTCATTATTTCTTCGATTGCTCACGTGTGAGTTGGTTGGATCAATTACAGGCTGCACTTTCAAGCAGTTCCTCGACTGCAAACCGCTGAACTATGATGGCACTGGAGGTGCAGTGGCGTTAGTACGCTGGACAGAAAAGACTGAAGCCACTATCCATATGAGCAAGTGTACCGCAGATCAGCAAGTCACTTTTGCTACTGGGTTGTTTGTTGATGAAGCTTTGACTTGGTGGAACTTGCAAGTCCAAACCCTGGGTGATGATGCCGCTTATGGCCTGACTTGGGATGAACTGAAGGAAAGAATGAGAGAGAAGTATTGCTCTCGTGCTGAACTCCAAAGGTTGGAGACTGAGTTCTGGCACTTGACTATGGAAGGTGCTGACATTACTGGATATACTCGAAGGTTCCACGATCTGTCCAGAGTGATTCCCTACATGGTAACTCCCGAATTTAAGCACGTTGAACGCTACATTTGGGGATTGGCCTCAGAATTTCGCGGCATGGTAACTTCGGCCAAACCTCAAACAATCACTGAGGCTGTAACTCTGGCTGTCAGCCTTACTGAAGACTGTGTTCGTATAAAGAAGTTATCGCTGAACCCCACTGAAAAGACCGAGACGCATGCTGAGTCGTCCGGTGACAAGAATAGGAAACATGCAAACTTGAATCAAGCAACGCGTAACAACAAGGGTTTCAACAACAAGAAGCGTGACACCAACCCGCCTTAGGAGGCGAAAACTCTTGCAACCATGAATGACGCTCCAGCTAAGGGATACATGGGCACTCTGCTCAAATGCAATCAGTGCAAGCATCATCACGAAGGAGTTTGTCGCATTCCAAGGTGCGAGAAGTGTGGAAAGCTGGGTCACCATACAGAAGACTGTTGGGGAAAAGGAAATAGGAACGGGAACGGAAACCGCAACGGTGCTGGTAGTAGAAACAACGGTGGAAATGGAAATGGCAATGGTTATCGGAATGGAGCTGGGCAGAACCAAGGATGCTTTGGTTGTGGAAGCAAGGATCATTTCATAAAAGATTGCCCAAGGGGAAACAATGCTCAGGCTCGGGCATTTGTGATTGGAGCAAAGAACGCACGCGAGGACCCTAATGTGGTCACCGGTACGTTTCTCGTTAACAATCACTTCGCATCCATATTATTTGACACTGGTGCCGACTATAGATTCATGTCTGTGGAATTTAAACGTATGCTTGGAATAGAATCTAGTAGATTAGATATTCCTTATTCTATAGAACTAGCCAATGGTAAACTTGTTGAATCGGGCGAAGTTGTTAGAGGCTGCACATTAGAACTTGGTGAACGAAGATTTAGCATCGACCTCTTACCTATTCAATTGGGTAGCTTCGATGTAGTGGTCGGAATGGACTGGTTGTCCAAGAACAAAGCTGAAGTTATTTGTCATGAGAAAATCAGTCGCATCCCTTTGGCGAATGATGAAACTCTCATCGTAAATGGAGAAAAACGAAACGCGCCTCTGCGAATCATCAGTTGTACGAAGGCACATAAGTGCTTAAGGAAAGGATGCGTCGCTTTCCTGGCACATGTTGTAGACAAGAAGGCTGTGGAGCCGAAACTCGAAGACATTCCTGTGGTGAAAGAATTCCCTGATGTTTTTCCCGAAGATCTGCCAGGACTACCTCCGCAACGACAAGTCGAATTCCGTATAGACCTGGTTCCAGGAGCCGCTCCTGTAGCCAAGGCACCCTATCGGCTTGCACCATCCGAGATGCAAGAATTATCCACACAACTCCAGGAGTTGTTGGATAAAGGATTCATAAGGCCAAGCTTCTCGCCTTGGGGAGCTCCAGTATTGTTCGTGAAGAAAAAGGATGGAACTCTGCGGATGTGTATCGATTACAAAGAATTGAACAAGCTCACAATCAAGAATCGGTACTCGCTACCGAGGATTGATGACTTATTTGATCAATTTCAAGGAGCAAGCTATTATTCCAAGATCGATCTTCGATCTGGATACCATCAGTTAAGGATACAAGAGGAAAGCGTACCAAAGACTGCATTCGATCTGGGCATTACGAGTTTCTTGTGATGCCATTTGGACTGACGAACACGCCAGCGGTATTTAGGGATCTGATGAACCGCGTATGCAAACCATATCTCGATAAATTCGTAATTGTATTTATCTATGAGATCCTGATTTACTCGCGAACGAAAGAAGAACATGAGCAAAACCTCAGAACCATTTTGGAACTACTGAAGAAAGAGAAACTGTATGCGAAGTTCTCAAAGTGCGAATTTTGGATTTGCGAAGTACAATTTCTTGGTCACGTTATGAATGAGAAAGGCATTCATGTAGACCCATCCAAGATTGAAGCTATAAAGAATTGGGAAGCCCCCAAAACCCCAACTGAAGTTCGACAATTTTTGGGTTTAGCGGGATATTACCGACGATTCATTGAGAATTTCTCAAAGATAGCTCAACCGCTAACTACCCTTACGTAGAAAGACAAAAAGTACGACTGGTGTGACATGCAGGAAGAAGCCTTCCAACTGCTCAAAAACAAGCTATGCGATGCACCGATACTATCCTTACCCGAAGGCACTGAAGACTTCGTGGTTTACTGCGACGCTTCACGTCAAGGTTTGGGTTGCGTGCTCATACAACGCTAGAAGGTCATCGCTTACGCTTCAAGACAATTGAAGGTACATGAAAGAAACTACATCATGCACGACTTGGAACTCAACGCGGTGGTATTCGCCTTGAAGATATGGCGACATTATTTATATGGTACTCGATGTACAATCTTCACAGATCACAAAAGTCTACAACACATATTTGATTAGAAGGAATTGAACATGCGCCTGCGGCGATTGGTCGAACTGCTAAATGATTACGACTGTGAGATTAAGTACCATCCTGGAAAGGCAAACATTGTAGCGGACGCATTAAGCCGAAAGCAAAGGGTTAAGACGCTAAGGGTTCGAGCATTGAAACTGACTATTCAAACGAACCTCACAGCACGTATTCGGGACGCGCAACAAGAAGCCCTTAAGATGGAAAACCGTAAAGCTGAATACCTCCGGGGTATGTTGAAATATATGGTGCCAAATGAAGAGGGAGCCTTATACTTTAAGAAGCGTATTTGGGTTCCGCTCTATGGCGGTATTCGAGAAGTCATCCTTGACGAAGCACACAAATCCAGATACTCGATCCATCCAGGATCGGACAAAATGTATCAAGACTTGAAGGATTACTATTGGTGGCCGAGACTTAAAAGCGATGTTGCTATTTATGTTGGAAAGTGCCTAACCTGTGCTAAGGTTAAGGCTGAATATCAGAAACCATCTGGGCTACTACAACAACTAGAGATACCCATGTGGAAGTGGGAGCAAATCTCGATGGACTTCATAACAAAATTACCCAGGACCCCGAGAGGGCACGATATGATATGGGTAATAGTCGATCGGTTAACGAAGTCTGCGCACTTCCTACCGATCCGAGAAAAAGACAGCACTGGAAAGCTTGCTGAGATATACTTAAAAGAAATTGTGGCACGTCATGGAGTGCCTATCTCAATTATTTCAGACAGAGATGGACGCTTTGTCTCAAGAATCTGGCAATCCTTTCAGGAAGCCTTTGGATCTCAGCTAGATCTAAGCACGACCTTCCATCCGCAAACAGACGGTCAGAGCGAACGGACTATACAAACGCTAGAAGATATGCTTCGCGCATGTGTCATGGACCTAGGCGGCAGCTGGGATACTCATCTACCTCTAGTAGAGTTTTCCTACAATAACAGTTATCATGCAAGTATGAAAGCCACACCGTTCGAAGCTCGGTATGGCCGCAAGTGCCGATCGCCCTTATGTTGGGCAGACGCTGGAGATAAATGTATGGTTGGTCCTGAACTTGTACAAGAGACAACCGACAAGATTATGCAGATCCGAGAGCGCATTAAGGCGACTCGAGATTGACAAAAGAGCTACGTTGATCGAAGACGAAAACCATTAGAGTTCGAGGTGGGATACAAAGTGTTGTTAAAAGTCTCACCCTGGATGGGTGTAGTAAGATTTGGAAAACGTGGAAAGCTGAATCCACGATAAATCAGACCATTCAAGATCTTGGAAAGAATTGGTACCGTGGCATACAAGTTGGAATTACCGGAAGAACTTAATGGAGTACATGATACGTTCCATGTATCCAACCTCAAGAAGAGTCCAACACAAGAAAACGTGATCATCCCTGCGGATGAAGTGCATATTGACGACACCCTCCGATTTACAGAACAACCCGTTGAGGTTACCGACTGGAAAGTCAACAAGACCAGAAGGAGCAGTGTCAAACTTGTCAAAGTACGTTGGAACTCTAAGCACGGACCCGAGTACATGTGGGAACGTGAAGACCAGTTTAAAGAAAAGTACCCCCACCTGTTCAAGAAAACTCCTGCGAGAGATAGATCAGCCTAAATTTCGGGACGAAATTCTTTTAACGGGGGGAGACTGTGACAACTGGCGCAAAACCGGTAATTTCCGTACACTTTAATTAATACTTGATGACTGCAATTATGTGCTTAAATGTCAACATTGTCTGATTACATACCACACAAGTGAATTCATGCACGTTTTATACTACAAGAATTACTTTATGCATTAATGAACAGCGTTGCGTCAGAAATACTAGTAAACTCACCGGCAAGACACATTGTGTCAACAATTCTGCAGAAAGCAGTTAGACAATAGAATTGGAGCCTAGGTGTAGGTCCAAAGACAAGAATACATTAAAACCTAAGAGTACATACAAGGGTTAACATATAAACATTCCGGAAGCTAGAATATGCACTAAAAAGCACCCGAAACGCACTTTAAATGCATAATTTTACAAAATTCAGCTATAATCAGCTTTTTAATACATAAATATTGTGCAGATTTCATGTTTTATTATCCAGAATACCCTCCTAAGTGTTGGGAATGAAAAAGGTTACAAAAGGATACATAAAGGACATTAAACGGTGCAATTTAACACTTTAACGAACCGGTATTTAACCGAACAACCGGACTTTACCCGGAACATCAAAATATTACTAGAAACATAATTTTAATGTTTCCGAACTAGTTATGGTCCCCGAACACCATAACATCTCTTATAACTTAATAACACACAAGTCCCTAAAAAAACTACACTTGTAAACTAACTTGTTATTAAAATTAGAGGTTGGAAGTTACACTCCCCCCCCCCCCCAATATCATTCACGGTTGCAAATAGGGTGGCCCCACTTTTGATTTTGTAATCTTGCTAAATCTCTAAAAATCTTGCCAAGATATCATGTAATCTTATTAGATCTCAAGAGAGTTGTAGAAAGATATGCAAGTACTATAAGAAGATATGAACATACTCCATCTTCTTCACACACCACTCAACCCCATCAACCTCCATCCCTTCACCTTGTTCTCGGCTCACACCCACCCCCCATACACCATCCATTTTCATTCATTTTCCAAGCATTCTAAGGTTCACATAAGGTGCTAGAAGGTGATTTAGGAAGTTGGAAGCTTGTGAATCTTGAAGGACCTTCTTCATTTGCTATTATCCTTCATTTTTGTCATCTTCAACTTCTAGTAATCTTCCCTAGCCTTGTTGCTAGTGGTGAGCCCTCACGATCTCTTATTTCTTCATATGTTGTTGGTTAAAAGATGATATATGTTAACCACAAGAACACAAAAGAACAAGATCATGATACTTAAACATAAGCTTAAAAACATATGAATACATGTTGAATATGTTGAGCTGCTTCTTGTTCATTGATTATTAGTGGTGATCTTGTGAAAGACCAAGATCATCATATTTTATGTCTCCATGAACTTGAATAATGAAAGTGATCTTCATATGTAAAAATGATTTACACAAAATACGAATCTTGTAAATAGATTATTACAAGAATAATTTTCTCAAGAAACCAAGATTATTTACAAGACTTACAAAGTCATGGGTTCTAAGTAAACTAATAATATTTTTAGCGTTTAAACAAGAATATAAACATGTTTGAAACAAGAAAAATACAAGAGAAGTATTTTTAGAAAAATCATCCTACAAGTTGTAAATGACTAAATGCTCCAAGAATGAGATTTACAAGCAAACAACCATGTTTTTAAGAGTAACTAAACCTACTAAATAACATGGTAAGTTACTACAAGTTTTTACAAAACTCCAAGATCATGATGTAGTGTGATTTACTTGATTTTGGCACTTGATAAGTGTAGAATAAGTTGTTAATGTTTGATGATGATTTAAAAGAAAATAAACACATGTTTTGAAAACATAGGAAACCTCCATTTTTAGGGGAAACTCTGTCAAAATTTCTAAAAATTTTGACACTTAGAAAAATATAAGTGTTGTGAAACTTATTCCCTAAAAATGTTTACCAAGGTTTCCCTAATTTTTGTGTTAAGAAATGATGATTTCTTCAAGATTAAATTTGATATTAAGTATGTATATTTTTGAGAAAGATATATATATTTATTTATCACCAAATTTTGTGCTAAGTGTATGTAGTATGTAATATATGTGATAGTGTATTAGGACTTGAAAATACACTAAATACTCCTAAGGAGTGAAGATACAAAAAAATACACATACAACATACTTATACAAATACAAGAAAATATATTTATGAAAATATATTACTTGATAGAATAAATAACCTGGACAAGTTATGAACATGAAATGAAGTTTTGGACAAAATACATAATTCGGGTGAAAAATACAAGATACTTATATTTATTTTTGAGAAAATAATATAAGTAAGATACATATTTAAAAATATAAATTATTTTTAACACAAGAACACATATACAAAAGTTAGTGACTTGTACTTGTGCGATACAAGTCTAGTGACTAACGTAAATAAAACACGTTTAGGTCACGACGCTAGATAAGCAAATCCGGTGAAGTTTACGACGCAGGAACGCAAAGTTGTGAGTTCATGCTCCCCCTTTTCTTTTAACTGTTTTCAGTTTTATAATTTCGGTGGTGAAATACATGTTATAAATGTTATAATGTTTACAAATGGTATGATGAATACAAGAATTGAGAAATGCTACGAGAAATGATACGAGCAATGATACGAGAAATCGTGTCACGAATAGGGTACCATAAGCACCATTAATCGACAATATACCTAGACCGTAGAACAAAAGGTTAGATCTAACGGGTTTTCGTGCAGCCACACTCTCGGTGAGAATGAGTACCGAGTAGTGCTTTTGTGTCTTAGAATCGATAACTAGAAAAATGCCTATGGTTTGGTTGATTCCTATGTCGTGTCACATGTTAATGGCCTTGCAACCTATTCACAACCTTGATACATACAGAAATACGTGATTTATACAAGAATACTTGATTTATACAAGATACAAACCATGTTTTTCATACAAAGTATACAAACGTTCAATACAAGAACTGCATGAATTCACACCAACATTATGTTGATGTTTTTTCCAAAACTCACATGTATTTCAGGTAACTAAAAGTGGATGTGCGCGCAGTCTTACTCATGCTCTTGGATGTCGTTTATGTTTATCGTTGAATAAAGTTGTAAACTTTCAGACAATGTGTTGTATCGCGATGTAGACACTTAATCTATGTTTTCAGTAATGTAATGTTTGGCATTTGAAGTTATTTTTATGAGCATGTAGTATGTTTACCAATCGTATGCAATGAAAACCTTTCATGATCACACCTCGTGCTTCCGCCTTAGAAAGGGGTGTGGCAGATTGGTATCAGAGCTGCGATTGTAGTGAACCAGGATTCCTTCTCGAGTCTAGATTACAATCTTTAGGATCCTCTCACGAAAACAATTTTTCAAATGTTTTCATTGCATAAAACCATCCGCGACATCCACTACCTGAAACTGTTTACAAAGAGTCAAGAAAAGACACTACGAGAATTGAGAGTGCACTGGAGTAGCACTCGTATGTGATCAAGAATTACTTGCAATTATGTGTGATAATTGATACTTACATATACTAGAAGTAGAATGCCACAAGTACACGTGACTTTACCTGAAAGCAGTAACTGAAGGAAGAGATACGAGGATGAAACGAACTGTGCGGACTTTGCAAGGAGTTACGTAATTATGGATGCATACATAATTATGGGGTTTATTGCACAGAAACCACAACAAGTCTTGTCACGTATGGATTCCCTCATTATAAGAAAAGGTCAAACGTGAACACCCTTCCCCCAGCCTACTAAGTACTCTACTGGAGTAAATATTTGTTTGATGTCACTTATGTGGTATATGCCTGTGTATATATATACTACTACTGTCTCGTATGACGATATCAAACAAATGACTAACCCTATTGAGTGATGTTCTTCCAGAACATGGCAGCTAGGAGAATTGTGAACAATCGAGATTCTGATCAACCTCCTCCTCCCCCACTACCAAGGACTGCTGAAGAGCTGAACGCTTTACTAGAAGAAAGAATCTCCGCAGCTATCGCCCAGTACGAGGCAAACCGTACTGATGACAGTGGAGGACCAAGCAATGCCAGGCGTAATGGGAATGGAGATTCGTCTGGAGGAAACGCAGCTCAAGGTAACCTTAAGACAATTTGCTAAGCATGGAGAAATTTATGAACGGTCTTTGTTTCATTATTTCTTCGATTGCTCACGTGTGAGTTGGTTGGATCAATTACAGGCTGCACTTTCAAGCAGTTCCTCGACTGCAAACCGTTGAACTATGATGGCACTGGAGGTGCAGTGGCGTTAGTACGCTGGACAGAAAAGACTGAAGCCACTATCCATATGAGCAAGTGTACCGCAGATCAGCAAGTCACTTTTGCTAATGGGTTGTTTGTTGATGAAGCTTTGACTTGGTGGAACTTGCAAGTCCAAACCCTGGGTGATGATGCCGCTTATGGCCTGACTTGGGATGAACTGAAGGAAAGAATGAGAGAGAAGTATTGCTCTCGTGCTGAACTCCAAAGGTTGGAGACTGAGTTCTGGCACTTGACTATGGAAGGTGCTGACATTACTGGATATACTCGAAGGTTCCACGATCTGTCCAGAGTGATTCCCTACATGGTAACTCCCGAATTTAAGCACATTGAACGCTACATTTGGGGATTGGCCTCAGAATTTCGCGGCATGGTAACTTCGGCCAAACCTCAAACAATCACTGAGGCTGTAACTCTGGCTGTCAGCCTTACTGAAGACTGTGTTCGTATAAAGAAGTTATCGCTGAACCCCACTGAAAAGACCGAGACGCATGCTGAGTCATCCGGTGACAAGAATAGGAAACATGCAAACTTGAATCAAGCAACGCGTAACAACAAGGGTTTCAACAACAAGAAGCGAGACACCAACCCGCCTTAGGAGGCGAAAACTCTTGCAACCATGAATGACGCTCCAGCTAAGGGATACATGGGCACTCTGCTCAAATGCAATCAGTGCAAGCATCATCACGAAGGAGTTTGTCGCATTCCAAGGTGCGAGAAGTGTGGAAAGCTGGGTCACCATACAGAAGACTGTTGGGGAAAAGGAAATAGGAACGGGAACGGAAACCGCAACGGTGCTGGTAATAGAAACAACGGTGGAAATGGAAATGGCAATGGTTATCGGAATGGAGCTGGGCAGAACCAAGGATGCTTTGGTTGTGGAAGCAAGGATCATTTCATAAAAGATTGCCCAAGGGGAAACAATGCTCAGGCTCGGGCATTTGTGATTGGAGCAAAGAACGCACGCGAGGACCCTAATGTGGTCACCGGTACGTTTCTCGTTAACAATCACTTCGCATCCATATTATTTGACACTGGTGCCGACTATAGATTCATGTCTGTGGAATTTAAACGTATGCTTGGAATAGAATCTAGTAGATTAGATATTCCTTATTCTATAGAACTAGCCAATGGTAAACTTGTTGAATCGGGCGAAGTTGTTAGAGGCTGCACATTAGAACTTGGTGAACGAAGATTTAGCATCGACCTCTTACCTATTCAATTGGGTAGCTTCGATGTAGTGGTCGGAATGGACTGGTTGTCCAAGAACAAAGCTGAAGTTATTTGTCATGAGAAAATCAGTCGCATCCCTTTGGCGAATGATGAAACTCTCATCGTAAATGGAGAAAAACGAAACGCGCCTCTGCGAATCATCAGTTGTACGAAGGCACATAAGTGCTTAAGGAAAGGATGCGTCGCTTTCCTGGCACATGTTGTAGACAAGAAGGCTGTGGAGCCGAAACTCGAAGACATTCCTGTGGTGAAAGAATTCCCTGATGTTTTTCCCGAAGATCTGCCAGGACTACCTCCGCAACGACAAGTCGAATTCCGTATAGACCTGGTTCCAGGAGCCGCTCCTGTAGCCAAGGCACCCTATCGGCTTGCACCATCCGAGATGCAAGAATTATCCACACAACTCCAGGAGTTGTTGGATAAAGGATTCATAAGGCCAAGCTTCTCGCCTTGGGGAGCTCCAGTATTGTTCGTGAAGAAAAAGGATGGAACTCTGCGGATGTGTATCGATTACAAAGAACTGAACAAGCTCACAATCAAGAATCGGTACTCGCTACCGAGGATTGATGACTTATTTGATCAATTGCAAGGATCAAGCTATTATTCCAAGATCGATCTTCGATCTGGATACCATCAGTTAAGGATACAAGAGGAAAGCGTACCAAAGACTGCATTCAGAATACGCTATGGGCATTACGAGTTTCTTGTGATGCCATTTGGACTGACGAACGCGCCAGCGGTATTTATGGATCTGATGAACCGTGTATGCAAACCATATCTCGATAAATTCGTAATTGTATTTATCAATGATATCCTGATTTACTCGCGAACGATAGAAGAACATGAGCAACACCTCAGAACCATTTTGGAACTACTGAAGAAAGAGAAACTGTATGCAAAGTTCTTAAAGTGCGAATTTTGGATTTGCGAAGTACAATTTCTTGGTCACGTTGTGAATGAGAAGGGCATTCATGTAGACCCATCCAAGATTGAAGCTATAAAGAATTGGGAAGCCCCCAAAACCCCAACTAAAGTTTGACAATTTTTGGGTTTAGCGGGCTATTACTGACGATTCATTGAGAATTTCTCAAAGATAGCTCAACCGCTAACTACCATTACGCAGAAAGACAAAAAGTACGACTGGGGTGACAAGCAGGAAGAAGCCATCCAACTGCTCAAAAACAAGCTATGCGATGCACCGATACTATCCTTACCCGAAGGCACTGAAGACTTCGTGGTATACTGCGACACTTCACGTCAAGGTTTGGGTTGCGTGCTCATACAACGCCATAAGGTCATCGCTTACGCTTCAAGACAATTGAAGGTACATGAAAGAAACTACACCACGCACGACTTGGAACTCGGCGCGGTGGTATTCGCCTTGAAGATCTGGCGACATTATTTATATGGTACTCGATGTACAATCTTCACAGATCACAAAAGTCTACAAAACATATTTGATCAGAAGGAATTGAACATGCGCCAGCGGCGATGGGTCGAGCTGCTAAATGATTACGACTGTGAGATTAAATACCATCCTGGAAAGGCAAACATTGCAGCGGACGCATCAAGCCGAAAGGAAAGGGTTAAGACGCTAAGGGTTCGAGCATTGAAACTGACTATTCAAACGAACCTCACAGCACGTATTCGGGACGCGCAATAAGAAGCCCTTAAGATGGAAAACCGTAAAGCTGAATACCTCCGGGGTATGTTGAAATATATGGTGCCAAATGAAGAGGGAGCCTTATACTTTAAGAAGCGTATTTGGGTTCCGCTCTATGGCGGTATTCGAGAAGTCATCCTTGATGAAGCACACAAATTCAGATACTCGATCCATCCAGGATCGGACAAAATGTATCAAGACTTGAAGGATTACTATTGGTGGCCGAGACTTAAAAGCGATGTTGCTATTTATGTTGGAAAGTGCCTAACCTGTGCTAAGGTTAAGGCTGAATATCAGAAACCATCTGGGCTACTACAACAACCAGAGATACCCATGTGGAAGTGGGAGCAAATCTCGATGGACTTCATAACAAAATTACCCAGGACCCCGAGAGGGCACGATATGATATGGGTAATAGTCGATCGGTTATCGAAGTCTGCGCACTTCCTACCGATCCGAGAAAAAGACAGCACTGGAAAGCTTGCTGAGATATACTTAAAAGAAATTGTGGCACGTCATGGAGTGCCTATCACAATTATTTTAGACAGAGATGGACGATTTGTCTCAAGAATCAGGCAATCCTTTCAGGAAGCCTTTGGATCTCAGCTAGATCTAAGCACGGCCTTCCATCCGCAAACAGACGGTCAGAGCGAACGGACTATACAAACGCTAGAAGATATGCTTCGCGCATGTGTCATGGACCTAGGCGGCAACTGGGATACTCATCTACCTCTAGTTGAGTTTTCCTACAATAACAGTTATCATGCAAGTATAAAAGCCGCACCGTTCGAAGCTCTGTATGGCCGCAAGTGCCGATCGCCCTTATGTTGGGCAGACGCTGGAGATAAACGTATGGTTGGTCCTGAACTTGTACAAGAGACAACCGACAAGATTATGAAGATCCGAGAGCGCATTAAGGCGGCTCGAGATCGACAAAAGAGCTTCGCTGATCGAAGAAGAAAACCATTAGAGTTCGAGGTGGGAGACAAAGTGTTGTTAAAAGTCTCACCCTGGAAGGGTGTAGTAAGATTTGGAAAGCTGAATCCACGATGAATCGGACCATTCAAGATCTTGGAAAGAATTGGTACCGTGGCATACAAGTTGGAATTACCAGAAGAATTTAATGGAGTACATGATACGTTCCATGTATCCAACCTCAAGAAGAGTCCAACACAAGAAAACGTGATCATCCCTGCGGATGAAATGCATACTGATGACACCCTCCGATTTACAGAACAACCCGTTGAGGTTACCGACTGGAAAGTCAACAAGACTAGAAGGAGCAGTGTCAAACTTGTCAAAGTACGTTGGAACTCTAAGCACGGACCCGAGTACACGTGGGAACGTGAAGACCAGTTTAAAGAAAAGTACCCCCACCTGTTCAAGAAAACTCCTGCGAGAGATAGATCAGCCTGAATTTCGGGACGAAATTCTTTTAACGGGGGGAGACTGTGACAACTTTAATTAATACTTGATGACAGCAATTATGTGCTTAAATGTCAACATTGTCTGATTACATACCACACAAGTGAATTCATGCACGTTTTATACTACAAGAATTACTTTATGCATTAATGAACAGCGTTGCGTCTGAAATACTAGTAAACTCACCGGCAAGACACATTGTGTCAACAATTCTGCAGAAAGCAGTTAGACAATAGAATTGGAGCCTAGGTGTAGGTCCAATGACAAGAATACATTAAAACCCAAGAGTACATACAAGGGTTAACATATAAACATTCCAGAAGCTAGAATATGCACTAAAAAGCACCCGAAACGCACTTTAAGTGCATAATTTTACAAAATTTAGCTATAATATGCTTTTTAATACATAAATATCGTGCAAAATTCATGTTTTATTATCCAGAATACCCTCCTAAGTGTTGGGAATTAAAAGGGTTACAAAAGGATACATAAAGGACACTAAACGGTGCAATTTAACACTTTAACGAACCGGTATTTAACCGAACAACCGGACTTTACCCGGAACATCAAAATATTACTAGAAGCATTATTTTAATGTTTCCGAACTAGTTATGGTCCCCGAACACCATAACATCTCTTATAACATAATAACACACAAGTCCCTCAAAAAACTACACTTGTTATTAAAATTAGAGGTTGGAAGTTACACTCCCCCCCCATATCATTCACGGTTGCAAATAGGGTGGCCCCACTTTTGATTTTGTAATCTTGCTAAATCTCTAAAAATCTTGCCAAGATATTATGTAATCTTATTAGATCTCAAGAGATTTGTAGAAAGATATGCAAGTACTATAAGAAGATATGAACATACTCCATCTTCTTCACACACAACTCAACACCATCAACCTCCATCCCTTCACCTTGTTCTCGGCTCACACCCACCCCCCATACACCATCCATTTTCATTCATTTTCCAAGCATTCTAAGGTTCACATAAGGTGCTAGAAGGTGATTTAGGAAGTTGGGAGCTTGTGAATCTTGAAGGACCTTCTTCATTTGCTATTATCCTTCATTTTTGTCATCTTCAACTTCTAGTAATCTTCCCTAGCCTTGTTGCTAGTGGTGAGACCTCATGATCTCTTATTTCTTCATATTTTGTTGGTTAAAAGATGATATATATTGTTAAACACAAGAACACAAAAGAACATGATCATGATACTTAAACATATGCTTAAAAACATATGAATACATATTGAATATGTTGATTTGCTTCTTGTTGGTTGATTATTAGTGTTGGTAATATTAGACATCATATGGAACCTACTAGATTGTGATAAAACACATGATCTAGTAAGTTAAAGTGGTGATCTTATGAAAGACCAAGATCATCATATTTTATGTCTCCATGAATATCACAATATCTAGTAAGTTAAAGTGGTGATCTTATGAAAGACCAAGATCATCATATTTTATGTCTCCATGAACTTGAATAATGAAAGTGATCTTCATATGTAAAAATGATTTAAACAAAATACAAATCTTGTAAATAGATGATTACAAGAATAATTTTCTCAAGAAACCAAGATTATTTACAAGACTTACAAAGTCATGGGTTCTAAGTAAACTAATAATATTTTTAGCGTTTAAACAAGAATAGAAACATGTTTATAACAAGAAAATACAAGAGAAGTATTTTTAGAAAAATCATCCTACAACTTGTAAATGTCTAAATGCTCCAAGAATGAGATTTACAAGCAAACAACCATATTTTTAAGAGTAACTAAACCTACTAAATAACATGGTAAGTTACTACAAGTTTTTACAAAACTCCAAGTTCATGATGTAGTATGATTTACTTGATTTTGGCACTTGATAAGTGTAGAATAAGTTGTTGATATTTGATGATGATTTAAAAGAAAATAAACACATGTTTTGAAAACATGGGAAACCTCCATTTTTAGGGGAAACTCTGTCAAAATTTCTAAAAATTTTGACACTTAGAAAAATATAAGTGTTGTGAAACTTATTCCCTAAAAATGTTTACCAAGGTTTCCCTAATTTTTGTGTTAAGAAATGATGATTTCTTCAAGATTAAAATTGATATTAAGTATGTATATTTTTGAGAAAGATATATATATTTATTTATCACCAAATTTTGTGCTAAGTGTACGTAGTATGTAATATATGTGATAGTGTATTAGGACTTGAAAATACACTAAATACTACTAAGGAGTGAAGATACAAAAAAAATACACATACAACATACTTAGACAAATACAAGAAAATATATTTATGAAAATATATTACTTGATAGAATAAATAACTTGGACAAGTTATGAACATGAAATGAAGTTTTGGACAAAATACATAATTCGGGTGAAAAATACAAGATACTTATATTTATTTTTGAGAAAATAATATAAGTAAGATACATAGTTAAAAATATAAATTATTTTTAAGCCAAGAACACATATACAAAAGATAGTGACTTGTACTTGTGCGATACAAGTCTAATGGCTAACGTAAATAAAACACGTTTAGGTCACGACGCTAGATAAGCAAATCCGGTGAAGTTTACAACGCAGGAACGCAAAGTTGTGAGTTCATGCTCCCCCTTTTCTTTTAACTTTTTTCAGTTTTATAATTTCGGGGGTGAAATACATGTTACAAATGTTACAATGTTTACAAATAGTATGATGAATACAAGAATTGAGAAAACGATACGAGAAATGATACGAGAAATCGTGTCACGAATAGGGTACCATAAGCACCATTAATCGACAATATACCTAGACCGCAGAACAAAAGGTTAGATCTAATGGGTTTTCGGGCAGCCACACTCTCGGTGAGAACGAGTACCGAGTAGTGCTTTTGTGTCTCAGAATCGATAACTAGAAAAATGCCTATGGTTTGGTTGCTTCCTATGTCGTGTCACATGTTAATGGCCTTGCAACCCATTAACAACCTTGATACATACAGAAATACGTGATTTATACAAGAATACTTGATTTATACAAGCGTACGTGATTTATACAAGAATACTTGATTTATACAAGAGCATGTGATTTATACAAGAATACTTGATTTATACAAGATACATACCATGTTTTTCATACAAAGTATACAAACGTTCAATATAAGAACTGCATGAATTCACACCAACATTATGTTGATGTTTTTCCAAAACTCACATGTATTTCAGGTAACTAAAAGTGCATGTGCGCACGGTCTTACTCATGCTCTTGGATGTCGTTTATGTTTATCGTTGAATAAAGTTGTAAACTTTCAGACAATGTGTTGTCTCGCGATGTAGACACTTAATCTATGTTTTCAGTAATGTAATGTTTGGCATTTGAAGTTATTTTTATGAGCATGTAGTATGTTTACCAATCGTATGCAATGAAGACCTTTCATGATCACACCTCGTGCTTCCGCCTTAGAAAGGGGTGTGACAGATTAGTATCAGAGCTGCGATTGTAGTGAACCAGGATTCCTTCTCGAGTCTAGACTACAATCTTTAGGATCCTTTCACGAAAACAATTTTTCAAAAGTTTTCATTGCATAAAACCTTCCGCGACATCCACTACCTGAAACTGTTTACAAAGAGTCAAGAAAAGACACTACGAGAATTGAGAGTGCACTGGAGTAGCACTCGTTTGTGATCAAGAATTACTTGCAATTATGTGTGATAATTGATACTTACATATACTAGAAGTAGAATGCCACAAGTACACGTGACTTTACCTGAAAGCAGTATCTGAAGGAAGAGATACGAGGATGAAACGAACTGTGCGGACTTTGCAAGGAGTTAGGTAATTATGTTTGCATACATAATTATAGGGTTCAGGGCATAGAAACCACAGCAAGTCTTGTCACGTATGGATTCCCTCATTACAAGAAAAGGTCAAACGTGAACACCCTTCCCCCAGCCTACTAAAAGTTAATTTGACCATTGCACCTCATTGTTACGTATGGATTCCCTCATTACAAGAAAAGGTCAGTGCACAGAAACCACAACAAGTCTTGTTTCTTTGACCATTGCACCTCATTGCTCCTTTATGTTAGCCTCAAAACACATGTTTAACCCGACTCCCACGTTAACCATCTTAAAAGTTAATTTACATCATTATTAACCCGATTATCCAAACTATTTTCCATGTTGCTAAATGAACCATGCATGCCCACTAAATAACATCCCATTACCTTGTTATACTATATATTACCTATCCATTCTTATTTTCCATTCCACAATTACACCTGAACATAATGTATCAAACCGAGAGTTTAGTTCACAAGTCACTTACCTCAAGTCCCCCATGTTCATGCTTGTTTCCTTGCCTTTTCTTGACCCGTTAGCCTTTCGTGCTTGAGTCCATCTTGACATGTTTCCTATCCTTTCATGTCATCACATTCACATCATTGTTAGCATACACGTTCATTCATATTATCAATCACAGCCAATCTCTTTGTCACATTGACTTTCATTGGTCAATCTCTAATATACATAAGACATAGATTCATGACCATATTATTCATAATTCAAGTAATTCAACTTACCATCATGTATCTACGTAAACAATCTAACAGGTATCACGTGGTCTCCCTAATCTCACAATTGTGTTACAAAGTCTATCTATGTTATTCCTACATTCGTTGACTTTCCAGAAAGTCAACTATCAAGTATACAAACTTTCAACTTAGAATCATATGTCCATATTGATATGCTAGACCATATCAATTACACAGTATGCATTCCATTCGTGTGTTGTAGGACACATATAACCATGCAATCAATTAGGTACATACACACTTATAATCAATTCCACATAACACCATTGCTTGCGTGATTCTACGATTTGCAACACAAACTAAGGTTAGTCAATGCACAATTAGCACAAATTCACTTCTTAATCACAATTAAGCAACTAATCAAACACATATACATCACACCATGCAAGCATAAGGTACAAACTACTAATGCATATCTTTCACCAAATCATACAATCAACTTAATTTCAACATGAATCCCATCTAATACACACTCATCATGTTATTTACTTTCGTTTTCATCAATTACACATTCCAAAGCACATTATCACATTCCAAAGCACATTATCACATTCCATTCATATTTGTCAAGTTCTTGCATAGAAATTCTCATTCTAAGATCACCTAGACATTTCATCAGTCACTTGGTGTGCATATCATATTTAAAGCACAATGTTCAAGTATTTCATGCTTAATTTCCTAGCTCATGGTATCAAACATCATATTTCTTACATACATCAAGTACCATTCATTTAATAAAAAATAATCATAGCAAAACATCAATTTCTTTCAATCTATTTGTCAAATTGACCAAGAATAATGGCTTATGCCCAAAAATCAACATCCACATCCAAACCCATGAAACCTCCTTCAACTTACTAATTATCTACAAAATTAACATTAATTAAAGTTCTAGTCGTCAGTTTCAACCAATTCTACGTGGATTCACATATAAATTATGAATAAAGCCTAAGATTTCATCATGCAATGAGTCTCTAACCAAGAATCATCATCAATTTAAATTCCATCACTTAACCTTATGTTTTCAATCATTAGATTATTAGAAATCCTTTATCATATAAACATTTAAGGGTTGAATTCCATCACAAATTTAGGATTTAGAGTGATTTAAGAGAACCATATTCCTCTCTTTTGTATATGTTGACACACACAGATATATCCAGATGTTTTTATTTTGTAAAAACCATAAATTCAAATTTGCAATTTCATTTGCAATTTCAGCCCCTCATGTTTACCATTTGATATCATTTGTCACAAACTGCATTCCGTACTTTTTAACTTATATTCTAACCAAGTTAAATAACTTAATTAATTTATTTCATGCCATAACACAAGAAAAATACTAATAGATTAATAATTCAAGTTTTGGGGCGTTATATTATTCTAGTTTTTCATTTGTATAGAAGTAAATCATTTTTTTGTTTTAAAAAAGAGACATTTACGAAAATAGCCAGAAAAAATGTTTGACTTACCAAAATGGCCAACTCATACGTCCTTGGAGCAGGGCATCACTGATTACGAGAGAGCTTATGCGTCTGCAGGGCTAATTGATGCGTCCTCCAATATTCAAGTGACACGTGTCTCAATGATTAGGAATTAAAGTAACGACGCTTCGGAGGCGTCTACGAGATGCATCCACTTTAGCTTGCGTCTGGCTTAAAGTGATGCGCCTGGCTCAGACCACTCTCTTGCGACTTTGAGACTCTTCGGATGCGTCCGCCAAGGCATCACGTGTCAGGTACCGAAGGACTCTTCAGAGTCTTCTTATGCGTCGAGAGACGCTTCCCGTGTCAGCTATGGAAGGCGTCTCACGCGTCTTCTTATGCGTCCAGCGACGCTTCCCGTGACAGCTATGGAAGGCGGCATGATGACTACTCTTATGCGTTAAGAGACGCTTCCCGTGTCAGGTTGAGAAGGCGTCATGACGATTGGCAAGCGTCAACCGACGCGCCCACCACCAGTATCGAAGACCTCTTGAGACGCCTAACATGCATCGGACTAACAAAAATTACGGACTAAACAAGATATTTTTAAGCGATAACACGATGTGATCCACAAAGCTCGGTCTCCAATTCCTCCACAAAGCTCGATCTCCAATTCCTCTTTGTTTTTGAACAATTTGGCGGCATAGGAGGAAGTGGTAGAGGACGTGGAAGGGGAAATCCGATAACACGAAGTGATCCAAAGTTCTCTTTGTAGGTGAGTTCTTCGAATTTCTTCGTTAAACCACCCCCTTAAAGGGCAAACTGGACCACTTCCGTCACTAGTGGCAGGTACTGTCACCCATAAATACTAGCACTTCAAAAGCTCAGGAAAACGTCATTTTCAACACATGTAAACACCTTCATTTCTATTTGGAGACTATGAAAGGCAGATAGATGGGAATTTTATAAAATTGGTTGCATATATTGGGGAAAAATTAAAATTTTCAAATAATGACAAAATGTTAAAAATACCTTCAAGACAAGTAACAACTGATTTTCGGTGCAATATATAGATGGGGAAAAATAAAAAAATTCAATTAATCCCAAAATTTTAAAAATAATGTGATAAAAAAAATGACGCATACCGAGGCCTCTAATGCGTCATCTATCTCCTCCAAACGAGCCACAGCCAGCCAGCCAAGCGCCTCGGGAAGCAGCGGAGTCAAACGCATCCGCTTTATTTTTGGCCCGGATGCGCTGGCGGCAGACGCATCCGCTTACTTTTTGGCATGTGTCAATACTGCAATGGCGGACGCATAAGATGTCTGATGCCCTGCTCCACAGACGTATTAGCTGGTCATTTTGATAAGTCAAACATTTTCTTGGCTCTTTTCGTAATTTTCTCTTTAAAAAATGGTGTATTATTTGCACCATTTTACAAATGGTATACAAATATTTTTGTTCGTAACTCAGGGTGATGAATATCTTAAGGAGTGTGTCATGGGCTTTGGTATTTCTCACCACAATCTGGATTTTAGAAACCTAGTGTGTTGTTTTTGGTCAATCCGGACTTCGGAGCCCTAGGGTGTTGTTTTTTTTTATATTCCCAATATCGTAAGTTCGGATTAAGATAAGAAATTCCAAAGATAATGATAGACTTATGGGCATAATTTTACACATTTACAAACTAGTTCATAACTACTCATTTTTACCAAGATTAACATCAAAATTCAAATCTCTATGTCTAGTGTTCATGAACTACATCTAGAACTTGTATCTTAACATCAATATTCATCAATTTAATACTCTAATTCAAGTGTTCATCATATTGTCATAAAACCCACTTAGCACCTTCATAATTAGTTAACCGAAACACTAATTGATGGCTCTAAATCAACAAGTTTACATCTAGGGTTCGTTCCTAGACTCATAGACATCTCAATTTCATTATAACATCCATAATTCATACAAGAATTTCATTCAAGAATGTTAATAAAATTTTCAAAGTATCACCAAATGACTATATTCAACATACCTTGGGATCCCTACGACTAGGTGATCGTTTTTATGTATTCATACGTTGATTTAGGGCTTGAATCGAGCTTCAATTTGGTGATTTTGTTGAAATTAGGGTTAGAGCTCTTGGAGCTTCTCCTGATCGTACGACATATACACACTAAGTGTGTGTTTTTGTCAAATTTCTAATATTTAGACCCAAGTTTCCATTATACATCTTAGGTCCCTCAAGTTTAACTTTTGTTTAAACCCCCTTATAACACTTGTTAGTAAATAAACAAATTCTCAAAACTAGGTTTAAATGTTCCTAGTTAACTTAGCGGATTCCAGGGAAATTAAAACTAATTTTATTTTTAAGTCCTGTTACCTCGGGCCTCTTATAAACTTTATTTCCTTAAAAGCTTTTATTCGTTTTCTTCTTTTTATTTAATATTTGGTCACAATTATTTAAATCCTAATATTTACCTGGTTAATTTTTTACCACTATCGGTATTTCACACATTCATTATTATTAACGTGGTTTGATTACCAAACCCGTTTTTTGGGTGTTACATTATGTCCATTTCTCTTAACCGCTTAAAGAAAAAAAATGCATTAGAAAAATGGTCACATCTTCTAGCTAATATCAATGTTTATTTCTAACACCTTAAACTGATTTAACAGAAAGACACTTAACAGAAATGCGGACCATAAAATTCTTTCATTTAAAACTACTTAAGATACTCTGAGGCCATTCTATAGATATAAAACATATGTTACATAGTTCATTCTTTCTTATTACATTCAATAAAACACAACTTCAATTGACTAGGACCACGCCCCTGTACTATCAACATCCTGACTCGATCTTCAACCATCACTCACTTTGTACGACGACCTAAACAACATGCATATACCACATAACCACTTCATTAGCTAAGTAAGTAACTTCATGCGAAACATTTACAATGTGAGAATGACTTCTAACGAAAAATCAATGTTTATATACAAATGTGTCTGTAAATTCGGATCCCTTCCGGTTACAATCCCGGATTCTAACCTTCAACCCTCATGTGTTCATCCTTATATACCTGCACTTTCATTACCATTCTCATAACGATATGGTTAGCAACATTAAAATACATACGCACATTCAAATTCCCTATTCGAATAATCATAACCCGCCATCTTATCTTCCTTCATTTAGTTACAAGGCCCAACATGAAGTTTAGAATTCTATAACGGTTCTAGGCATAACCCTTGACCTCTACATACATAACAATAGCATATATACACACTTATATGCTTTTATCCATTTCGGTGTAATCCACGATCAACCAACGAAGGATAACTTTACTTACAAAACCTTGATCTCTGCTCCTAAAAACCGCCCCAAAGGTCTCCCCCACAAATTAGAATGGAATGATGGCTAAAAACCCTAGAAAAGACTTTAAACCTCAATTGTCGTCACCATGGCCGTATAGCCTACGCCCCAGTCAGCTTGGTCTATGACCCTGGTTTTACGGCCCTGGAAACTTGCAAACTCTTGTTTCTTTTGTTTCTTTGACCATTGCACCTCATTGCTCCTTTATGTTAGCCTCAAACCACATGTTTAACCCGACTCCCACGTTAACCATCTTAAAATTTAATTTACATCATTATTGACCCGATTATCCAAACTATTTTCCATGTTGCTTAATGAACCATGCATGCCCACTAAATAACATCCTATTACCTTGTCATACTATATATTACCTATCCATTCTTATTTTCCATTCCACAATTACACCTGAACATAATGTATCAAACTGAGAGTTTTGTTCACAAGTCACTTACCTCAAGTCCCCCATGTTCATGCTTGTTTCCTTGCCTTTTCTTGAACCGTTAGCCTTTCGTGCTTGAGTCCATCTTGACATGATTCCTATCCTTTCATGTCATCACATTCACATCATTGTTAGCATACACGTTCATTCATATTATCAATCACAGCCAATCTCATTGTCACATTGACTTTCATTGGTCAATCTCTAATATACATAAGACATAGATTCACGGCCATATTATTCATAATTCAAGTAATTCAACTTACCATCATGTATCTACGTAAACAATCTAACAGGTATCACGTGGTCTCCCTAATCTGACAATTGTGTTACAAAGTCTATCTATGTTATTCCTACATTCGTTGACTTTCCAGAAAGTCAACTATCAAGTAGAAAAACTTTCAACTTAGAAGCATATGTCCATATTGATATGCTAGACCATATCAATTACACCGTATGCATTCCATTCATGTGTTGTAGGACACATATAACCATGCAATCAATTAGGTACATACACACTTATAATCAATTCCACATAACACCATTGCTTGCGTGATTCTACGATTTGCAACACAAACTAAGGTTAGTCAATGCACAATTAGCACAAATTCACTTCTTAATCACCATTAAGCAACTAATCAAACACATATACATCACACCATGCAAGCATAAGGTACAAACTACTAATGCATATCTTTCACCAAATCATACAATCAACTCAATTTCAACATGAATCCCATCTAATACACACTCCTCATGTTATTTACTTTCGTTTTCATCAATTACACATTCCAAAGCACATTATCACATTCCATTCATATTTGTCAAGTTCTTGCATAGAAATTTTCATTCTAAGATCACATAGACATTTCATCAGTCACTTGGTGTGCATATCATATTTAAAGCACAATGTTCAAGTATTTCATGCTTAATTTCCTAGCTCATGGTATCAAACATCATATTTCTTACATACATCAAGTACCATTCATTTAATAAAAATTAATCATAGCAAAACATCAATTTCTTTCAATCTATTTGTCAAATTGACCAAGAATAATAATGGCTTATGCCCAAAAATCAACATCCACATCCAAACCCATGAAACATCCTTCAACTTACTAAATTTCTACAAAATTAACATTAATTAAAGTTCTAGTTGTCAGTTTCAACCAATTCTACGCGGATTCACATATCAATTATGAATAAAGCCTAAGATTTTATCATGCAATGAGTCTCTAACCAAGAATCATCATCAATTGAAATTCCATCACTTAACCTTATGTTTTCAATCATTAGATTATTAGAAATCCTTTATCATGTAAACATTTGAGGGTTGAATTCCATCACAAATTTAGGATTTAGAGTGATTTAAGAGAACCATATTCTTCTCTTTTGTATATGTCGACACACACAGATATATCCAGATGTTTTTATTTTTTAAAAACATAAATTCAAATTTGCAATTTCATTTGCAATTTCAGCCCCTCATGTTTACCATTTGATATCATTTCTCACAAACTGCATTCCCTACTTTTTAACTTATATTCTAACCAAGTTAAATAACTTAATTAATTTATTTCATGCCATAACACAAGAAAAATACTAATAGATTAATAATTCAAGTTTTGGGGCATTATATTATTCTAGTTTTTCATTTGTCTAGAAGTAAATCATTTTTTTTTTGTTTTAAAAAAGAGACATTTACGAAAATAGCCAGAAAAAATGTTTGACTTACCAAAATGGCCAACTCATACGTCCTTGGAGCAGGGCATCACTGATTACAAGAGAGCTTATGCGTCTGCAGGGCTAATTGATGCGTCCGCCAATATTCAAGTGACACGTGTCTCAATGATTAGGAATTAAAGTAACGACGCTTCGGAGGCGTCTACGAGACGCATCCACTTTAGCTTGCGTCTGGCTTAGTGTGATGCGCCTGGCTCAGACCACTCTCTTGCGACTTTGAGACTCTTTGGATGCGTCCGCCAAGGCATCACGTGTCAGGTACCGAAGGACTCTTCAGAGTCTTCTTATGCGTCCAGAGACGCTTCCCGTGTCAGCTATGGAAGGTGTCTCACGCGTCTTTTGTGCGTCCAGCGACTCTTCCCGTGTCACCTATGGAAGGCGGCATGATGACTACTCTTATGCGTCAAGAGACGCTTCCCGTGTCAAGTTGAGAAGGCGTCATGGTGACGCTTGGCAAGCGTCAACCGACGCGTCCACCGCCAGTATCGAAGACCTCTAGAGACGCCTAACATGCATCAGACTAACAAAAATTACGGACTAAACAAGATATTTTTAAGCGATAACACGATGTGATCCACAAAGCTCGGTCTCCAATTCCTCCACAAAGCTCGATCTCCAATTCCTCTTTGTTTTTGAACAATTTGGCAGCATAGGAGGAAGTGGTAGAGGACGTGGACGGGGAAATCCGATAACACGAAGTGATCCAAAGTTCTCTTTGTAGGTGAGTTCTTCGAATTTCTTCGTTAAACCACCTCCCTTAAAGGGCAAACTGGACCACTTCCGTCACTAGTGGCGGATCTAGGATTCCGACCAAGGGGTAACCTTCGGATCTAGGATTCCGACCAAGGTATATAAATAAGCCATAACGAAATCGAAAAAACGTCAAATTTTTCCAAAATTTACACTAATTTTTCCAAATTTTTTCCGACCAAGGGGTAACCCCGGTTACCCCTACCTCTATGGTAGATCCGCCCCTAGTGGCAGGTACTGTCACCCATAAATACTAGCACTTCTAAAGCTCAGGAAAACGTCATTTTCAATACATGTAAACACCTTCATTTTTATTTGGAGACGATGAAAGGCAGATAGATTGGCATTTTATAAAATTGGTTGCATATATTGGGGAAAAATTAAAATTTTCAAATAATGACAAAATGTTAAAAATACCTTCAACACAAGTAACAACTGATTTTCGGTGCAATATATAGATGGGGAAAAATAAAAATTTTCAATTAATCCCAAAATTTTAAAAATAATGTGATAAAAAAATGACGCATACCGAGGCCTCTAATGCGTCGTCTATCTCCTCCAAACGAGCCACTCAACGGGCCACAACCAGCCAGCCAAGCGCCTCGGGATGCAGCGGAGTCAAACGCATCCACTTTCTTTTTGGCCCGGATGCGCTGGCGGCGGACGCATCCGCTTACTTTTTGGCACATGTCAATACTGCAATGGCGGACGCATAAGATGTCTGATTCCCTGCTCCACGGACGTATTAGCTGGTCATTTTGATAAACATTTTCTTGGTTCTTTTCGTAATTTTCTCTTTAAAAAATGGTGTATTATTTGCACCCTTTTACAAATGGTATACAAATATTTTTGTTCCTAACTCAGGGTGATGAATATCTTAAGGAGTGCGTCATGGGCTTTGGTATTTCTCACCACAATCTGGATTTAAGAAACCTAGTGTGTTGTTTTTGGTCAATCCGAACTTCGGAGCCCTAGGGTGTTGTTTTTTTATCAACTCCCAATATCGTAAGTTCGGATTGAGGTAAGAAATTCCAAAGATAATAATAGGCTTATGTTTCTCTTTTAAATTTTCATTACCCTAGAGTTAGGAACTATGAAAACACCAAATGTGAAACAAACAAATTTTTAATACCATTTGCAAAAGGGGTATTAAAAATAACACCATTTTCTAAACACAAATTCAAGTAAATCTCGATTACCCAAACGTGGCTCGATGACATTAAAATCACCAACAAGAACTCTTATCTAAGATTCTAGTCTTAATACGTAGCAAGTAGCAACTTTCTCGAACTTAGGGTGAACGGGGCGCCCTCGGGGAGGGGGGCGGTGAGTGTGAACCCCGCTCGGGAACACCGCCGCCATCCCCTCGGTGACCCAAATCGGGGTGTGGGGAGCGGGTTGTGTTCACCGATTGAGATTTGTAATTTTTGACTTTTTTTATATTAAAACGGCTATATAGCCGTTATATATTAAAAACAAAAAATTTCTCCTAAACCCTATAAATACTAACCCACTTCAATCTTTTTATTTTTCAAACTCAAAACAACTCCCACTCCATTACTCCCCTAAACCCTTCACTCATCTAATTTTTTACCCAATCTTTAAAAAAAATGGATTCTGAGTTCCCATTTTTTCTCTCCTGCCCGACTTTCCCGACGATGAAGATTCATCATCAAGCGATAGTAGTTTAATTTTCTTCCAAAATCTCATCGAACAAGCGGAGCTACTAGACACGGCATCGTCTAGTAAAAAAAACAACAAATAAAAAAAAACAAATGTCTTTTGAGCATCTCGGACGTTTAGATCTACATCACCTTGAAGCGAATTCTGACGACGGGTAGTTTGTTTTTTTATTTTTCTAGTTTGAATGTAATTTTTATTTTTAATTTAATGAAATGTCTTTTCTTAAATTTTATTTATTTTTTATTAATATTTGTTTAATTTATAATACATGCATAATTACAACAAATAAAAAAAACAAAAAAAAGCAAGTCCCCCAAGAGAGGAGTGTCGCCATCAAATTGAGGGTGTGAGGGGAGTTAAGTGGGGAGTTGACGTGGCGCGTGCTGATTGGCTGTGGGTAAGAGAGGTCACTCCCCACTTAGAGGAGTGCCCCTTACACCCTTATGAAACTATGAAAGAAACCATCTTTTCCCTAGACATAACCATAACACAATTAAGAAAGAACAAGTTTCGAACTTATGAAACTATGAAAGAAACCATCTTTGCCCTAGACATAACCATAACATAATTAAGAATGAACAAGTTAATACACTATGTTGACAGGTTAACCTGTACGTACTTCCAACAATTGCAAAAATGAAAAAAAAATAATAAATAAATAAATAAGCTATATTTATGAGAACGATTTGCCTTATAAAAATTAAAGTAATTTAGCCCTTCGATACTAGAGTAGATCGCTCACGCAATTATGACACTGGAACCACTAATTAACGATGCATTTTCATATCTTTTCCCTTGTTGGACTTGTTCTACGAAACCCAATTCTCATCCTTATTTTGTACCACGTCAATTCATTTACTAAATAAACATGTTCTTCAAGAAAATATTGGAGAGAATAGCATATATAGCTAGCTAGATTATATATTATATTCCATCATTTATATGTATATTTATTCATAAACAGTAGCATTAAATTATCCAATAAAGTAAGCAAGTAAATCTGTGGGAGCTACAGATTGCTTTAAGATGAGAATACTGTTAACATGTAATAGCATTAGAAGGTCATCTATATGTAACAACAGCTGGCTCATCTGAACGGGCCTAAGACACACACCAGGTCCAGGACCAGCAGGACCAGGACTAGGACTATGTACATAGACATGATCCCACATGCAAACAAAATAGTATAAATGTTACATATATGAGCTTTGCTTTTGGATGAAAATAACAAACTCAGTATGTTTGGTTAACTAACATCATCCTTTTCTTTTCTTTTCTCTAATTAAATTAGTTCCATGCTATTGTTGTAGTAAACAAAAAGAGAAAGAAACTATATATTTGTGCATCTGATCGACTCGAAACAAATACAAAGACCGTGCGAGAAGGATTATAAGTCATATCCCCAACCAACTTAACATGCGCTACAAACTATTTATGCCTTAGAATGTTTCCGTTATTTAGATCATAACCAAAAGTTTTTTTTGAACGTCCAACAAAGCCCGACCACCTGGGTACACCCGTAGGCAATGCTAGTGACTAGAATCGTCACCAATTCCAGGGGAAACCCACCGCCCTAAGGCCCACTGTGATAAAATGCCTGGCTCGCACATGACATTTTATCGTGACCAGCCCTGACAACATACAATGTGTAGAATTTGAATTTCGACAAATGAACAAGGTAAAGGATCACCCACTACAAGGAAAAAGGGTTTTAGCGGCGACAAAAGTCACTGCTAAAGAGCTCCGACGTCGAAGATGAAATATGTTGTCGCCGCTAATGGTGGCGTCGATAATGCCTGTTTTTCCTGTAGTGGGAGGAGTTAATGTAGTGAATGGTTGTATGACATCTAAAGAGGAAATTATACTCATTAACTCATGCTAGAATGGAAATTAAAGTTGAAATATTGATGAGTATATATATAAGTACAACTTAATAAATTTAAACCAAAACTGTTACATGCTTTTAAATTAAAGTAACCTTAAATAATAAGTTGCCCTAGCAAATTCATTGAGAGAAAAAGATCATTGTTTACTTTAAACTGTTATTAATTATTAGCCAAGTGGGTTGGTTTTGTTTCTTTTTCCTGTAATACTCATGGTCCTCTTCCAAAATTAACTTCTTGTTGAAGATTTTCAAAACATATGTGAACCCCAGAAGTTCAATAAACCCCATCTCTGTAGAATTGTACCATAAATGAGTAGAACCCTTCCAAGTCAGACAACTTTATTTGTTTAGCTTGATTCCAACCTACACCCTCAAAACCACCCCTTATCTTCTTCTTAATTCTTAATTCATCTCTGTAACTCTTTCTTGTTTAACTCATCTCCACATCTAGATCTGCAGCTAGCTGCACAAACATAAAGTCAATGAATTTTATGGGAAAGAACACTGGTGGCACTAGTGGGGAGGAGAAACAAGAAAATGAACAAGAACAACAACCACCCACATCAACTCCACTCTTGTTAACTTCTTCTTCTTCTTTTTATCATCACCATCCACACCACCACCAAGAACCCTTCTTTTCTCCACCGTCCTACACCCACCACCACCACGGTTGGCTACCAGATGGTGGCGAACCTTCGTTGAATCAAACCGACGAAGGCGGTTACAATTTGGTGGAAAGAGAACACATGTTTGACAAAGTAGTAACTCCAAGTGATGTCGGTAAGCTAAACCGGCTTGTGATCCCAAAACAACATGCTGAAAGGTACTTTCCATTGGATTCTTCAACCAACTACAAGGGCCTTTTGCTTAACTTTGAAGACAGGAGTGGAAAGCTATGGAGATTTCAATACTCCTACTGGAACAGTAGTCAAAGCTATGTTATGACCAAAGGTTGGAGCCGATTTGTTAAGGAGAAAAAGCTAGATGCTGGAGATATTGTTTCTTTTCAACGAGGTGTAGGTGTTACTGCTAAAGATCGGTTGTTTATAGACTGGAGAAGACGTATAAACCCTTCAACACCATCACATAACTTATCTGCATCATCTGATCTATCTTTCTTGTTTCAAAATCCTAACTTTATCCACCCTTGTAATCCACTTGTGTTGCAATCTTTTCCGGCTAGGAGAAACCCTATTAGTTTTATGCTTCATGCTCCAAATGGAAACCCTAATTGTACTAGTTCTAGATCTGGTTACTTTGGACAACAACAACAACAAGAAGGTGGGTTTGGAATTGCACCACAATTACAACAGTTTGGATTAGGGTTTGATCCACAACCACCTATTGTTGTTCAAGAATCAACTGATCATTCAACTCCACCGGTTCATGGGAAAGGATCGGGTAAAAGACGGCTCCGGTTGTTTGGGGTTAACATGGATTGCGTGTTCTCGGAAGATGGAGCAGATGAAAACGCCACAGTTGACGGTTCGTCGTCGTTTTCGACGATTCCTTACTTGCAATTGAAGCCTGATTATGGAGGAGAAAGTGAATTTGATCAAAGTGCAATGTTAACAGCTTCTTCTGCTCGTGATTTCAACATGATTGCAAACTCAACAGTTTCTAACATGTCTTTGGATTTGAAGATGTGACACACTGAAGCTGAAATCTGAAATATGAAATCAAATAAAGATGATTAAGCACCCGGAAGTTGAAGCTCAAACCTATTATAATTTGAGGTACTACAAGTTCCAAGATTGTAGGTACTTCATGATATTAATTATTCTAGTTCATATTGTGGACAATTTTCCAGTGAAATTCACTTACAGAACTTCTTGCTATTACTATGATATTGGTTATATATTACGTTGTATGTATGATTATTGATATTATTATTAAGTGCTAACAACTCCTTGAATCCATTGAGCTTTTTCCATTTTCAACTAGTACATAACAAATAACTTGATCATTTCATCTAAACTATTAATATTGAAGTTTTTTACAAGATTTGATTAACTAGTTAAGAACATATGATATGATTTATGGTGGACTTTAAGTAACCAAGTTGTTGGAATGAATGTATGTGGATGATTAAAGTGATTGTTTATTATCCAATGGGTGGGCGCAGTTTTTGTTTTGATTTAATAAAGGAAAGGAAATGAAGATGAAATAAGTGTGCAGACTTTTAATCGATGAGAGTACAATGAGAAGGAGAATGATCGAAGAAAGGTATAGATCGGTCAGATAAACGCAGTAAATGGGCCTTCTGTTCGTATGTTTATTTATTACCTTTTGTAGGTTCGTTGCTCTTGTCGCTGCCACTGTCCACTGCAACACCTTCGTTGGAAGGTAGCTCCTATTCGCAGGTACTCTAATACTCCTCTGTCTCTCTCTCTCTTCCTGCCATAACACAGATAAAAGTTTTCCTGTGTGTGTTTGTGTGCCAACATCTAATCAATAAGAGTTATATGAACTTTGAGATATGAGTTGTAAAAGAACTTTACAGTGAAATATGATACTTTCTTAACATTATCATATCTTATGGTGAGTCATAAAACAATTTATATAAAACTGTATCATATATACAATAAAGCTTGATGACATAAACTTAGCTAAGTAAGCACAAGAATTGTAGCTTAGGGTAAGCACAAGACTTCTAGCTTAGTGTTTATACTTCACCTCACAACTCCTCTCTCCTCAACAGTTTTTCTGCTACGTGCTTTTTATCGCCACAACTTGTCAAATCACAGAAATTGCAGCACGCTTCGTACGTTTTCCACGTCACAACTAATTTTGAAATTAAATTAAAAGAAAAAACCTAACTAAAATTGGTTAATTTAACAAGGGGCCCGCCCCTCTCTCTCCGCTTGTGGCAAGAGTGGCAAAGGTTTAACACATTAACCCACCTTGCCGCAACCTCCTTGCCAATCTCCACCTTGCCACGACTTGCCACACCCCCATGGCGTGGTATGTTTCTCATACTTCTCACGTCACACCACGCCAAAACCATCTTGCCAAACTCACTACTCTCTCCACCTTTAGCGGTATCAAAGTGTAACATAAATGTGTTACTCCTCGTGAAATTAATGATTCAAACCATAAGACTGAAGGGAGTGGGGCGTCCTCAAAAGAGGGCGTCTTGCGACACGTGGCGTTTGGGGGGCGGCTTGGGGCGTCCTCAAAAAAGGGGGCGTGGTGTTCATGGCAACTCAAGATGCCCCTCCAAGACTTATGATTGGTTGTTTGAAAAAGTGAGAAGTTGACTAAGTTGATGATTGGTTGTTTGCTATCCCTCTCACCCAAGTTGCCCAACCTCTGCAAGACGCCCAAGATGGAAGTTGCCCAAGTTGCTATGGAAGTTGCCTAAGGGGCGTGGTGTTCATGGCAACTTGGGGCGACTTGGGAGGGGGAGTCGCCCCACTCCCCTCAGTCTAAGGTGAACAAATGTGTAGATTTAACATTATGATTAGAAGATGTATGAGTTAGTCAATAAAAAGAGCTACTTAAGAATGTAAAATTAGAGCATAAAGGGCACATGCCAAGAATTTTGATACAACACCTCATTATCATGAACTTGTGGCAAATACACAACTACGTGCCACCTTGTAAATGTATTGTACGTTGCTCGGTAAGTCGACCCACATTCGGTTTTCTTCTTACCTATGGACATTTCGGTTACTCTTTAAAAAGATGTACTAGTCTGTAGTAACTATAACTTCTACTCTATAATTTAAATTTAAGTTTATAATATACTCGTAATAGTTATACTGTAGTGTAACTAAGAAATTTATATACACGTCCATAATTTTTTAGTTAATCAAGTACTGTACATTATGTGTTGTTATTTAGCTATTTTGATTTTCAAGTTCTTATAATTTTTTAAAATTTATTATTTTGAAGTAACAATAAAATTCATAAATAATTTTTTAACATATTTCTCGCGCACACACACATATATATGTGTGTATATAAACAGCCTTTATTTAACAATAATATAAAATGATATAAATATATAAAAACTAGGTTAGAACCCCGTGTATTACTCCGCCCTCATTCCGACTCACTATACACCACCGCCATCACCTCAGACCGCCGCCCCCTCCGCTCGATTCACCTCCGCCGCACCAACCACCCACTGTCAAACACCATCACCGCACATCCGATTCCACTTCCACCTCCGTCGCTCACCACCGAACCGCCGCCATCTTCGCCACTCTGCCACCACTGTTCTGTTTGATTTCCGTGCCTAAACCGACACCGCCGTACCCCCTTATCTCACCACCTATACCGCCGATAAACCCTCATCCACTCGCCATTACACCACCTAGACCACCCTCGTGCTCGGTTGCTTTCACCAAACAAAACCCCCATATCAAAATCATCACTTGGCCGCTGATTTGCTCGATTTGGGACCTACCTACACTCGAAAAAAGCAAATTTGAATTTTTCTTTGCAAATAACAACGAGCACTTTCCCGGTGACTTTAATTTTTCTGGCGTGTTTAAATCTTGAACGCGAGTTCAAGTTCTCCGGCATATTTGGTAAATACGCCGGTAAGTCACGTTTTCCGGCGTCGTTATTCTGCCGGTTTTAGGTCCGGCAAGGGTTTTTACTCTCCGGCTCATTAGAAGTCTATATTCAAGATTAAAATAATAATAATAATAATAATAATAATAATAATAATAATAATAATAATAATAATAATAATAATAAATATATCTAGTCGCACCCTTTGTCCATGGTTTAAAGCGTGGGGTCCTAACCCCGTAAGGGGGGCAGGCAACCCGTGGTTGCTCCCCCTCCTCCCTCCCTGGCAGGGAGTTTTAGTTTTTGGCACATCCCCCTACTTCACTCGAGTTGGGTTATTGTTCTTAGGTGTATGATGAAAGGTGTTGTGCAGAGGGGAGGCCCTGAGGGTGTTAGGCCTTGCCCCTTCAGGAATTTCCACTCTTGCAAAGATGGTTTTGTAGGGTCCAAAGGATACGCGAGACTGCTCTCTCACTTCCAACGGGACCACCTCAAGTCAGATAACAGGAAAGATGCTTTACGGGATGCGATTGCTAAGGATCCCGACTTATATGAGGACGTGGGAGAAACTTTGAAAACGCTTAACAACTGGCTGTGCGGGGAGTGCATGGTTGTGCATGCTCTTAGCCGGGGGTGTCATCATGTTGATGACCTTGTTAAATTCGTCCCTAGCTCGAGGGGGACCGAGGACTTTATTGTGGGGATTCCTAAACCACGAGTTTCGGGAGGGGGGCTTCAGGGGAAGGCATTGCCTCTGTCGGTGTGGATGGCTCCCTTCTGGAGCGGGTTTTTTCTCTTCCCATCACGACAGTCAAGAGCATTTCTCCTAGTTGTCGAATGGCGTTCGCGCAAGCTTTAACATCGGCTATGCGGAAGGTGGTTGCTACCCCTGGGTCGGTTGAATATTGGGTTAAGCTACTCTTGTTGCCTCGCTGTACTTTAAAAGTTGTGCGCCCTGCCAATAGGCAGGAACGACGGTCCGGGAACAGGAAAACGTTACAGTGCTTTAGCATCCAACGGGCTCTTTCTATCTGGAAAGACGGGGAAGGGATTAGCAAGCTAGTTGCTTCCCTCTTTCAGGATGTAAAGGAGAAAGGGGCGGTAACTGGGCCCGACCGTCGGGAGGGCCGTAATAATGTTAAGCAGTGCCTTCGTAAAGTGGCAGATGGTCATTTCACAGCTGCGGTCAAAGTGTTGTCCTCTTCTGGCGTTGCCCCCTTGGGCCCTCCACTTTGGAGGCCCTCGCGGAGAAACACCCGGTTACACCCCCTCCGGTTGTGCCAGCAGACACAATCCCTCAGGCACCCTTAACTGTTGATGCAGAGTGCGTTTTGGGGTGTATTAAGTCTTTCCCCAAATGAACTTCATGCGGGAGAGATGGGCTCAAAGCTCAACACTTACTGGATAGCTTTTGTGGAGAGGGGTCCTCAACTTCCTCGGGTTTAGTTTTAGCCATCACCGGGGTAGTCAATGTCTTCTTGGGGGGGGGGGGGGTTATGCCCCAGGCCCCTTGCTGAGTTCGTTGCCTCTGCTCCTCTGACCCCCTTGCTGAAACCTGATGGGGGGATCCGTCCTATTGCGGTCGGGGTCATTTGGCGTAGGCTGGTCTCCAAGATAGCGATTCAAAAGGTAGGGAAATAGATGGTCAGGTACCTGGGGGACCATCAATTCGGGGTTGGGACCCCAGATGGGGCTGAAGCTATCCTCCATAGCGCGAACAGGTTCCTTAACGCCTTTCACGATGATGGGGCCTTCGCCATGCTTACCGTTGACTTCTCCAATGCTTTCAACCTAGTGGATCGCACAGCTCTTCTGCGGGAGGTTGGGATTCGATGCCCATCTATATTTCCGTGGGTACAATTTCTTTATGGGCAAACCGCTAGGCTTTATGTGGGTAATGACTGTATTGGGTCGTCCACGGGGGTCCAGTAGGGGGATCCTTTAGGGCCTCTTTTGTTCGCCCTTGTCTTGCACCCGCAAAGTGAGCTTCTCCTGCTACGCTCTTGCATGGGTGTCGCCAAGCTCCTTTTTGGTCTGCGAACTTGTCAACCTGTGTTTGTAAAGGAGGCGGTATCCTTATTCGATAAAGGGCTACGGGGGGCTATAGAGGACATTGTGGTGTGTGGGGGTCCGTTTTTTGGGGATTTTCAGTGGCGGGTTGCTTCTCTGCCCTGTAAGATGGGGGGGGGGGGGGCTGGGGCTTCTATCGGCCATGGATGTCTCCATTTATGGTTTTGTTGCCTCGCGAGCTCAATCATGGGGGCTGCAAGATCACATCTTGCGCGAGAGTGGGGTTGTTGGAATGGATGGGGATTATGACATGGCTCTGGGGGAGTTGCATAGACACCTCCCGGATTTGGATATTGGCGGTTTCGCTAACAGGGACACCGCCCCACCGAAGACCCAGAAGACTTTGGCGAGTGCTCTGTTTTGTCGTATCGCTCAGAATATTGGATCAGATTTCTGTACGACCCCTCGTCAGAACGCCGTCCTAGAATGCTTGCGGGGCCCCCACGCCCAAGATTTTCTATCGGTCATCCCCATCGAGGGCTTAGGCCAAAAGATGTCAGCCGTTGAATATCGTGCTATCTTAAAATATCGGCTCATGATTCCTATGTTCCCTGATGATGAGCAATGCCCGATTTGCCGGAAAGCTTGCTTAGACCAATTTGGGGAGCATGCTCTGCACTGTAAAGAACTGCCAGGTTTTAAGTATAGGCACGACTGGGTGCGGGATGTCTTGGGGGACATCCTCAAACGGGCGGGGATCTCGGTGAAGAAAGAAGCCCCCGTAAACTTTTTGACAGATCCGAGGGAAGGAAGATCCACATTGCGCCCCGCGGACGTTTTAGTTTTCGGGTGGGATGCAGGTAAACACGCTTGTGTTGATCTTACCGGGGTTTCCCCCCTTGTAGGCTTTCGGGATACAGGTTTTGTCCCTGGTCAGGCGATTGCAAGGGCGGCAGCAAAGAAAATGGACAAACACGCAAAAGCCTGCGAGGATAATCAACATTCCTTTATCCCTTTTGCCTTTGATACCTTTGGCTCGCTAGCCCCAGAAGTCATCCGATTTCTTGAACGGGTCCAACGGGTTGTTCACAGCAACATTTCGTCTCCTAGAGATCGGGGTTTCGTTTTTACTAGGTTAGGTTTCGCTATTCAAAAGGGGGTAGCGGCGCAGCTTGTTGCCCGCTTACCGGCTATCTTGGTGTAATTTGTTTGACCTTATATATAAAAAGTGTTGGTTCGTCAGAAAAAAAAAATATATTAAATAATAAAAAGTTATATCTTTATGAACCCCGTATATTGTACGGGTTAAATAAATGTAATTTTATATATCAAATAATAAAAATAGTTATATTTTTAAAAACCATTTGTATTACACAAATTAAATAAATGTAATTTTGTATACTAAATACTAAAAACGTCGTATCTTTAAAAAAACCCGTGTATAATCGGGTTGAATAAATCTACCAAATAATAAAAATATTACATCCTTAAAAACCCCGTATGTCACACATGTTGAATAGATCTAAAAAAGAGTTATATCTTTAAAAACCGTATGTATTACACATATTAAATAAATATAATTTTGTATATTAAATACTAAAAACGTCGTATCTTTAAAAAACCCGTGTATAGTCGGGTTGAAAAATCTACCAAATAAAAAATGTATCCTTAAAAACCCCGTGTATTACACGTGTTGAATAAATCTAATTTTACATAGCAAATGATAAAAAGTTATATCTCTAAAAACTTCGTGTATTACACGTGTTATATAAATGTAACTTTGTATAGTAAATAATAAAAAAAAGATTATTTTTTTAAAAACCTCACGTTTTACACGAGTTGAATAAATATAATTTTGTATACCAATTAATAAAAAGTTATATATTTAAGAAATTATGATAACATTTAATATTAATTTATTATTTATATATTTAATATAAGATAAGTAGGAAAGAGAGGTATTTATTTTAAAAATATATTAAATTAACAATTTAGATTTGAGGATAATATTTTATTAAAGTATGATAAGATTTAATATTAATTTATTATTTATTTATTTAGTTAATATAAGATAAGTATAAATTTGAGGATACCTTCTATGAATGATACGTGTATAAAACTTGGTTTCTTTTATTATAGTAGATAGATGATAAGTTATGAAATATACTATGTAGAAAGGAGCGGGATCCCGTTAAATAAACTCTAAAAAGTAATATGAACTAGGATTAAGACCCGCCCGCTTTGCGGTGCGGGTACATCGTAAAAATTGAATGGATTGGTCCAAACGTTATATGATGCATTAACCATATGAAAACACACATTTCGACGTATCCAGTTGAACTCAATGTAACCTATATAAGCATTGTGATTGGATCAAACGTAAAGTAAATCAAATTCATATCGAACAATCATAACGTATTATATGTGACCCAACTCATACATAGAAAACGCAACGGGTATGAATGAAAATCTTCACATGTAATCGAAAGGGATTAATTAGAGCTTTCGAAAAAAGGGAGAAAAATAAACCATAATTTGACTTCACTCGGTTCGAAACAAACTTCACGAAACATACATAAAATAAACACGAAAAATATTAAATTTGATCTGAATCATTTCCCAAAAATGTTTACGTAGAACAACTTGAATTTATATCAAAACGTACATAAAAATATGCATGTAAAAATGGTTTCTTTAAACGAAAACGCATTATATTTGACCTGACTCGTCTATAAAAAAAGTTTACGTCAGAATGTAGAAGAAATCATATTTATACCTACCCGTACATAAAATATGCACGTAAAAAATAGTTTTTATGTAAAGGAAGTATAGGGGTAAACTGAAACAAAATATTAGTAAAAAATTTAATAGGTTAAAAACGTTTGTAAAACAGTGCCAAGTAGCACCAATGCCACAACGACATCGATTCTCAACATCCTAAAAATAAAATAGATAAAATGGGAAAAATTATACTGAACGAAAAGCAGATTTAAAATCGTTGAACCACGCACACCCGTTACAGTGTGTTAATGTGAAGAAATTAACCAGGAACGTAAAACGTAGAAAATAATAACTTAGTCGATCTAGGACCCGCCCGTTGCGCCGAACTTGTCAAAAGGGAAAAAAAATTGACACATTACGACGGGTCTGTCAAATTTTAAAAAATAGAGCAAAAAACGTTGAACCTCAGATGAATGCTACGACATGTTAACTCACAAAATTTAGAACGAAACGTACAACTTGAGAAAGATAAAAAGTATGGGTGACCAAAGTAGTAAATAATAAATTGTTGTTTTAAATTATAAAAGATGGAAACCTTTGTGTTAAAAGTAAAAAAATTAAAAAGGGTTAAAATACAAAATATGAAAATGTTTGGGTTAAAAGTGAAAATCAAAGTTTTTTTTTTTTTGAAAAACTCCCCAAACTTAGAGTACAACACATAATGCAAATTTTTTTTTAAAAAGTAATATGAATTACATGGCGTGTAAAGGAAAGTTGTATAAAAGATTATGGGCCTGTTTGGTATGGGGTAATGGAATGGACGAAGGAATGGAATGGACGAGGTAATGGAATGGACGAAGGAATGCAATGGATCATTACCATTCCATGTCTTGTTTGGTTACCATGTGAATGGAATGAATTATTATTGTGTATTGTTCGGTAGGCAAGAAAAACGGAGTAATAAAATTAGCGGTGAGTGGTGGTGGCCGGTGGTAGTGATTGTGGGTGGTTATATGTGGCGGTGGTGGGTGTCGGCGGCGGTGATGCGTGGTGGTGGTGGTGGTGGCGAGTGGCGGTGCGGCGGTGACGACGAGTGGTGGTGGCGACAAGGTGACCGTTGGTGGTGGGTGGCAGCAAAGGTGGCGGTTGGTGGTGGCGGTGGCGGCGGTTGGTGGTGGCGTCGACGATGGTAGCGGGCGGCGGCGGCGAGTGGCGTTGGTGGTTGGTCACAGCTGTGGGTGATAAGGTGGCGAGTGGGTGGCGGGGGCGGCGGTCGCTGTCGGGGTGAGGTGGTGGCGGGCGGCGGCGATGGCGTCAATGGTGGCGGGCGGTGGCGATGGCGTTGGTGGTGGGTGGTGGTGGGTTGTGGCGAAGGTTGTGGGTTGTGGTGTTGTTGATGAATGGTGCAAGAGGGGATGGAATGGAAAAAAACATGGGGGGGGGGGTGGAAGGAATGAATTTGAGGGAATGGAATGACTTTTGGAATGGGTGATTCCATTCCATTGACCAACCAAACACTCTTTTCTTCATTCCGTCGTAATCACTCATTTCATTCCACCTCTCATTCCTATATACCAAACACTACCTATATGCTATATGATAAATTGATAATTCCCTAAACTTTCTACATTTGAATAAACTATTGATGCTCTTAGGCTTTAGGTATGGTTTAACTGTCTTCAACTCTACTTAGGTATGACATTATTCATTTATTCTCATATCACTTTACCTTACTTCAAAGAAATTGTTTAATCGTGTTAACTCCACTCAATATTATTTTTAGTGGTTTTTGGTTTAAAAAAAATAAAAAATTAATTCAGTCTCTTAACATCTAGTTAATATGTTAACAAGTAACATCTTTAACGTCCCTTAACACAAGAAGAGAGTTATGTGCAATGCTAGTTAACATGTCATCATGTCAGTTTTAACGCCATATGTTAGGGTACACACCTTTAGCGTTAGGAAGAAAAAAAATCCCGTTGATTAATCTTACATCACTTTCATAATTACATCTTCTATTAATAAAGACATGACAAGAGAGGCAGTTATTTTTCACATTTACATCTTCTATTAATAAAGACATGACAAGAGAGGCAGTTATTTAATAAGCTCAAAGAAACTTAAATTACGAGATTAGGACACGAGGCAATTTATACCAAAACTCAATTGACGTCATCATTGGTAACTATTTTTTTTTCAAATGCTAACCACACATCATCTAGTATTTAAACGGAACAAGCTAGGTTATATTCTCCCATATATTTTTGTTGTTGTATTAAATAAAACTATTGTAATTTTTATGTCTTGATTAATAAGCCAGGGTCCAATGGCAGATCTGTTTGTATTCCAGGGGGTGTACGAGCTACCCTTCAACTTTTTTGACGAAGTGCATAATACCATTGAATGTACAGTAAAAAAAAATCTCTTCCCTTTATAAATGTATGGTAAAAATTTATCTGAATACTCCCAAATTTCTTTAAATCCACCACTACTAGGATCCATCACACATCTGAATTCAGTACACTACAACATGGCAGTCCAAAAACCAGGGTTCATACTTGTATTCTCAAATAAGTGTCAATCCACATAGTGTCGTGAGTAGGTTGACCGTGGACTATAATTTCGGGTTCGTAGAAAATGTTGGAATGCTATTAGAAGCTATATGAGGATGAAGTAAACTATGGAAACGAATTAATCAGGATGCACAACATGTGAATTACAATATTAAAAGATATTACATACTTTTAAGCTTGGGGCATGAGGAAATATCAAGTTATTCAATTTAGTGAGGTGTTGCATATGTCCTTTGAAAGTGCTTCCAAGTTCATAAAACCAATTATTAGGGTTATAAACGAACCGAACGAACACGAACAAGACCTTGTTCGTGTTCGTTTGTTAAAAAATATATGCGTTCGCGAACCGTTCACGAACACTTATCGAACGAGATTTTATGTTTGTGTTCGTTTGTTAAAGAAAAATGAACTTGTTCGTGTTCGTTTGTGTTTGTTTGTTAATTTTAGGCAACGAACGTTGACGAACAAAAATGAGCACAAACTAATGTTCATGAACACAAATGGAAACAAACGAACACAAACAATCGTTCATGAATAGAATATACAATACACTGACACTTATTAGATATTTAATTTGTCAGAATATTGATATATTTAAATAAATATAAAAACTAAAAACACTAATGAACTATCGAACACAAGCGAACACGTTACCGAACGTTCACGAACATAAACGAAGGAACGCGACCTCTGTTCATGTTTGTTCATTTAACTAAACGAACAAAATTTCTTGTTCGTGTTCGTTTGTTTAATAAACGAACGAACACAAACGAACTTCCCGCCGAACGGTTCACGAACTGTTCGCCGAACGTTTGGTTTGTTTACAGCCCTACCAATTATAGAACATGTAGTACCTCATATCGAGCCTCGGGTTGATGAATATGATCCCGGTTACATCCGAGCATTTCGACAGTTTTTTCATGGCTACCATAGTTCTAAATATATATAAAATGACAACAAATTAATAGTTTTAGTAACCTTTTCAAAATTTGTACAACCGCTTTTGAAAAAGGTTCATTCACATCCCTAAATTTTGGTTTTACCTTATCTACATGTGAATATTTGATTGGTTTTGGGATTACGTTTTGAAGTGATTATTTGATTATTGCGTTTGTAAAACATAAATAATCTAAAAAAGTGTTTGGATGAAAAAATGATTATCTGCCTCCAAAACGTAGTTTTGGAGAAGTATGTACCTACATGCTTTTTCAAAACGCAAAATTTATTTTGAAAACGAATAATCTATTTTGAAAACGCAACACTAAACACCCCTAAGAACACAAGGATGTTTGCAATATAACGAGAATCACATAATTTGTTGTGCGGTCGGTTCCATGAGAGGAAACCTTTCCAAATAAGTATTTGAAAACAGAAACTAAAAAAGAAATAAGAAATAAGAATTGAAGTCGAGTTAATTTTGGAAAACTTTTGAGCTTGGTCCAATGGTCCACTGAGCAGTATACTCTATAAAGCTGAACATGCATGTTCTTCTCTTTTTGATAAATTCAATTCAATTAATAATAATACGTACTTTTCTTTTAACATAGTTTATTTACTGGTATGATCAAGCTAGAGATATATGGGAAATCATCAGTGAGATAATCTTTCGGTAAGAAAGGAATTAAAGCATGCAATTCATTATCGTCTGCATGCATGTATCACCTTTACAAAGATTATATATAGAAAAATTATGTAGACATTTTATCTTGTTGGATTTAATTTATTGATTAGAGAAAATTAATTTAATCACAATTTTTCTTTGAACGGAGAAATTTCATCGTCTAAAATGGTGCCCTTCCCAAAAAGTTGAGAGTGTGAGTCTCGTGATGAAGAATGAAGTATACCTGGAAATAGATTAGATTGTTGTTTAACGATTTTGACAATTATCAAACCTCAGGGACGATTTTAACAATTTACCCATTCATTCTTTTGTTTTTTATTTTTTATCTTAAAATAAAAAATAATTATAAATATAACATATATACATATACATACACAGTTATATATACTCCCGAATTTTTTAATTTTCTTTTTTACCATTAAATAAAAAATAATAATAAATTAATTATAATATATATGCACACATACACCATACTAGAGGTGTTCAAAATAACCGGTTAATTAACCGTAACCGGTTATTAACCGAAACCGTAACCGGTTAATAACCGATTTAGGAATAACCGGTTAGTGGTTATTTTTAACCGTAGGTTAGTAACCGGTTACAAGTTTTTAGTATAATAACCGGTTATTAACCGGTTTTTTTAAACCGGTTTTTTAACCGATAGACCGGTTAACCGAAAAAATAACCGAAAAATTCAAAAAAAAGGCAAAAAAAACCGGTTTTTAACCGAAAATAACCGGTTAATTAACCGGACCGGTTAAAGTAATTAACCGGACCAGTTAATAAAATAACCGGTTAAAGTAATAACCGGTTAAAGCATTAACCGGTTAAAGTCAAAAAGTCAAATTAACCGGTATAACCGGTTAACCGGTCCGGTTATTAAAATTAACCGGTTTGTGCACCTCTACACCATACACACCCTTTCTCTTCTAGCATTCTCTCTTATACCCCTCCACCTCCACCTCCATCACCACCACCACCGCCACAACCACCCTGTTTATCTCAGCACTCGTACCTGATCTCCCATCGTCGACCTGTCATACCAATCATCAATACCACCCGTCACTCCCGTCATACCAAATATCATTATTTATTATTATTTTATCTAAAGGTAAAAAAGAAAATTAAAAAAGTAAGTGTGTATATATATTTGGTATATGTATACATATTATATCTATAATTATCTTTATTGCTTTTTATTTAAAGATAAAAAAGAAAAAAAAATAAATGGATAAATTACCAACATCGTCCGTGAGGTTTAGAATTGCTAAAATTGTCCATGAGAGTCAATGATACATTTTAACTGAGTTAGTGATTTCGATGGAAATGACAACAAAAATTAAATGTTGGGACCCTAGTGACAAAAAATTCTTATTTTGGATGAAAGTGGTAAAAGTGTTCAAACCCAGAGATGATTTTGACATTTAACTCAAATAAATATAAGGACTTTGGGATGTTCAAAATTATTTTATCTCCTCCGTATCTTAGAGATAATAAAGAATATTAGCGTAACCACAAAAATCATTGGCAAATACTAGCACATCATATAAAAGGTGTGATTTCGAAGGAGATTTAAAGCTTTTGCTTCTACTTGATAAGGAAGAAGTAAAATATCCCCACCTCTTTACCTTTTGAAGATCATGATGATCAAATGACATGATCGAAGAACGTTCGAAAATGTATACAAAATTGACCTAAGAAATTAGAGTGATTAAAAAAAGTTGACATGAGTTTTAAGCTATTCAAAGAGTTGTAATTAGAAGAGTCAAATAAAGGGGTAGCATCTCAACTCTACATCTACAATATGGCTTCGGGACAACCACTCAATTGTGGGGCAAAATCCCCAAACCACTCATCTCATTTTGGTTTACTTTATATAAGAGCTTAGGCTCTAGACTATACCTTTCATTCTAGAACACGAGATCCAACAACACCCTTTATTTCGGAGCACATACTCCAAACTAAACGTTCAATCTAGAGATCAGCCTCCGAACTACACCCTTAGTTTCGACCACACCCTTAGTTTCGAAACATAGGCTCTTAACTACACCCTTTATTCTGCAACACATGCTCTAGAAAACACCACTAAGCCCTAAACACATGTCCTGGACTACATACTTCACTCTAGAGCATGACTCTAGGTAAAGTTACATTTGTAGATAAGTCCAATATCAAATTGCCCTCCGGAACTTAACTAATGTACCATCAGTTATTTATATTTTTAGTACATAATTACCCCCTAAATTTAAGTACTTTAATGACTTTTTAGTTACAAATGCTACCTAAATCGTTCCTATTTGACAAATGCAGGTTTGCAGGGGCTCGGGATGAAAAGAAGTGAAAAAACGAGCATAAATGACGTAAAAATCCAAGATTCTAAGGAACTCAGCAAATTGCCAGCTAGGCACAGTCGTGCTAGGTTATGGACACGGTCGTGCATAACACTAAGGAACACGAAGTTAACAAGTCAACCCAAGAAATGGTCCACAGAAGTCCACTAGAAGGAATGCACGCCCATGCTCAGCAAGGTACAAAAGTTAGAAGCTTTGAGAATCGACCAGAATGCCACTTGTTCAAGTCATGTCAGGACACCTGTCCAAGCACGGCCGTGGCAACCCATGCACACCCGTGCCTATAACTAAATCGCAACAGATTGTACTGAAGAAGGACAAGTACGAGGATTAGCACTACGCATGATCGTGCTCACCTGGTCCACTTCAGCCTATAAATAGAGGCCCTTGGCTGCCCATTTCCAAAATCCCGTTTCACCCACTCCTCTTCTACGTTTTACACACATACTTTCTATTCTTGAGAGACCAAAAATGAGTTTAGGATCATTCCAAGACAGTTGTAATAGCTTAGTTTGAGAGAGAGAGAGAGAGAGAGGGAGAGAGAGCTTGTAATCAACAACCCTTCTTAAGTTGGTTGATCTTATCAAAGTTTATCAATCGTGACCCACTCTATGATCATTGTTTGTGGACAAGTTATGTCCATTGTTGGCTAACCCTTGTGTTGCTTGGGTTGAAGATGAAGCTTCGTATGAATAAAATGTTTAATCTTTGGTAAGATGTGTTTTGTCTTTAATAATTCTTTCTACTCTTTTTCTTTCGTAGTAATTCGAGATGAGAGTTAGGTTTGCTAGGTTATTAGCTAGCCGTTGTTAGGTCAATTAGGTGACCGATAGCTCAGATTCGTCTATTTCCTCGCGTTTAGAGTTTCCTAGGATTTCATCTTTCGAGGTCTTGTCAGCTTCACAAACTAAGGATTTTGACACCTTAGTTGTCATGTATCCGATATTTGTGGGATTTGGTATCGATAGGTCGAGCCGGTCCATCTTAGCACTTTGCATTTTGCCCACTTTCACACACATTTATCATCTCTAGCGGGAGGTTCACCAGGTAGATTATGGTATTCAATCATTAACCACGGTCAGGATATCATTGCATGAGTCTTTGAGTCCATTTACTTGCCTGAATTTAGGTGGTTGTTCTGAGTTGTTGCTTGAAATCACATTTTTCCGCTTTCATATTTATTTGTTTAACTAGGTTTAGTATAAATTCACAAAACTCATCATTAAAATTAACTAGGTTTTTTTTATATAGGTTCAGTATCGAGAGCTTGCCCATAGTGTCCACCGATTGATATCCGATCTTACCATCTACACTACACTGCGACCAGTGCACTTGCGTGCCGATTGTGTGTGGTTTAGTTAGCAATTCCATTTTTAAGAACTTGTTTGAAATTAATTTACACACATTTCACACATCAAGCATCAATATGTTTTGACTCCACATAGACATAGAAAATATGAATAACCCAAGTTAATGGCGACGCAAGATTATTGGTAGATTTTAAGGGTTAAGTCGAAAGACTAATGAACCTAGTTAATTAGCTGAAGTCATTAACACACACACACACACACATAACTTATTCACCCATGGTTTGCTTTAGTTAATTCCCCATCAAAGGGGTAAGTTTCCTCCATACACCATCAAGAAATGTAGCCAAGAATGGCCATGGAACTAGTTTTACCAAACTTGAAAACATTATATTAATAATCAAAAGCTTGATAACACTAATGATTCTTATGTTTTTCTTATTAATTAAAATGATTATAGATAGTGGGTAGAAGAGAAATATGTTGTGGAGAAGAGGGGAGTTGGGACCCAGACATGGGGTGTGTCTGGGCAGTTGATCTACCGTAGCCAGTTGAGCGAGGCACAACCAGTGTCTGCCAGACACAGCCGTGGTCAACTGTTGTGGGTCCCACGGATCTTCCAAGTCTTCCAGAAGTCAAATTTTGTCATTTTGTGCCGAGATACGGGGCGTGCCTTCAGGGTATGGGACATGCCTCGACTTTTCTTGTCTAGGCTTCGTTTCGTGGTCTTCTTGAAGTGCTAGAAGTCTTTGGTTCCGAGACATGAGGTGTCTCTGGACAACTTTTCTTTTTTTCTTCTTCAGTTTTTCGTTCGATTTTGGTTCCCTTGTTCAACTTGGGTTTGTTTTGTCCTGAAAAAAAGTCTATTTTAAATACATCTTTAACAATACTTAATAAAAAGTGAGTGTAAATTGATATAAAAACATTTGCACTTTTTCTTATATCATTAACCATCTGAAGAAGATCTTTAGAGAATTCTTGATAAGCACCCAACGTGGAATATGATGGTACAAGAGTTGTTTAAGCCAAGAAAAGAGGGTAAAATGGTGAGGTCCTTAGTCATGTTATATTCGTTGAATGCAAAATGAGAGGTTTTCTAGAAAATTAGTATGAATTCCTATAAGTCTAAAGCTGTAGCCTATTGTTGATGCCATTCTAATGTGAATTTCCCAGAAGCTGCAGTAGCCTACTGCTCTGGGCTTCTCCACAACTTCTTTTTTTCTTTGTTTCTTTAACATTCCACTTTATAGATTCTTCATGTAAGCTCCCAAATCAATCGTTTAACCTACAAAACACATTTCTTCATAGTCACATAATTCCAAACGATTAACCATAATAAACATGCAATAACTAACATGTAAACGCATCGAATACAAATCCAAAACCCATCCATAATTTGGTTGTACCTTTTTCTAACCTAACCACTTTAAATAACCAAAGATTCCCTACCTTCACCCAAGCCCAAAACCTATAAGTTATTTTGATATGTACATTGACTATGTATTATGGTAGAGGTGTGATTTCATACAAAGTTACGGTAACAGAGTGGCATATTTGGTTAGTGAATGATAAATACTAGTGCATTTCATACTAGTTCAAATCTTAAATCAAGTGGAGTGAGCCATCATGAGGGGTGAGTGCATGAAAATAAAAGTCGAAAGCACGTTAAGTTTGGTTAGGCGAATTCTAGTTTTAAATGGCACTACTTTATATGCTGAACCACATATCTATTGCAAATATGTGAATGGGGCATGACTTTGGACCTTAGCCGAGGCATGGTAGGGGACAAGTGGAGTATTTTTTTAGATTTGATTGAGGGCAAACAAAGCATAAGTGTGGGATGTGATGGATGGGATATGGAATGGTTTTTAATGAGACTAATGAGTGATTATTATGAGTTATCCTAACAACATATTATATGAAACAAGTATGAATAAACGAATACGATGAAACGATGATTTCTAGGTTCGCACGATTTGAGGATCTAGTTTAAATGATAAAATGATTTAAATGTATAAAATATATAAAATATATAAGTTCAAATAACACAATTCACATTTATGTATGATAGTAAAAATATGATAAAGTAGTATGATTTTGACTATATATATATATATATTCCGAAATAAATATATAACATCTACAAGTTTGATATAATATATACATTTATTAAAAATAAATAAATATTTCAAGATTGGTTAAGAACTAGATATGCATCCCGCCGCGATGCCGCGGGATCTTAGAATTAACGAAACGTTGAATCGAGCCGAGGCATTGTTGTCTTTACTTTTATTTAGTGCAAGATCTTAGAATCTTGTTAACCGTTTAACGAAATGTTGAATCGAGATCCTTTATCTACACACATTCTTATGGATAACTATTTGTGGCATAAGGTTCTGCATATCATCTAGGAGCTAGAAAACGTGTCGCCAATGAATGACAGGAAACATGCCGAATGACATCTAACATTATTTTGTCAAACCTTTAACCTTCAATTCAAGGAACATAAATCTCACCGGTTTAACCAAATAAAACTTTGAATCTTTCAACTTTGTATATGAACTCATTTTATCAAATACAAATGTAAAAACGAACAAAAAAATAAGCATACTTTTTGTAAAATTATCATTAGAACACCTCACTCGAGCCACGATTTTCTTTCCGCGACTTAACCATGTCCATTTTGAGTGTAGGCCAATGGAGAACACACCAACCAATCTTCATTCCGCATGTATCTCCAACGAACTAAAACATGATAAATGATAGAAATGAGCATGAATCACATAAAAAAAACATTTTTTTTTCTGAAAACAACTTACCAATTTCAAGGTGAATCTTCATTGAGCATTAAATTGAACACCAATTTCAAGCCTAGACTTGACTTACCTTGCTACCGTCCCAAACCTTTGATCTCCAAAATCATCTTGTAGCTCCTTCAATGGCAAAGTCACATACATTATCGAGTACAATGGCAAACTGTAAGCAAATTAAACCGATGTAGCTATTTGTTTATGGCACAAAAGATTCAAACTATGAATACACATGATTTAACAACTAAACCTTAAAACCTTAAAACTCACTCTTTGAATTCAATTTCTTACTCAGATCAAATACGGTGTAACACAAACAAACATATAATCGTCAAAACAAATTAAGACATGGCCAAATGGAGGTACGATAGCAAACCAAAACCGAAAACCATACTGGCATTTAACACATTACAGGAAACAAAAAGCGCAAACTAAAGAATCCTAACCGGATTTTTGTACTGATTTGAAAGAGCGCTTAAAAAGGGAAAACAACAAACCCTAACTGAAATGAAGAGACGACCAGAGAATAAACGTGGAGCCTTCACTACAAAGCAAATGAATTACCTCGAATAATTTTCTCATCAACGTTGTTGCTGTAGAGATCTCCGGCGACGTAGCCGTACGTAGCCTTAACTGATGAAGCCGCCGCCAAGAAACCGGGTAGTAACCATTACCCATCGTGCTCGTAAAACCCATCCGGCTAGCAACCACCATCCATCGCCGCTACCGGAGGCGGCCGGAGTTTGTTCAGATCCCTTTCTCTCCTGAATATCTTTTACAAGTAAAGTGAAAAGAGTGATGATGTAAAGGGTTCTCATATGAGGGAGTGGATAAGACAGAAAACTGGTACAACACTTTGAGCAGCATGTACAACATCAATTGCAACAAAATGTTGAAAATTAGACTATTATATAATACCTATAAATAACGATTCAAAACCAAATGCCTATCTATTGATATTGAATATGAATATAAGTCTAAAATGATTAACAATATGTATTTATAGGTTCTATAAAAATAGATTTAGGCTACGAGTATAATTTATATAATTTATCTATTTAGTGACAAATCAAATCAATATTTTTAATATATGAGACTATATATGGTGAAAAAAAATATTTATTATAATGTTTGGAAGTCTAATAGTCCATAGTTTTGTCTATAATATATATATATATATATATATATATATATATATAATGTAAGTATCTATAGAAAACCCACTTTTATTTAGAAAACTTGGGAAACTCTAACCTCCCAAATTTTTATTTTAAATTTTTTACACATGTTATATACATGTTTTTAAGGGTTTTGGGCAAAAAAAATCAAAAAAGCGCCGAGTAGATATTTTAAAAAAAAAATAAACAAGTTTTGGTGTAACACATGTTACAAATATGTCAGATGAATGTAACATATGTTACACCAAAACTTGTTTATTTTTTTAAAATATCTACTCGCCGCTTTTTTGATTTTTTTTGCCCAAAACCCTTAAAAACATGTATATAACATGTATAAATTTTTTCAAAAAAAAAAAAAAACATTGCGAGCTTTGAGTTTCCCGGGTTTTCTAAATTAAAGTGGGTTTTCTATACATCCTTCCCCTATATAATGTCCAAAAGTTTACTTATGTCTAAATGAATTGTTTAAACAATTAATTTTAGATTGAACATTAACTTAATTAAAACTATGGTTAAAATTTCATGTTTAAATTGCAAAGGCACAATTTTTAGTTTAACATAATATAGATTTCTAACAAATTATACATTTTGAATAAAAATACAAATTAGTTTAATAATCAATATTTAAATTAGTAAAAATTATATCCAGGAATTTCTCAATTAATATTTTGAAAATTGATATTTCTACTAATCTAAATTTATTAACAAGAATTTTTAACATGATTAATGTAACAAAAATATAAGAATAAATATCTAGATTATATCAAAAATCGATCTTAGAAAAATAGACAAACATGCTTGATATGAATACTACTGAAATTACAACATAACATAAGCCTAGAATCATCATGAAACAAAGTAATTAATATTATTTTAGATAATATAGAAATCCCCAAATGCTAAAAAACCCTAAAATCCATGAAATCTAAACGAACAACAATTGCCTTCTATCAATAGAAATTGATAGAGGGCTTTAGTAGAGCTCGAAAAATAAAGTGGAATAGGCTCAAGAATTACCTCAAAAGACTGAGAAACGAGTTCGAATTGATAGAAAGAATATTTCAACCCTAGATTCGAGTTCTTCAAAATTGCAGAATTGGTGACTAGAGTATGTTTATGGATTTAATTTGTATAAAACTCGTCAATTGATTATGAATTTGAATTGTCTCATCATGGGTCATCAAGAGGGTAACTAAAACCATGATTACGGTTGATTTGATGCTTGTATTTAACTAAGGATAATGACCACGTACATTAGGATTGATTAGTAACTAAAAAACAATCATAAAATCCAGTTTAAAGGTTAGTTAATGTTGATGCACTTTGTGTGGACGCGACTCGGCTCGGTTCGACTCGGCCTTGAAGACTTGAAGACACGAAGATCGAGACAAAGCTACAGCCAAGGGGGAGTTTGTTGGTGCACTTGTGTCTGTACTTTGTCTGTATTTCGTCATGATACAAAACGATGTCTTTAATGTAAGGTTGATGTAAGTTTGACAAAGTCAACCATCCTCCTGGTTTGACTTGACCAAACAGTTAACACATTGTTTGAAAGATGTTGGGTCGAAGGATAAGTCATCGAAGGATTGCTTATATCCTTCGATGATGATGAGCTCGAAATATAGCTTTCGATAGATGGACCTCGAAGGATATCATCCTTCGAGGTACATATGGATCATTCGAGCTGTTTCTGGTCGACAGATGATCTTTCGATCAGTCTGTCTGATCCTTCGACCAGACGATCTGTGTCGGGTATATATACCCATGTAGTGTGTTGTGTTCAGGTAGGTGAGAGACGAGAGAGATAAGGCAGAGAGAGACAGGAGCGCACACACACACACTTTGAGAGTTTATAGAATACTTCTGTAAACATTGAGCTTGTAACCGGACCCTTCATTCGTATTAATACAAGTGGTGTTAATCGGTGAATCTTGCGTGTTGTGTTTGTGCTTGTTCTCTTATAAATTCTCGGTTGCGTGCTAGCTTGGATTCCGCACTCGCTAGTGTGTTTGATATAACAAGGATAAGGTTTTATCTCATCCTCGAGAGGGACCTACAAGTGGTATCAGAGCTTTGGCTCTTCTCCTTGTTAAAACCGAGGTGTTCTTACTGTTTTTCGGGTTTTTAAAAGTTATATTTTTCTGAAAAACATTGTTAATCGGGTTTAAATCTTGTTGTGTTGATGGAAGTTCTTATAAAAATCACTTTTTCCTTCATGTTCACATTTTAGAAGTTGATTTTTAGTGAAATTTCAAGCAAAACCGGGTTTCGGAAGTTTGTAGTTTTACCGGAAAACCCATTGTGTTCATAATATCTTCAAGTGTTCTTCAAAGTCTACATCCTTTGATCTTGTTTAGTTATTTTCGAAAGTTGTTGGTGTATTGGAAAAGGGAACTGATTAAAATAATCATACAAAATCTGTTTTTGCAGAAAATGATGGTCTGAACCATACTTTCTGCCGAAAGATTTACCAACCCGTCACCTTTTTCACCAACCTGTCACCTGTTTGTCTGCTGTGTCAGTACTCATCGAAAGATATCCTTCGAAGTCGAAAGATCATCTTTCGATCAAGGAGGTTCGACAGATACCCATCCTTCGAACATCTTTTGAAGTCAGTGAGTTATCTTTCGAGCCAAGGAATATTTTCGAAGGATATATTGTTCGAGCTACTGTTACATTTCGAAAGATAAGGATCCTTCGTCTTGGTGAATCTTTCGAAGTCATTGTTCGAAATTCAACAGTGATCTTTCGAACACTGTTGATCCTTCGAACAAGTGTCTATCTTTCGAACACGTGTTGATCTTTCGATCCTTGTCTGTTTAAGTTTAACAGGTTGTGCTTTTCAGGTCCTTCGATTCTTGATCCTTCGGCTGGTTGTTATCCTTCGAGATTTTTAACATAGTTTGTGAAAATTAAATTTTCAAAAGGAGAAAACTTATTCTTCAAATTTTAAATCAATTTTCACTTAATATATTAATTTTCATAAAATGGGAACAAACTGTCAGTGGGATCCAACCGCGTGGACTCAAATAACTTCGACTCCACAATCATCAGCTATGCAATCTACGCAATCTACGTCAGATTTCGACAAAACTGCATGGATGCGAGCTATTGTCCCACCTCAAGCTGCAATGATAACTGCAAATCAATGGGCTTTGGTCACAAATCAAAGCAACAGCATTCAATCTATGATGCAGAACGACAGTGAAACTGGTACAAGCACAAAACCGCCAAAGTTAAATCACATCAATGATTGGGGATGGTGGAAAGAAAGGCTGAGAACTTATGTTCAGGGACAAGGTCAAGATCTATGGATGTGCTTCTTCACAGCTTTTGAAAATGAGTTGGAAGTTGCAGGATCTAATCCACAAACTTACAGCACTTTGTCTGAAGAAGATAAGAAGAAGTTTGAGTTAGAAAAGAAAGCATTCATGATTCTCACACAAGCTCTTCACAAAGACATTTACCACCAGTTTGTTTACTGCACGACTACTAAAAGCTTGTGGGATATGCTCACGTTACGTTGTGAAGGAAATGCTCAATCTAGAAAGATCAAGCAAGAATTACTGAAGAAAGAGTTTGAAGGATTTACGTGTTTGGAGAATGAGACCTTGGCAGAGTTATCTACAAGGTTCCATCATTTGTTGAGTGAGATGTTTGCTTTTAAAGTCACTGCCACTCCACAAGAATTGGTGAAGAGATTCGCTGATAGCTTACCAGCAAAGTGGAGCAGTTATCTTGAAATTCTCAAAGAAAATGGTGTTTTAGAAACAATCACCGTTTATGAATTAATTCAAAGATTGGAGAATAAGGATGTAGAAGAAAAGCTGAAGGCAAAAAGAACACAAACTCCTCAAAATCCAGAAATGTACTTTGGGATTGCAGGAGGTATCAGTGGAGAAAGACCAGCTTCTCAACACGCGAAGCTTCAAACAGCTTTCGTTTCTAACACCGGACCTTCAACAACAGATCAGTTTGATCCTTCAGCCTACACGATGTTTTCAAGACCGAATGTGCAACCGACAGCTCAGCAGCAACAACCGCAACAGCAAGGGTTTTATGGAAGCTCTTCAAACTTTCAAGCCACTTCCAATCCTAACACAGTCAGATTAGACACTTCCAACTTTTCCAAAGTCAGTGTCGAAGTAGCCAAGGAGCATATGGAGATGTTGAATACCTTGGTTAGTGCTTATAGTGGATTGATCGCAGGTCAGATTGGGAATGTCAATCTAACCAATGAAGATTATCAGCAAGTGGATAAAGAAGAGTTTGAAATGATGGATATCAAATGGGCTCTTGCTAGTGCAATTCGAAGAGCAAAGGAGTTTATGGAAAGGACGGGGAGAACCAACTTGGAAAACAAGAAAGACACCAAGTATGGGTTCGACAAGCAAGCTGTCAAGTGCTTTAACTGTGGCGAACGGGGTCATTTCAAAAGGGAATGCACAAGACCAGCTCAGCATGGAAATCAAAATCCGTTCAGAAATCAAGGCAACCAGCAGAACCAGAACGGGAACAATGTTCGTACGTTGATACCTGTCAACAACCAAGGCCAAGCAGGGTCATCAAATGCCAACCGGGGGCTGGTGGTTCAAATAGATGAGGGTTGTGATTGGTCGCTTCAGCTTGGAGAAGGAGGAAATGGTGGAACAGCATGTTTTGCTGAAGTCGTAAAGGATTTAAAGCACGCCAGTGGTGGAGAATCTTCCACCAATGGTGTTGCATCTTCTGGAGATGAAGACAGTTCTGGTTATAGTGGAAGCTCAGATGAAGAATCCTCCACTTCAGGAAATGATCATGTGGATGAGACATCAAGTGCGTCAGTCGATGCAGATATTGATGAGCTTTTGGAAGAAGCTGCAGCAGGAACTGAAAGAAGATCTAATTTGATGGATCAAGCTGCTTACTCTTCGTCTTCTCTCCATTCAGCCTTTATGGCTAATGTCGACAGTTCATCAGGTCAGGTATGTGTCGATGAACCCACTGTAGTTAGCTGTGAAAATTGTGATAGTTTAAATGTTAAATATGCTGAACAGGAAAGTCAGTTTGAAATCCTATTCAAACACAATCAAGAGTTGATTGTAGATCTTTCTAAAGCAGCTGAAGCTAACGTGTTTTTAACCAGAAATGAAAAGGAATTTAAAACAACAATTGCGTCATTAAGACATGATGTTTCAGAATTACAAAAAGCTGTTTTGCGAAAACAACATGCTAACAATGATCTTATAGACACAATTGAAAAACAGATGGTAGAATTGGCAACCGCTCGATGTGAATGTGAAACAATCAAGCAGAAATTGGAAAGTTATTCCAATTCCCGCTATGTATTGGATCACATTATTGATGTTCAAAAGAAAAAGGGGGATAAGAAGTGTATGGGATTCAAATCATGTCCTCCCCCAATGAATCACAATTACTCCAAATTGCCTGATGACGAGGATATGCCCCGTTTTGAACCTACTGTGCCACTCGGTCTAGATGACTTTGCAGCAGGCCTCGGGTTCACAACTGGTACATCATCCTCGGGTCAATCAGAATCTGAGAAAAGTGTGACAGATTCATCGTGTGTTAAGGAACAGAGTCCTCCCGTTGTTGAGGATACTGATTCTTCGGATGATGAATCTGATGTAATTGTGAACCAACAGTCTAACTCGGTTACAACAGATATTCCAATCGAGAATCACATCCTGTGTGATCCACCAGTGAAACCGAGTAAGACTGAAATGTCAAAAGAAATGGAGTCGAGTGTATCAAGTTTTGAAGGGAGTAACTTGTTGTACACGCTCAAAGGAGATAGCAAAATCTACTCTAACAAAGATTTTCCAATTAAAAATGTAAATCAAGATTTAATTGAGCAAATTTTTGAAGGATGCACTGATAAGTTTTTGGGGAACAAAAGTGGCAAAGTTACTGTCACTCAATGTAATCCAATTCCGTGTGAACAAATTAGAAAACAGTACGGAAACCAAAAACTACAAGTTGAGCGAAAACAACAAGTCAATTCCGGAAAAGGTAAGGTACAGGGAAAGAAGGCTCAGAACAAGAATTTTCAAGCACCTAAGGTTCAACAACAATGGGTGCAAAACAAAAGAGCTCCTGTTAAGAAAAGAGAACCGAAAGTGAACTTTGTTGGATCCGCGGGTTCAGATAAACTTGAAACATTTCAGGATAAATCTAACATTGATTTTGTAAAACAAGTTAGAATTTTAAAACGAAATGATCAGAATAACTACACCCAACACACCAACGGAGGTGATTTAGGTCCAAGCACGTCTAGATCACAAAGTTCATTGTCTAGTTCTCCGTCTGATCATCAACATGTTTCTCCGAGGTTTGTAGAGCGGAGAATGTGCTTTGAGTGTGGCACAATTGGGCATATTGTAAGATACTGCCCATACCTGCAAAAGTTGAAAGCAAAAACGAGTGCTCCCCAAGAAACCAATTACCAAAAACGATCATTTTCCCCGAAACAAGACCCACGTGTCTTGAAAGAAAGGGAAAAGAAGTTAAAACAAAAGAATCAAAAGGTAATTGAGAAGGCCTTAAAATCAGAGGTCAAAGAAGAAAAACCTGTTCAAGCAAAACCTAAAACTGTAAAACCAGTAAATGCTAAAACAATTAATACAAATACTGGTAAAGGACAAACAGCTTGGAAACAAAAACAGGTATTTCAGTCAGGGGGAGCACCACAGGTTCTTTTTCCTAATCATCAAGTGATTGAAATCACTTTTCTTGATGATCAAGGACGACCCAAGTCCACAAAGGCTTGGGTCCCTCTCTCCAACTAATTTTTGAGTGAGTGTGTAGGATATTCCAGGAGGAACTTTCGATAGTCGTAAGATTGTTGATAGTGGAGCATCCTTGCATAAAATAGGCAACAGAAGAAATTGCTGCCTTTGATGGAGAGAAAAAGTAAAGGGAAACAGAAATGTCTGTTGAAAGAGATTGAGAAGCTTCGACAAAATGAAAATCATTTCAAAATGTGAATGTTCAAGGCTTTGATCGGGTCCCCGGGATAGATTCAAATCAAAATGTACGCACCTGCAGCACGTCTGAAGTTCAACAATCTACAAGATGAACGTGCAGTGTACATTTCTTCGTGGTGTGATTGAAGAGAATGTGTTTGTTGAACAAACCAACCGGGTGTGCAGATGCCTTGGAGTGGATTGAACAACCGCACACTACTTCTGTAAGAGAAAGACTAAAACCTTCGCTGGTGCAATGTGGAAGACCAGCCGGACCCAAAGGTTTCTGATCTTGTTGCTGTCAAGAGATTTCTAAGTAGCTACAAAGAATCGACTTTGAAATCCACACAGGGTGGATATCCAGTTTGGGAGAGCGCTCAGATTCCTGGCAATGCACGAAGCAATTGCAGGATACGGTTTTAATTTTCTAACTCTCCAATACTTGTCGATCTTTACGCTGCTTTGTGAATTATTATCTCGTTCAGCACTCTTTGGCCAGACAATGTTGTCATGGTCCGCACCGCTTACCGACATGCCAACTGATTTTTCCAAAATTCGCTAAATCATTTCTGATTATAACTTAATTTTGGTAAACGGCATTGAGGTAAAACATGAGTTAACCAACATCGGCAAATCATTTTTTTTGTAAATACCTTTGTATTTTAAATTTGTCTTAGTTTATTGATTTTAGGGGGAGTAAATTATTTGAAAAAATTTGAAAATCCAAAAACATTGAAAAATTTCAAAAACACAAAAACAATAGAAAAGCAAAAATGAGTTTCCTGGCGAGAAAAAGAGAAAATGATAGTACATCAGTGGTCTGTCTAAACCTCTTTAAACCTTAAATGAAAAACGATAAGCAGCTCTATATAAGATGTATCGGTAGGCTCACAATCATTTTAAAGTGTGCAGGGTGATATAAACTTAAATTGACTGAAGACTGGGTGGGAACCATTCATTGGCATATGGTCTTAGTACCGAAATTTCGTTTGAGAGATTGCCGAGGTTCTGAGATATTCGGTCTTTATGCTGCTTATCATCTGGGTATCATGGTTGTATCTTTTACCGAAAAATAACGGGGACGCAAGTCTAGATCTTCCATGATACCATACATACGTGTACATACTGCATACGACCTCAATAAGTGATCAACAATCACATGTCCAATCAAATAAGTGATAAAATATCACATTCATCCGGGAGTCAAGTTCGTCTCTCTGCTGTACGAAAGTACTGACCTGTTCACGGACTTGCTCTTGTGCCCTCATGCATCGAAAATCAAGTTCCTCATCAATAAGTGATTATATCACATAGGGCTTGTTTTCAAATCAAATAAGTGACTTGTTCACATTTTATATACGTCAAAAACGGATGATAAATGGTATACTCCCCAGTAAGATGAACTCTCGTGCATACCTTGATACGGGAATGTGTCGTGAGTGGATGAACACCGGTCGGTAAGTATAAATCATACCTTAATGTATCCCTTCGTCATGATTACAAATGATAAGTTGAGCTTATGTGGACAACAATACCGATAATTGTTATAGGATGCTTATCTTAATGTTAACTAATTGAACAACAAGAGTGTTTTGGACATGACCGTACACTGATATGATTCTCTTACCCTCGAAACTCGCAAAAAGAATGTCTGTAAATATTTATTTAATATTTCCTGTTTATGCATCTTTGTATATATTTATTTATTGCTTTCCATCTTTACATTTGAAAAATGAAAATTTCAAAAAGATTTTAGGTGTGTTTTAATTTAAACTTTATAAAATCCAAAAAGATTTTTCTTCTAGTTTTTTTTTTGATTGACCGATGTTGGAACTCGAGTCTATCCTACCCAAAATCCTGATCGTAAGCTGGAAAACAATTGCATCTTCATAAACAGTCGAAGTTAACGAGTTTTGAAAGTTAAAGGATTAAAATGAATACTTTTCTAAACTTTCAAACTGCTGTCGGTTGGTGTTTGATTGAGATTTGATCTCATATGTGTCATTAGTTTAAATGTTAACTATATTCCAAGCGGTTGTTCTCATTATGCGTTTAGCTTTCTTGCATGTGCAGATGCTAAAGGCTAGGAGAACATGCTCGATGAAAAGCTTTGGAATGAAGACACGAAGTGGAGGCACTCAAAGGATAAAATGATCGAGTTGCCGCTGTCCCTTCATCAACACCACAAGGATCTGAAGAATTGTCAAGTCAAAAGATTCACGAGCATGACTCAATGGAGAGTTCAATCTAAGGGGGAGTTTGTCAACACACTTTCTACATTAAACGGGGAGTTTGTTGATACACTTTCTGCTTACGACGCGTGAAAACTTTGAAGATCCTCCGACATGAAAGACATAGAAGACGAACCATCACGAGTAGCGTCCAAGGGGGAGTTTGTTGATGCACTTTGTGTGGACGCGACTCGGCTCGGTTCGACTCGGCCTTGAAGACTTGAAGACACGAAGATCGAGACAAAGCTACAGCCAAGGGGGAGTTTGTTGGTGCACTTGTGTCTGTACTTTGTCTGTATTTCGTCATGATACAAAACGATGTCTTTAATGTAAGGTTGATGTAAGTTTGACAAAGTCAACCATCCTCCTGGTTTGACTTGACCAAACAGTTAACACATTGTTTGAAAGATGTTGGGTCGAAGGATAAGTCATCGAAGGATTGCTTATATCCTTCGATGATGATGAGCTCGAAAGATAGCTTTCGATAGATGGACCTCGAAGGATATCATCCTTCGAGGTACATATGGATCATTCGAGCTGTTTCTGGTCGACAGATGATCTTTCGATCAGTCTGTCTGATCCTTCGACCAGACGATCTGTGTCGGGTATATATACCCATGTAGTGTGTTGTGTTCAGGTAGGTGAGAGACGAGAGAGATAAGGCAGAGAGAGACAGGAGCGCACACACACACACTTTGAGAGTTTATAGAATACTTCTGTAAACATTAAGCTTGTAACCGGACCCTTCATTCGTATTAATACAAGTGGTGTTAATCGGTGAATCTTGCGTGTTGTGTTTGTGCTTGTTCTCTTATAAATTCTCGGTTGCGTGCTAGCTTGGATTCCGCACTCGCTAGTGTGTTTGATATAACAAGGATAAGGTTTTATCTCATCCTCGAGAGGGACCTACAGTTAAGGTGTGAAACGGAAGCTGATCACGAAACATACATGGTCTAGTCAGGTCCGCCCCAAGTGTCGTGTGGGGGGTTAGCATAACCCTTCGCGTGGCGCAAAGGAGAGGGAAAACTAGAATTTCCTTTTTGCCATTTTTTGCCCCTCCAGTTTATAAAATCCCTACAATGCATTGTTTAAACAAATTTAGCAAACGTGACGTGTTGTCGTAGTCACACGTAAATTTAATACAATTGCAACTAATAGATAGTAGCAAGTGGGTATCGAACACAGGGAGTTTGTGGAAAGTATGTTGATTATGTAGTTTTGTACCTAACTAAAATTAGACTAAAATTGCACAAATTAGAATTCAAGAGTTTGATTGTTTGGTTTTAAGAACTAAATTACTAACTAATTGCAAATCAAAATTGGTTGTTAAACAGATTAAGAGAGAATGACCATCTTTGGTTTCCGGTTTCCCTTAACAATTGTGCCTAAATCCAACTAGAAAGAATCACATAGACATGACTCATGCATAAACGTTTGTTGTGATAAAATGGAAATAAGTACTCGGATTAGATAAACGCGAGGTTGTTACCCGATAACCAATTAACCAATATCCAACCCTGACCCCTCCTGTGATATCTCGATTGTCAATGACAGCAAGAACGTACGGTTTAGACTAAGATCAAAACATCAATTAACAATTTACAAACAAACATTCATTCACCATAACAAACATAGCAAACAAACCAAGTTCATTATTCTAGAAATAAAGATAAACACCCAAAGTCATAAGGAAAACCTTCCACCTAAGATGATCACCAAAAGTTTAGCCGGACATTGTTTGGTGAATCATCATAACACAAAGATTAAAGTTCATACGAATCGAAACACAAACCGAGATGTTAGAAATTGTTCACAAACACTATCCCAAGCCAAAAATCGCTCCTGGAACTCTGAGAAACGTCTCCAATCATGAGATATGTGAAAAGGCACATGAGAACGGATTAAAAGAGGGCAGTTACACTTTTTTCGCCAGAGCCTACCGTAACTTACGGTGGCCACCGTAAGTTACGGTAGCTATCAATTGTTTACGCTGGAACTCTACTGGATTACGGTGGGAGTTTGGAACATTTGTAGGATCGTTGTGCGACCTGAATGAGTCGTTCAGAAGAGTTTTGGATCCGAATCAAAGGCGGAATCAATGAAACGGACGCTCGATTCAATTTAAATGTCTCTATTATTGATCTAACAATGATTTACAACCTGGAGACAATTCGGCAGAGCTTCGCTACTCAGATCCGAAAGTTAATTCCGTGTCAAATGACACCCTAGGCTCCTCTATATATAGGTGTTCTGATTTCGTTTGAAATGACCAAGTGTCATTTCAAACGGAATTAACATTGTTAATTTCATTTGAAATGGCCATTGGTTGTTTCAAGCGAAATCACTAATAAACACTTAAATCTTAGTTTCTAGCAACTGAGCTCTGGTTTATCCTATCCTAATACATGACTCGATACAAGACGAAGTCGACAGACATAGTGCACTAACAGACTCCCCCTTGGATGTTGACGAAGTCTTCAGTGTCGAGTCTTTATCATGACACATCTTCAGTCTTGATCAGTCTTCACACTCTAACCAAATTGTCTAACACTGTAAGCATCCATCAATCTTTCTTCATTGATTGGCTTCTATCTTTGAATTGTATACCAGGATCTGTCTCTGGCTCTGACATTAACAGCTTCTTCAGGCTCCCCCTTACGTCAAGCTTCCGTTCTTTAGGGATCGACACCTTGCTTTCTGGTTACAAGCTCCCCCTTGCTTTGAGCTCGTCTTCAGACTCCCCCTTCGACTCAGCTATCGGGATCGTAGTCTGGAATCTCATCTGCAAATCTCAAACATTTATAAGTACAAACATTTCAAACATTCAATTATCCAGGAATTGTGACCTGGCTCTTCATACTTTCTAAACTAACACTTTTTAACAAATTTCAGGATCGGAAACTGGCTCTATTGCATATATTTTAACAATATAAGCATCCAAATCCCTCACAGTTAATCATCCATGTCCAAACTAATGACCTTGGAGATATCACAAACTGTTTTTGATTTTTGTTTAAAAAACTTCAAGTTTCAAATTAATGAACTTGATTATTTTTCAGAAACACAATCAGCATACTTAGATTTTGAAGCTCAGCATTTCAGACATCGGTTGTCGAAAATAAAACAGAATCAAAAATCTTTTTGTATTTTCTGAAACATAACGCAGTAAAGAAATATATTTACAAACATATATACAGACAATATTTTTGTTTGAGTTTGCGTCAGAGGATTATATCAGTTTCTGAAAAATCACAAATACCGTTGAGCTTAGTTACACATTAAGAATTAAACAATTCACTTAGATTGTCGATATACTGATCCACTTAAATTTTCATACAAATTTCAACTGATTCAGGATACGAATTAGGTGTATTAAGAACTTAAACTTATTCATGTGTCCCACCTCTTGAATATACTCCCGTATCCAAATCCCAATATTCAGTCTTACAGGTGAGTATACCTAGATGATATCTGTAAAGGGTTAATTTGCGAGGGCCGTGAGAGCTCAGGCTATTGCTTCCGCAAAATCAGAGAAATGACGGCTTCAACTTTTGGTGTGTCCCCTTTAGAGGATCTTTTCTTCAACAGCACATGATTAGCATTTTTCAATGTTTCATCATTTTTTATGTTGAGGGCGAGCTATATTTCAAGTATGGAAAAAGTATTATACGGAGACTAGGCCATTGCTTCCGCAAAATCAGAAGTCCCGGGATAATACCCCAGATATCACTAAGCATAAAGACCTAGTATCTCAGAAAGAGGGGTCTTTCAAACAAGATTTCAGGGGTTACCTATATATCCAAGTAATGTTCCCCACGAAATAAGCAAGTTTGACTTTAAGTTTATATCCCGAAAAAGTTTACTAAATGTATAAAAACCTATCGACATATCATTAGTGAGACCGTTTAACGTAATATAAACATTACATTTCTTTAGCATACTGTAGCTGTCTACTGATGTACTATCATTTCCTCTTTTTACACAAAAAACTTTTTTTTGAATTTTATCATGTTTTTGACTTTTTCAAATTTTCTAATGTTTTTGGATTTTCTGACAATATTACTCCCCCTAAAATTCAAAACCATTCTAAAGAAAATTTGATAACCGATGCTGATTGCTTTGTCTCGCCATCCATTTTCTGCTAATGTGTACCAAATTGCATGAAAAGCAGTAAATACCCCCATGATTTACAACACATTGATTTTTTACAGTTTGAAAACCATTTTTTCAATATTGTGAAATTAATCATGTTTGTTCCGCCATGAGGGTTTCGGCGTATTCAATCAACATATTTTTGTAATTTTTTTAATATTTGACAAATTTAAAACCAAACATATTTTTGATTTTTCAAAATTTTGACAAAATAAAAACATATTTTTGGTTTTTAATTTTTTCAATGTTTTAGTGTTTTTGAAATATTGTTTATTTATATACAGAAAACAAACAAACTCCCTGTTTAACCAAACCAGGGTTCAGCAACCTCCTCTTCCTGTGCCAGGCTGCTCCGATTTTCATTATCACAATCTTCAATTTTCTTGAGCACCTGCACATTTACAATTACTCAATTATTTGAACAATTTAGCCCAGGTCTGTTGGACCTTAGGCATTTCAACACAATATGTATCATTCAGCTTCGGAAAATCTTTGTCATTCTGAACAAAGATTTTTTCAACTTTGACTTCAACTTTTTCATCATTTACAGAGGTCATTTGTTTCTTAACACTCGATGTTTGACCTTTCGGAGTATCTCTTTTGTAAAAATGTGACTCTTTTTGAACTTTTTGATTTTGAACAACAACTTTTGGTTTTCAAAACTCTTGGGTTTTTGTCATATCAACCGATGTTTTCCAACTTTGAGTTGTTCTGAATCTGGGTGTGTGAGAATTCCAGGTCTGTCTTGAATCGAACCTATTTGGGTTTGATTTCCAAGTTTGGTTTGAAACAAATTTGTTTGTGTTATACCTCCAAGTTTGTTTTGAATCAAATCTGGTCGACCTTTGTTTCACATTCTCAGATTTTTGTTTCTAAACATCATCAGACTTCTTTTTGTCAACATCAACAGGTTTCAGATTTGGACACTTGCGTGCAAGATGTCCTGTTTGATCACATTTGAAGCATGTTCTCTTGGACACATCTTTGACCTGTGGTTGTTCCATGAACAAAATTCATCTTTGTCTGATAATTTGACGGTTCATTTTTATTTCGATTTTGTTTCTTTTTATAATCCAACCCAGCTTTCATGTTTTTCTTCTTGTAACCAAGTTTGTTATAAAAAGTTTTGTGACCTTTTCCAGCAAACTTTGGAATCTCAGATTTTTCAATCTCAACCATCTTGAAAACTTTGTCAATCTTGTCTGAAATCACATTCTGAATCGGGAATACAATATCTAAGAATAATTTGTCCGATCCAATCATGGTATAAACCAGTCCTTTTGAATCATCATCCAGATTTTTCTCAGATTTTGAGTTTTTCAGATATCCATCATGAATATTACCTTTATTTTCATCATGTGATTCAGATTTACCTGTTTCACCTGACTCTTCTTTCAACACACTTTCAACGACCTTACCTACCACCTCTGAATCACTAGAATCATCAGATTTGGAATAGGTTACGTCAATGTTATCTGGCAATTGATCTACCATGTTGAAAGCTTTTTCGACCTTTTCATCGTCATAAAACACAAACTTTTCCGGTGGTGGAACTTGATGAAACTCTGAGCCAATACCTTTCATGTTTTGCTCAGAATCTTTTCAATCCAGTTTTATGTTGAAAATTCTTTCAAGCACATATGACGACGTGTGATAACTTTTTAACTTGTTATTATCATGTTCTAAATCAGCAATCTGACGCTAAAGTTTAGCAACATCCTCAATGTAAGAATTAACAACTTGTTGCTTAATTTCATAATTTCGCTTAAATGTATTAGTTGTTTCAGAAGAGTAATCCAATCTTGATTGAACAAATTTCATTTCACTTTTCACTTTTTCATATGACTCTTTTGTAATGTGATATGCCAATTTTATTGAATCATATTCCTTTTTCATTTCTTGACAATCATTTTCTTTTTTATCACATTCTTCTGTCTTTTTCAAAACATTTTCTTTTAAAACTTCATTTTCTTTTTCTAACTTTTTACATTTTTCTAAAAGTTTTTCATCATTATCTTTCAAAACTTTTTCGTTTTCTAACATTTCTTTGTATTTATTTTTGAAAACTTCTTCTATTTTAGTAAATTCAAGATCTCTTGTTCTGAACCTTTCGTCTTTTTTAGTACAAGCACTACACGTTTCCATGCATTTCTTGCACTGTTCAACGATTTTGATTTGAGTTTCAGAATCAGAATTTACCTCAGTGATTGACACCTCGGTGTTTTCTGCTGCATCTGTCTGATCAGCATCTTTCTGCTTCAGTTCAGTTTCACTCTTCTTTTCTTCACCAGTACCAACATCACCAACAACATTCGAAATCTCATCCTTCACTTCAATCAAACTTTCAACTTTCTTCTCAGTTTCTTCAACTTGCTGTTCTTCGATAACAACTTCTTCTATAACTTCTATTTTCACAATCCCTACCTTTTCAACAACTTTTTCTTCTACCTTCTCTTCCTCAGCAATCTTCACATTTTCAACTTTCACAGCTTCAGCAACCTTCTTTAAATCGTTCACTATCTCATCTACATTCTTCTTCATTCTTTCTTCATCTCTCTTCCAAAAACTCGATATCATGACATGTCTTATGTCCTTTTCAAGCCTTTTTGCATATGTTTAACTTTTTCAACATTTGTGTAATATTCGACTGATCGAGGAATTATGAGAAGAACATCATCAAAAACTATGTCCTTTTTGGGAACAACAGGTTCACCTTGTCTGTTGAAATAGCACTCTATCCTTTTATCCCATCTTTTATTGCTCACTGCACTTTCATACTCCTCTTGCATTTCATCCATCCTGTTCCAAGCAATGTTTCTTTCTCTGTAAGTTTTCTCACTCAGAATCTCTTCTCTGGTTTTCTCTTTGATTTCAGCTATAACATTTTCTTCTTTGTTTTCCTCTTTAATTTCAGCAACGAAAACATAATGATTGCTCTTTGATGGGTTTCTGCCATGAGCTGTACTTCGATTATCAACATGATCTTCTTCTGGAAGAATCTGACTCCAATCATATCCTTCATCATCATGGATTACATCACAAGCTCTAGATTTCTCTCTGGGTTTATCTTCGATCATTTTCGGTTCTTCTTTGCTTCGGTGGTAGATTGCCTTTCGGTAATAATCATCATTGAACGGATGTTCATTTCCACCAACAGCAAAATTGTTGCATTCTCTCTTGAAATGACATTTTTGCTTACATTTGAAGCAGGTCACTTTTGACTTATCAAATCCGAGTTTTGTTGATGCACCACCTAATGATTGTTTCCCAGTAATCTCCATGTACCTCTGAGCTCTGCGGATGCAACTTGCCAAGCACCAGCGAATATCAATGAGTTACATTTCTTCCGGATCAATCTGGTCGTAGTCTTTTTTGGTTAACTCTGAGTTTCCAATTTTACCAGCTACAAGACCTTCATATGATTCCAGAACAGATGCAAGGAAGCTCATTTGCTGTTTAGCTGCATTGATGCTCATTGCCGGATAATTTTTCAACTTGAGAGCAATGTTGCACAGTATCTCATCTGATTCTTCAGAACTAGCTTTTGATGAATATGAATGATAACCCGGATCGTAACTTGATGAGATTTTCTGAGGTTCTTTTGTCCTCTCACCACTGAATGCTGTCTTTGGTGTTTCACCAACTTTCACTGAAGGTAAATTACCTTTGTAGTAGAGACCAACATTTTGTTGATGTGAAGAACTGCTCATCTTGTTCTTCTTTTGCAATTCAAGCTCATGACTTTCTATCTTTTCTATCAAGACATCAAGAGAAATTGTATCATATAAAGCATCATTTTTCAATATGAATACAAACGTTTGCCACTGATCAGCTCGTGGTAACGCTTCTATGATCTTATCAATTATTTCTTCTCGAGTTTTAACAATACCAAAACGATCAAGTTCAATTTTTAAATGACCAAATCTCTCTATCATTTGTCTAACTGATTCATCTTTCAAACTATCAAACAAATCAAATTCTTTCTTTAATAATGCAATTTTATTTTTCTTGATTTGTTTACCCCCCTAGCTTTTACCCGTAAAGCTTCCCAGACAGATTTCGATGTTCCGTCATGTTGCAATAAAGCAAACATGTCATTTCTGATTGAAGATTGAATTAAGGCAATCATTCCCTGAATGACAACTTTAAACGAAATCACAACTTAAAGCGAAATCAGAACTTCATACGGAATTACACTTTGAAGCGAAATAACTGAATCCGTGTGAACCTTTCAAACGGAATTACCCTTTTCAAGCAGAATCAGATGTAATTCAAACGAAATTAACTTTTTGGTCCATTTTTGTCACTTTTAATCTGAATTTAGGTCTGATTCTCTCAAGGCTTTGTTAAAACACTGTTTCGCGTGTAATGTGTGAAATTCAATCCATTTTGTCCGTAAAATCTTGTGAATTTTGAAAAAAAGGTGTAGAAGTCAGAAAACTGATGAAATCAAGCTAAACTCTTCCTCCTCTTCATTGATCAGCTTATATCTTTGAATTGTATACCAGGATCTGTCTCTGGCTCTGATACCACTTGTAGGATCGTTGTGCGACCTGAATGAGTCGTTCAGAAGAGTTTTGGATCCAAATCAAAGGCGGAATCAATGAAACGGACGCTCGATTCAATTTAAATGTCTCTATTATTGATCTAACAATGATTTACAACCTGGAGACAATTTGGCAGAGCTTCGCTACTCAGATCCGAAAGTTAATTCCGTGTCAAATGACACCCTAGGCTCCTCTATATATAGGTGTTCTGATTTCGTTTGAAATGACCAAGTGTCATTTCAAACGGAATTAACATTGTTAATTTCGTTTGAAATGGCCATTGGTTGTTTCAAGCGAAATCACTAATAAACACTTAAATCTCAGTTTCTAGCAACCGAGCTCTGGTTTATCCTATCCTAATACATGACTCGATACAAGACGAAGTCGACAGACATAGTGCACTAACAACATTCAGGGGCTACCGTAAATTACGGTGGCTACCGTAATTTACGGTGGACCCTTAGAACAGCTCCTTTGTTTCTTCTTTCCATCCTTGTGAATCTCGTTCCACTCCATTCCCATCTAAAGCAGCGTTTTCCCTCTTTTTAGGCTCCGAACACACCTGAAACACAAACAACGGTAGTTATCTAATTCAAGGTAGTTACATAATTAAACGGGGGATTAACTCGTCTTTTAACACACTTAAGGGTTGTCCCATGGATCACCCGTCACATCCCCACACTTAACCGTTGCTTGCCCCCAAGCAACCCATCAAAAACCATTTTCAAGTGCACAAGCAAGGATAAGCTAGACACACACAAGGCAAAACCATCAAAAACATGTCATCCTTTTACTAGCCTTTTCCTAAAACCCAAGCAACACACCCCTCACTATATCTCTTCTCTCAGTGACAAGTAACAATAGCAAGGATAAGCTAGACACACACAAGGCAAACGGGTGATTGCACAACTATATGCTTGTACCTAAATCGGTCCTCCACCTAAAAAGTGCCAAAACATGAATGCAAATCAAAGGGACTTGAAGGTTGTAACGTGGCTAGGCATACGGGTAAGAAATGGAAATATATATGTCTAGTAGCGAATGACTTAACCCTGTCTTTTTATTACACACTAAGCAAACAAAGCATAACATAAACTTCTATATACAAGAGAACTCATTCATCATATTTTTTTTCATTTTTCTACTTTTTCTCTTTTTTCTTTTCTTTTCTTTCATATTTTTTTTACATAGCAAACATAGACTAAACATCACCCAAACATAACATAAATAAAAACAACTAGAACAACTACTAACACTACAAGATCGGGTCAAATCGGGAAAATTTTTGGGGAACTAGGTATGGGTTAATAAATGATTGGCTTTAGGCTCAAAATGGGCAACTAAATGTCCAAACCCCCGCCCCTCTCACTACTATGCTCATATATATAATTTATGAGGTCCAACCCCCCAAATCCCACACTCGCACACACTAAGACAAGGCTACCTAATTGCCCCTATCCTTTCTACATTTATGTTTAACTAAGTCCTCAAACCGTATTCAAGCACAAGTTCTAATGCACCCCCACCCATTGCCACTCTCATCAAAGATAAGCATTATTTATTTACATTTGTGGCCTCAACTCTCACCAAGAAAAAGGGTAAATAAGGGTTGCTGGTGTGTCACTCGGGGTTAGTACAAAGTGTTCAAATTCCAACAATGTTTCGCTTGATTTAAAAAATTTTAAAACCATCAAAATTTTCCCCCATCCCAACACTTGGGATACATTGACCCCAATGTATGGTTTTGGAAGGAAGTGATCGCTAAAAACCATTCAACATCAACATTAGCTCAAACACTCAAATCCCAAATTTCTTTTTTTTCTTTTTCAATATATATATATATATTATAAAAACACATTAACACCGCCAAACTAGCACAACCCGACACATGACATCAAAAACCAATACACCACCCATCCTCCCAACCATGAACATAAGCAACAAATATCTACAAAATGTACAAGAAAGAGCACCACCTAGCTAATAGTAACGCTGTTGAGGAGGCCCGAAGATGGAAGTCATCATCTCCGAAAATTCCCCAAAAGCAAACGAGCCGCTTCCACTCCCACTTCCTCCTTGTTGTGAGGCTCCATGCTGTTGTTCCTGTCAGGGGTCCACCCATTGTGAATGATGTAGCGGCGGTGTCGGATATGAAACGCTACCATCATACGGCGACAATGACGAATAATCCACCGGAGGTGGATCCACAACTACCGGACGCCCCGCATGCCAATCTTCGTGCATACACCGATTCTGATCGTCAATATACCTGTTGTTCATTTCTTGCTCAAAGGCGTAAGCATGAGTGCGGTTCCATGACTCCTGTCGATCAAAGCTATGCTTCAATGCCCGCTCCATACTCGCCCCCATCCTTGTTTGATGATCAAAGAATGTACGCTCGGACCCCGACCAAGTATCAAATACCGATGATGGTGGACGTTGATTTTCAATAATCTCTTGCATGGTTCCTTGATATGCCCAATTTGGCTCATAAGAGTTCACTGTGTAATCAAAGAACCCTCCACCATGCATATGACCCCGACTTGGACCCTCTTGGTCCACATTCATATGCTCACCGTGCGGTTCATCGGCATAGTGACCGTGCGGTTCATCTTGGTTCGACTATACGGAATATTATTTCTTCCCACTTTATTCCGACATATCCACACATTGTTCATCACCAAATACCGAAAGGGAAAACGGGGTGACCCGTTAAGCAAAGAGTAGAGAATGGGCACCTCGGGAAACCTAACTTCTTGTTTGTCCCCTCTCCACGGGATCACATTGTAGATGCAGATCATAAGCAGTAACTTCGCCTCAATCTTCAAATTTTTTCGATAAAGCGTGCCATGAAAGGTACCCGGTAAAAACAACGCTTCCAACATGTCGTTCCATCTTGGATGGGCCTCCGGCTTGAGAAGCAAATCGTCAAGACTTGGAATCACAGAATCACATGTGGGCAAGTGTAACAACTCTAATCAAAAGTCATAATTATTAAATTAATTAGTCCAAAAGGAAACCCTAATTGAGACACCCAAGTGATTCTGAACAAACCCTAAAATTTTCATAATTTTCAGAATCAGGATTAGGGCCCCTAAAACTCAGGGGGGGGGGGGTAAAACCCTAGTTACGATTATCTAAATAACTTTCTGTCAAAATAGAATTTCACAAAACTGTCGACTCAGCAAACCTACCCATGCACGTAGCTACTCTATAAAAATAGGTTTGCAGTCGCGTAGCGCGACTGCTAGAGGGGTACCCGTCGCGCTACGCGACGGTGTCAAATTTTCAGTATAAATAGGGCTGTTTGGGACTTGAATTCTGGCACAAAAACGACGTAAAAATTCCACTCTTACACTGAGTTATAGCAGAAACACTTTGAATCCACACACTGATCTCGAAATTCTGCCGCAAAACAGGGTATTAGCACAATCGCTGCTACGATTCATTTATCCGACGATCAATATATCCAATGAATGTTTAAGTGCCGCCCACATTAGGGTTATACTTTATTATTCGTCATTAATTTGACGGATCATCGTTAATTCGATAGATAAAGTATTATACTTTGTCATTCGTTGTTAATTCAACGGATCATCGTTAATTCGATGGATGAAGTATTGCATTTTGTCATTCATTGTGAGAATTTGATCTCGTAAATTATCGTAATTGCTGGATTGATTACTAACCCAGTTTTGTGTGCATTGTTATTTATATTAGGTTAACAAGGCTAAATCATAGATTAGACTCTGACCATATTAAATCAGCAATGTGAGTCATTCTCTTTTTATCAAATTACTTTACAAAACCCTATTTATTTCAAAGTTATAATTACAGGGATTAAGTTTATGTAATCACCATATTACAGCCGGTATGTGGGGTTTTGTATACATTACTTGATAATCTTCACCATTGGGGCAGCCAAGGGGTGATATGACCATAGTCACAGACACCATTGGACGGAAGGGCCAATGGGTCGAGTGACAAAGTACTGTGGGTAATTGGTTTGATATCAGAAACATTGTAATCTTCCTTAATACTGTAAATTATAACAAATATGTCATTTTAGTAAATAGAATGATTCACTCAGTATTTCCCGCTGACAAAACCTTTTTCAAACATGTTTCAGGTGATTTGCTGTAATTCAGGAAAAAGTGCTGAGAAGCATTACAAGCTTGAAATAGTGGCTCATTATAAAAATAAGGAAATAAGTTTGTAAAATAAAGATTTTATAAAATCATACTTTTGTAAATTATCGGAGTTTTATCCCGAATTGTGAAATAAAATAATCTGGAAAATTTTAGCTTTAAACGATCCTGTTAAATAAAACTTCCGCTGTTAAACTTAATCAATTAAATACCGCAGTATTTCTGTTCCGCGGCTTCTGAAACGGGTCAAACCGGGTCAGGGGCCGTGACAGAAAAAGGTGGTATCAGAGCCACTGAGTTAAGCTAATTAAGTATTTAGAAATACTTAATTTTTCCTGATTACTATTATGTGATTATTTGTATTATTAACTGATTATTTGATTATTTGTTAGTTACAGTATGGGTAAGAAAAAGCTGTCAAGTATCTATCTTAAATTAGATAGATCATCTAATGAGAAGGGAAGTTCATCCCGAACCAAATCCTCAAATCAGACTGAAATTCCTGAAGAAGGAATATTCGTGCGAAAGGCACAATACGAGGAATCACTTTCTCCTCGAAGAAGGGAAATGATTATTAAGAAAAGTAAAGAGAAAATTCGAGAAAAGAGGATTAAACAAGAAACTCAGGAATTAATTGATAAATCACCTTGGGAAGATAAACTAGATGAGAAATGGGCAAATTTATATATGCTAGCCACAGTAGCAGAAAATATAAATCTTTAAAAGTTTAGCACCCTACTCTCACAATCTAGAAACCCTGTGTGATAAATAAAATTTGAAACCTAAGTGTGCTTGTTAGTTATCTTTGTAATCAACTAGTACACAGTGTGTAATAAATTACAAAGTTATTTAAATTTTAACTTAGTATTTTATGCATTTTGCATATATGCTACATCAGCATGAGTGAGATATCTGAAGTTTTTCAGAACCTAAATCTTTACCCAGTGAATATTGAAGCTTCCAAAGAATATACTAGCTACTATCCCGATATAGAACAACCAGTAGAATTCAAGGCTCCACCTTTGAGCAAGCCAAAACAAAAGAAAAGAACTTATGTAGGATGGAGGAAAATCCGTAAGAAGAAGCCAGCTAAAAAACTGCCCAAAATAAACAATCCTTTGAAAAAGGGAAAAGAAGTTATAACCGGAGAGAGTTCTAAACAACAAGAAATGGAAACTGGAGACAAAGAGAAGGATAAGGAGATAGAAATACAGATGGAGGAAATTACTAAAGAAGTAGTAATGGAAGTTGGACAAGGGTCTATACCAGCTCAGAGAGAAATCGGAGAGAGCTCCAATCCAACCCAGGAAAGAACTTTTCAAGATGAGATAGATTTCCTGTTGGCAAGCTGTGAAACCATTCAGCCTGTCAATAATAATAATAATATTTTTAATTATCCTCTTGGAAACCAATTCCCTATGAATTGGGAACCAGCAATTCCAGATCCAATAGTCCACTCCCAACCCATAGGAATGGACGAATGGTGGACGAACGATTGGCAATTTCAAAATATTGTCAATGATCCTTACTCTTTTCTTCCACAATTCGATCCAGAACCCCTACCTAATCCACCCATGAGTAATGAAAACATGGCTGAACTTCGCCACTTTGGTGAAGAGTTGTTTGATGCTGGAACTAGAATCAGGGAAATAGGGGGACAGATTGCCTGGAAGTACGATGAGAGGGAACTACGTTTTTAGAACAGCAAGTGACGAGAGATAGTAGGATGGTAAAACAGTGTTTGTATAATAGTAATGATAAAGTTAGTCTGTAAATAACAAATAAAACTCTGTATGATATTGGTGTGTAACGATGCATACTATGATAGATATAAAAAAGAAATCGAGAAATCGATTGTTTTGACTATATCTGTATTATAAAATTTTCTGATTGTTTGTATGTAATTATTATTTAGCAGATAGTAATAAAAGTTATATATATATTAATCAGATGGCCAACAATGGTAATGAACCAGTAAATGAAGATAATCAGTCTGAGCAACATCCAGGAGATCAATATATGACTCGGCAAGATATCGAAAACATTGTTGCTCAAGGGATAGCTAATGCTATTCCAGCATTCATCGCTGCTATAAAGAATCCACCCGAACCGCAACAAATTGTTCCTAGTAAACAGATTACTGAAGATAACTTCAGTAATAGTGTAAATGGAGGCAATAATCATGATAACCATAATAAGGAACCACATCAAGCTCCATTACCCAAGAAAATGAAAACTGCAACGCCTAGTTGCATTTTCAAAGAATTCCTTGCTTGTAAACCCACTGAATTTGCAGGCAATGAAGGAGCAACTGCATCACTGCGTTGGTTAGAGAAAACCGAAGCAGTCATTGCAATAAGTAAATGTGGTAAAGATGATCAAGTTATGTATGCATCCAATCTGTTCAAAGAAAGTGCACTTGAATGGTGGAATACTGTGTTACAATCAAAAGGAAGAATAATAGCTTATGCTATGACTTGGGAAGAATTTAAGGGTTTGGTGGAGAGAAAATTTTGTCCTGAGTATGAAAAGGAACATATGGCGAATAAGTTTCTAAATCATCGAATGATGAGTGTGGATTGTCGCGGTTATACCTCGACATTCTTTGAATATGCTAGAGTAGTACCAACACTGGCTTCGCCAGAACCGGTACTCATTTCTCGCTATATTTGGGGGCTAATTAGCGAAATCCGCAATATTGTTAAAGCTGCGAGACCTCGCACTATTGATGATGCGGTAGAATTAGCTAACACTCTAACCGATGAATTGGTGCGCACAAGAGATGAAGATAGGAAAAAGGAACTAGCTCAGAAGATTACCCAAGGATTTCGGGCGGGTAATAATAATAATTTCAAGAAAAGAGGAACAGGGCAATATTCAAATCCACCTTTCTGTAGAAATTGCAAAAGGAAGCATTACGGAAAATGTAATTTAACTTGCAATCTTTGCAAGGGTATAGGTCACCGTAAAGAAAACTGCAGAAAGAAAACCGTAATCTGTTTTAACTGTGGTGAAGCAGGGCATTATAAAACAGAATGTCCTAAATTGGTCAAACCAGTAGATAACAAACCCAAGACAACCGAAGGAACTACTAAGAAGAATGCCAGGGCATTTCAGATGACCACTCAAGAAGCAGAGCTCATTCCGGACGTGATAGCGGTTACGTTCTTAGTTCACAACGTGTACGCAAAAGTATTATTTGACTCTGGTGCAAACCAAAGTTTTATAAATACTTCATTCTGCCAAGCTCTTAGTTTACCTTTAACCAATATTAGGCAGATTTTTACAGTTGAAACAGCAGACGGAAATTCAGTTAAAATAGATAAAATTTTGCAGGAAGGAAACATAGAACTTTTAGGACATAAATTCTCTGCAAAACTATTGCCAATGAAATTAGCTGAATTTGATGTGGTATTAGGAATGGATTGGTTAGTCACCAACCATGCTAGAATCCTTTGTGATCAGAATTCCATAGAAATTCAATCACCCACCGGAGAAGTAATTAGGATTACAAGAGATAAACCGCGTAAGGCCATGAAGTTCATATCAGTAATGAAAATTGCTAATTATGAACGAAAACAAGGAATAGTGTATATGATTTCGGTAATCATCAGCACTAAGGGAAAAGATCTTAAGGAAATACCAGTAGTCTCAGAATATCCTGATGTATTTCCAGAAGATTTACCGGGATTACCTCCAGATAGGGAAGTAGAATTTAGAATTCATCTAATTCCAGGAACTATACCGATAGCCAAGGCACCTTATCGGTTAGCACCCACAGAAATGTTAGAACTGAAACAACAATTAGATGAATTACTAAGTAAAGGATTCATACAACCTAGCTCGTCCCCGTGGGGAGCGCCAGTGTTGTTTGTGAAGAAAAAGGATGGTTCAATGAGAATGTGTATCGATTATAGAGAATTGAATAAGGTTACAATTAAGAATCGATATCCATTACCTAGGATTGATGATCTTTTTGATCAACTTCAGGGGGCTAGATATTTTTCTAAGATAGATTTACGCTCTGGATATCATCAATTGAAGGTACAAGAAGAAGACATACCTAAGACTGCTTTCAGAACTAGGTATGGTCATTACGAGTTTACAGTCATGCCCTTCGGATTAACAAATGCGCCTGCAACATTTATGGACATGATGAATAGGATCTGTAAACCGTACTTAGATAAATTTGTAATTGTCTTTATAGACGATATACTTATTTATTCTAAAAGTCAGACAGAGCATTGTGAACATCTTCATGCACTCTTAACTTTGTTAAGAAAAGAAAAGTTGTATGCCAAATTCTCGAAATGTGAATTTTGGTTACAAGAAGTGCAATTTTTAGGACACATGGTAAACCATGAAGGAATTCATGTAGATCCTGCTAAGATAGAGGCAATTACCAAGTGGAAGGTTCCACAAACAGCAATGGAAATAAGAAGTTTTATAGGTTTAGCTGGGTATTATAGACGGTTTATTAAGGATTTTTCCAAGATAGCCGTACCATTAACTAAGTTAACCTGTAAAGCCACTAAGTTTGAATGGGGACCCAAACAGGAAGAAGCTTTTAGGATTTTGAAACAGAAACTAACCCATGCACCAATCTTAGCCTTACCAGAAGGAACTGAAGATTTTGAAGTATATTGTGATGCTTCAAAATTTGGATTTGGATGTGTGCTTATGCAACGCAAGAAGGTAATTGCGTATGCATCAAGGCAATTGAAAAAGCACGAAGAAAACTATACGACTCATGATTTAGAATTAGGAGCCGTAATTTTTGCCCTTAAGATTTGGAGACATTATCTTTACGGAAGTAAATTTACTGTCTACACAGACCACAAAAGTTTAAAATACATATTTGGGCAAAAAGAGTTAAACATGAGGCAAAGGAGATGGATGGAAATCCTAAGTGACTACGACTGTGATATTCAATATCATGAAGGAAAGGCGAATGTAGTTGCAGATGCCTTAAGTCGTAAGTATTATGAGAAACAACGACGAGTTCGTGCTCTCAGATTAAATCTACAAATAGATTTAATGGAACAATTGAAGAATGTTCAAACTACAGCATTCAAGGATGATACTGAAGGAATGAAATGACGAATCAAGGAATTAGAACAAGGAGCAGATGGAATTTGGAGATTCCATAAAAGTAGAATCTGGGTACCTAAGCAGGGAGACTTAAGACCTAAGATTTTAGAAGAAGCTCATAAATCTAGGTACACTATGCACCCAGGAAACAATAAGATGTACCAAGACTTAAGGAAGAATTTCTGGTGGATAGGAATGAAAAGGGACATAGCCAGCTATGTTTCTAAATGTCTTACTTGTTCACAAGTTAAGGCAGAACATCAGAAACCTTCAGGATTACTACAACAGTTAGAGATGCCAGTATGGAAATGGGAACTTATAACAATGGATTTTGTTACTAAGTTACCCAAAACCAGAAAAGGTAATGATGCGATTTGGGTAATTGTGGATCGATTAACCAAATCAGCTCACTTTCTACCTATGAAAGAAACCTTTAGCATGGAAAGACTGGCTAAATTGTATGTAGATGAAGTTGTATCCTTACATGGAGTTCCACTCTCCATTGTTTCGGATAGAGATAGTCGTTTTACTTCCCATTTCTGGAAAAGTTTCCAGCAAGCTATGGGAACTCGACTAAATTTGAGCACTGCATATCATCCACAAACAGATGGGCAAAGTGAAAGGACAATCCAAACTCTAGAAGACATGCTCCGAGCATGTGTGATAGACTTTGGTGGAAGTTGGGATGATCACTTACCATTAATTGAATTCTCCTATAACAATAGTTATCACTCAAGCATTAATACCGCTCCATTTGAAGCACTGTATGGAAGAAAGTGCAGAACTCCAGTTTGCTGGGAAGAAATCGGAGAAAGTTAATTGTCAGGTCCTGAAATAGTACAAGAAACAACTGATAAGATTACTCAAATCAAGGAAAGATTGAAGACGGCTCGAGATCGTCAGAAGAGTTATGCAGACAATAGAAGCAAACCGCTAGAATTTCAAGTAGGTGACAAGGTACTGTTGAAAGTTTCTCCTTGGAAAGGAGTAGTCAGATTTGGAAAGAAAGGAAAGCTAAGTCCAAGGTACGTAGGACCATTTCCAGTGATCCAACGTATAGGACCAGTAGCTTATCGTTTACAATTACCAGAAGAATTATCTGGAGTACATGATGTATTTCATGTATCCAATCTCAAGAAATGCTTATCAGATGAATCACTGGTAGTACCTCTTCGAGATATAGAGGTAAACGAAAAGTTGAAATTCGTTGAGAGACCTCTTCAAATTGAGGATCGAAAGATCAAATTTCTCAAGCACAAACGACTAGTTCTAGTCAAAGTTAGATGGGATTCAAAGAGAGGAGCTGAGTACACTTGGGAGCTGGAATCAGAAATGAAGAAAAAGTATCCTCAATTATTCCAGTAAATCTCGAGGACGAGATTTTTATTAAGGTGGGGAGAATGTAACAACTCTAATCAAAAGTCATAATTATTAAATTAATTAGTCCAAAAGGAAACCCTAATTGAGACACCCAAGTGATTCTGAACAAACCCTAAAATTTTCATAATTTTCAGAATCAGGATTAGGGCCCCTAAAACTCAGGGGGGGTAAAACCCTAGTTACGATTATCTAAATAACTTTCTGTCAAAATAGAATTTCACAAAACTGTCGACTCAGCAAACCTACCCATGCACGTAGCTACTCTATAAAAATAGGTTTGCAGTCGCGTAGCGCGACTGCTAGAGGGGTACCCGTCGCGCTACGCGACGGTGTCAAATTTTCAGTATAAATAGGGCTGTTTGGGACTTGAATTCTGGCACAAAAACGACGTAAAAATTCCACTCCTACACTGAGTTATAGCAGAAACACTTTCAATCCACACACTGATCTCGAAATTCTGCCGCAAAACAGGGTATTAGCACAATCGCTGCTACGATTCATTTATCCGACGATCAATATATCCAATGAATGTTTAAGTGCCGCCCACATTAGGGTTATACTTTATTATTCGTCATTAATTTGACGGATCATCGTTAATTCGATAGATAAAGTATTATACTTTGTCATTCGTTGTTAATTCAACGGATCATCGTTAATTCGATGGATGAAGTATTGCATTTTGTCATTCATTGTGAGAATTTGATCTCGTAAATTATCGTAATTGCTGGATTGATTACTAACCCAGTTTTGTGTGCATTGTTATTTATATTAGGTTAACAAGGCTAAATCATAGATTAGACTCTGACCATATTAAATCAGCAATGTGAGTCATTCTCTTTTTATCAAATTACTTTACAAAACCCTATTTATTTCAAAGTTATAATTACAGGGATTAAGTTTATGTAATCACCATATTACAGCCGGTATGTGGGGTTTTGTATACATTACTTGATAATCTTCACCATTGGGGCAGCCAAGGGGTGATATGACCATAGTCACAGACACCATTGGACGGAAGGGCCAATGGGTCGAGTGACAAAGTACTGTGGGTAATTGGTTTGATATAAGAAACATTGTAATCTTCCTTAATACTGTAAATTATAACAAATATGTCATTTTAGTAAATAGAATGATTCACTCAGTATTTCCCGCTGACAAAACCTTTTTCAAACATGTTTCAGGTGATTTGCTGTAATTCAGGAAAAAGTGCTGAGAAGCATTACAAGCTTGAAATAGTGGCTCATTATAAAAATAAGGAAATAAGTTTGTAAAATAAAGATTTTATAAAATCATACTTTTGTAAATTATCGGAGTTTTATCCCGAATTGTGAAATAAAATAATCTGGAAAATTTTAGCTTTAAACGATCCTGTTAAATAAAACTTCCGCTGTTAAACTTAATCAATTAAATACCGCAGTATTTCTGTTCCGCGGCTTCTGAAACGGGTCAAACCGGGTCAGGGGCCGTGACAGCAAGTTATCATACTTTGCCAATTTCCTCAACGTATCAAATGACATCTCCACATCAATACCGTTCACGGTGCCGGTTAGCTTCATTTGAGACAGTTTGTTGTACTTATTACATGATAGAGTGGCCATCCACTCTTGAATTTCATCCTTGAACAAGTTCTTGTTGTCTTTATCATAACAATTCAGCGCCGCCTCCCAACCCAAAGCACGAAATCTAGCAAACACGTTGAAAGGACCAAATTCCACCTCCTTAACCTCTTTCGCACAAATGAACGCAGCCGCCTTGTCTTTCAAACGATTCATACGATCATTGAACAATGTTGGCTGCCACTCTATCGGTTGGTCATCTAGTGGACCCGCTTCCCATACCGGTTTGTCCTCCGGATCCAACTCTATCTCTTCCTCTTCATCACTATCATCATCTCTTCTGAGATATCTCCGATTCTTTTGTTGACTCTCCGCTGGCTGGCTTGATGATCCAACATGCTCTTTTCCTTTTCGACCCATGTTCCTGCACATCACAATCACAACACACAAAATCAGTCCCCTTCATCCAAAGATCCCTACACTTGCTTGTAACTATGGTTGTAGATGCCAATAAACACAAAGTTTCATATGATATTTTCACAAAATTTGGGCATGATGCCTCTACAATGTAAAGGTTCCCAAAAGTTCAAAAATTTAGCATCAACCTACATCTACAACCATAACAATCTTTCACACTAACAATTTCATGACATAAACTAAGAACAAGCAAGTGAGTGTGTGTAACAAGTAGAACATTAACCTTTAACTTCACAATGCACCATTAAAAAGAGTGAAAACATCACATACCTTGAGTTGTAGATGCAAGAACACAAAGAAACACAAAAGCTTCAAAAACCCCAAAATTTTCGGCACCTAGGGTTTCAAAATCGGTCAAGAAAACACAGTTTTCTTTCAAATCTCTACCCAAAATCAGAAAGCTCGTGAAATTTTAGTCAAGTTAGACATAAAATTCACCCGATTTGGCCAAGAATTGAAGAACTATGAAGGTTATGGAGAAGTGGGGATCTCCGGGATTTTGTAGGGAAGATGAAAGTGATGGATGATATGTGTGGATAGGGATGTATGCAGGAAACGAGTGGGTAGGGTTTAATTCACGTGATTAATTATTTTTTTATGTATAATACCGAACCCGCAGCGATCCTTAGTCTGCCAGCGGCTACCGTAAGTTATGGTAGCTACCGTAGATTACGGTAGCATCTGGCACAAAAACTCCAGCGTAAGACAGTAAACAACCAGCGTAAGGCATTTATTTTCCCCAGGCTACCGTAAATTACGGTGCCTACCGTAAAGTACGGTAGCACCTGGGGATTTGTAGTTCGCCAAAAACTCAGTTTTTAGATGTTTTTTTTCAGTTTTATAATTTTTTTATGTTTTAATTTTTCAAAAACATGGAAAATTACCCTACCCCCTCGAAAAACCCTGTTGTCCTCAACACTATGTTAGAACCGTTCATACGACCGTCCCCACACAAGTTTCAAGAAGATACGGAATTTGTGCAAAACAAACAAAACAAAAAAACTAAACTATCTATGTACAAATACCAAACCTGGGCCTCTCATGCTTGTTCTGCATCCACCGGGCGTAGGATGTGGCCCACTTTGTCAAGCTCCAAATTATTGATGTCGTTTCCTTCCAAGTATGGCTTTAACCTATGTCCGTTCACCGTTTGTTGCTTGTTGGTGTGAACATCTTGGATATCAACATCACCAAAACGAGCCACTCGCCTAATGACAAAGGGACCCATCCATTTACTTTTCAACTTGCACGCGAATAATTTCAACCTCGAGTTATACAACCACACTTTCTGGCCCACTTCAAAGGTTCGCTTTTTGATTTTCACGTCATGAACCTTTTTAAGCTTATCCTTGTATGCCGACACACACTCGTAAGCTTCATCTCGAATTTCTTCTATCTCACTTAGTTGTAACTTTGTAGGTCCCTCTCGAGGATGAGATTAAAACCTTATCCTTGTTATATCAAACACACTAGCGAGTGCGGAATCCAAGCTAGCATGCAACCGAGACTTTATACGAGAACAAACACAAACACAACACGCAAGATTCACCGATTAACACCACTTGTATTAATACGAATGAAGGGTCCGGTTACAAGCTCAATGTTTACAGAAGTATTCTATAAACTCTCAAAGTGTGTGTGTGTGTGCTCCTGTCTCTCTCTGCCTTATCTCTCTCTCTGTGAAGTGAACACAACACACGGGTATTTATACCCGACACAGCAGGTCTGGTCGAAGGATCAGACAGACTGATCGAAAGATCATCTGTCGACCAGAAACAGCTCGAATGATCCATATGTTCCTCGAAGGATGATATCCTTCGAGGTCCATCTATCGAAAGCTATCTTTCGAGCTCATCATCATCGAAGGATATAAGCAATCCTTCGATGACCATCCTTCGACTCAAACATCTTTCAACCATGTGCTAACTGTTTGGTCAAGTCAAACCAGGAGGATGGTTGACTTGGTCAAACTTACATCAACCTTACATTAAAGACATCGTTTTGTATCATGACGAAATACAGACAAAGTACAGACACAAGTGCACCAACAAACTCCCCCTTGGCTGTAGCTTTGTCTCGATCTTCGTGTCTTCAAGTCTTCAAGGCCGAGTCGAACCGAGCCGAGTCGCGTCCACACAAAGTGCATCAACAAACTCCCCCTTGGACGCTACTCGTGATGGTTCGTCTTCTATGTCTTTCATGTCGGAGGATCTTCAAAGTTTTCACGCGTCGTAAGCAGAAAGTGTATCAACAAACTCCCCGTTTAATGTAGAAAGTGTGTTGACAAACTCCCCCTTAGATTGAACTCTCCATTGAGTCATGCTCGTGAATCTTTTGACTTGACAATTCTTCAGATCCTTGTGGTGTTGATGAAGGGACAGCGGCAACTCGATCATTTTATCCTTTGAGTGCCTCCACTTCGTGTCTTCATTCCAAAGCTTTTCAGCGAGCATGTTCTCCTAGCCTTTAGCATCTGCACATGCAAGAAAGCTAAACGCATAATGAGAACAACCGCTTGGAATATAGTTAACATTTAAACTAATGACACATATGAGATCAAATCTCAATCAAACACCAACCGACAGCAGTTTGAAAGTTTAGAAAAATATTCATTTTAATCCTTTAACTTTCAAAACTCGTTAACTTCGACTGTTTATGAAGATGCAATTGTTTTCCAGCTTACGATCAGGATTTTGGGTAGGATAGACTCGAGTTCCAACATCGGTCAATCAAAAATAAACTAGAAGAAAAATCTTTTTGGATTTTATAAAGTTTAAATTAAAACACACCTAAAATCTTTTTGAAATTTTCATTTTTCAAATGTAAAGACGGAAAGCAATAAATAAATATATACCAAGATACATAAACAGGAAACATTAAATAAATATTTACAGACATTCTTTTTGCGAGTTTCGAGGGTAAGAGAATCATATCAGTGTACGGTCATGTCAAAACGCTCTTGTTGTTCAGTTAATTAACATTAAGATAAGCATCCTATAACAATTATCGGTATTGTTGTCCACTTAAGCTCAACTTATCAGATGTAATCATGGCGAGGGGATACGTTAAGGTATGATTTATACTAACCGACCGGTGTTCATCCACATCACGACACATTCCCGTATCAAGGTATGCACGAGGATTCATCTTACCGGTGAGTATACCGATTATCATCTGTTTGACCGTATATGATGTGAGATTCTCACTTATTTTTGTTTGAAAACAAGCCCTATGTGATATAATCACTTATTGATGAGGAACTTGATTTTCGATGCATGAGGGCACAGGAGCAAGTCCGTGAACAGGTCAGTACTTTCGTACAGCAGAGAGACGAACTTGACTCCCGGATGAATGTGACATTTAATCACTTATTGGTTTGGACATGTGATTGTTGATCACTTATTGAGGCCGTATGCAATATGTACACGTATGTATAGTATCATGGAAGATCTAGACTTGCGTCCCCGTTATTTTTTTCGGTAAAAGATACAACCATGATACCCAGATGATAAGCAGCATAAAGACCGAATATCTCAGAACCTCGGCAATCTTTCAAACGAAATTTCGGTACTAAGACCATATGCCAATGAATGGTTCCCACCCAGTCTTCAGTCGATTTAAGTTTATATCACCCTGCACACTTTAAAATGATTGTTAGCCTACCGATACATCTTATATAGAGCTGCTTATCGTTTTTCATTTTGGGTTTAAAGAGGTTTAGACAGACCACTGATGTACTATCATTTTCTCTTTTTCTCGCCAGGAAACTCATTTATGCTTTTCTATTGTTTTTGTGTTTTTGAAATTTTTCGATGTTTTTGGATTTTCAGATTTTGGATTACTCCCCCTAAAATCAACAAACTAAAATAAATTTAAAACACAAAGGTATTTACAAAAATGATTTTCCGATGTTGGTTAACTCATGTTTTACCTCAATGCCGTTTACCAAAATTAATTTTGAACGAATTTCGGAAAAATCAGTTGACATGTCGGTAAGCGGTGCGGACCATGACAGCATTGTCTGGCCAAAGAGTGCTGTATGAGATAATAATTCACAACGCAGCTTAAATATCGACAAGTATAGGAGAGATTAGAAATTTTAAGACCGTATCCTGCAACTGCTTCATGCATTGCCAGGAATTTGAGTGCTCTCCCAAACTGGATATCCACCCGGTGTGGATTTCAAAGTCGATTCTTTGTAGCTACTGAGAACTCTCTTGACAGCAACAAGATCATAAACCTTTGGGTCCGGCTGGTCGTCCACATTGCACCATCGAAGGTCTTTGTCTTTCTCTTTCAGAAGTAGTGTGCGGTTGTTCAACCCATGCCAAGGCATCCGCACACCCGGTTGGTTTGTTCAACAAACACATTTTCTTCAATCACACCACGAAGAAATGTACACTGCACGTTCATCTTGTAGATTGTTGAACTTCAGACGTGCTGCAGGTGCGTACATTTTGATTTGAATCTATCCCGGGGACCCGATCAAAGCCTTGAACATTCACATTTTGAAATGATTTTCATTTTGTCGAAGCTTTTCAATCTCTTTCAACAGACATTTCTGTTTCCCTGTACTTTTTCTCTCCATCAAAGGCAGCAATTTCTTCTGTTGCCTATTTTGTGCAAGGATGCTCCACTATCAACAATCTTACGACTATCGAAAGTTCCTCCTGGAATATCCTACACACTCACTCAAAAATTAGTTGGAGAGAGGGACCCAAGCCTTTGTGGACTTGGGTCGTCCTTGATCATCAAGAAAAGTGATTTCAATCACTTGATGATTAGGAAAAAGAACCTGTGGTGCTCCCCCTGACTGAATTACCTGTTTTTGTTTCCAAGATGTTTGTCCTTTACCAGTATTTGTATTAATTGTTTTAGCATTTACTGGTTTTTACAGTTTTAGGTTTTGCTTGAACAGGTTTTTCTTCTTTGACCTCTGAATTTAAGGCCTTCTCAATTACTTTTTGATTCTTTTGTTTTAATTTCTTTTCCCTTTCTTTCAAGACACGTGGGTCTTGTTTCGGGGAAAATGAACGTTTTTGGTAATTGATTTCTTGGGGAGCACTTGTTTTTGCCTTCAACTTTTGCAGGTATGGGCAGTATCTTACAATATGCCCAATTGTGCCACACTCAAAGCACATTCTCCGCTCTACAAACCTCGGAGAAACACGTTGATGACCAGACTGAGAACCAGACAATGAACTTTGTGATCTAGACGTGCTTGGACCTAAATCACATCCGTTGGTGTGTTGGGTGTAATTATTCTGATCATTTCGTTTTAAAATTCTAACTTGTTTTATAAAATCAAGGTTAGATTTATCCTGAAACGTTTCAAGTTTGTCTGAACCCGTGGATCCAACAAAGTTCACTTTCGGTTCTCTTTTCTTAACAGGAGCTCTTTTGTTTTGCACCCATTGTTGTTGAACCTTAGGTGCTTGAACATTCTTGTTCTGAGCCTTCTTTCCCTGTGCCTTACCCTTTCCGGAGTTGACTTGTTGTTTTCGCTCAACTTGTAGTTTTTGGTTTCCGTACTGTTTTCTAATTTGTTCACACGGAATTGGATCACATTGAGTGACAGTAACTTTGCCACTTTTGTTCCCCAAAAACTTATCAGTGCATCCTTCAAAAATTTGCTCAATTAAATCTTGATTTACATTTTTAATTGGAAAATCTTTGTTAGAGTAAATTTTGTCATCTCCTTTGAGCGTGTACAACAAGTTACTCCCTTCAAAACTTGATACAATCGACTCCATTTCTTTTGACATTTCAGTCTTACTCGGTTTCACTGGTGGATCACACAGGATGTGATTCTCGATTGGAATATCTGTTGTAACCGAGTTAGACTGCTGGTTCACAATTACAACAGATTCATCATCCGAAGAATCAGTATCCTCAACAACGGGAGGACTCTGTTCCTTGACACACGATGAATCTGTCACACTTTTCTCAGATTCTGATTGACCCGAGGATGATGTACCAGTTGTGAACCCGAGGCCTGCTGCAAAGTCATCTAGACCGAGTGGCACAGTAGGTTCAAAACGGGGCATATCCTCGTCATCAGGCAATTTGGAGTAATTGTGATTCATTGGGGGAGGACATGATTTGAATCCCATACACTTCTTATCCCCCTTTTTCTTTTGAACATCAATAATGTGATCCAATACATAGCGGGAATTGGAATAACTTTCCAATTTCTGCTTGATTGTTTCACATTCACATCGAGCGGTTGCCAATTCTACCATCTGCTTTTCAATTGTGTCTATAAGATCATTGTTAGCATGTTGTTTTCGCAAAACAGCTTTTTGTAATTCTGAAACATCATGTCTTAATGACGCAATTGTTGTTTTAAATTCCTTTTCATTTCTGGTTAAAAACACGTTAGCTTCAGCTGCTTTAGAAAGATCTACAATCAATTCTTGATTGTGTTTGGATAGGATTTCAATCTGACTTTCCTGTTCAGCATATTTAACATTTAAACTATCACAATTTTCACAGCTAACTACAGTGGGTTCATCGACACATACCTGACCTGATGAACTGTCGACATTAGCCATAAAGGCTGAATGGAGAGAAGACGAAGAGTAAGCAGCTTGATCCATCAAATTAGATCTTCTTTCAGTTCCTGCTGCAGCTTCTTCCAAAAGCTCATCAATATCTGCATCGACTGACGCACTTGATGTCTCATCCACATGATCATTTCCTGAAGTGGAGGATTCTTCATCTGAGCTTCCACTATAACCAGAACTGTCTTCATCTCCAGAAGATGCAACACCATTGGTGGAAGATTCTCCACCACTGGCGTGCTTTAAATCCTTTACGACTTCAGCAAAACATGCTGTTCCACCATTTCCTCCTTCTCCAAGCTGAAGCGACCAATCACAACCCTCATCTATTTGAACCACCAGCCCCCGGTTGGCATTTGATGACCCTGCTTGGCCTTGGTTGTTGACAGGTATCAACGTACGAACATTGTTCCCGTTCTGGTTCTGCTGGTTGCCTTGATTTCTGAACGGATTTTGATTTCCATGCTGAGCTGGTCTTGTGCATTCCCTTTTGAAATGACCCCGTTCGCCACAGTTAAAGCACTTGACAGCTTGCTTGTCGAACCCATACTTGGTGTCTTTCTTGTTTTCCAAGTTGGTTCTCCCCGTCCTTTCCATAAACTCATTTGCTCTTCGAATTGCACTAGCAAGAGCCCATTTGATATCCATCATTTCAAACTCTTCTTTATCCACTTGCTGATAATCTTCATTGGTTAGATTGACATTCCCAATCTGACCTGCGATCAATCCACTATAAGCACTAACCAAGGTATTCAACATCTCCATATGCTCCTTGGCTACTTCGACACTGACTTTGGAAAAGTTGGAAGTGTCTAATCTGACTGTGTTAGGATTGGAAGTGGCTTGAAAGTTTGAAGAGCTTCCATAAAACCCTTGCTGTTGCGGTTGTTGCTGCTGAGCTGTCGGTTGCACATTCAGTCTTGAAAACATCGTGTAGGCTGAAGGATCAAACTGATCTGTTGTTGAAGGTCCGGTGTTAGAAACGAAAGCTGTTTGAAGCTTTGCGTGTTGAGAAGCTGGTCTTTCTCCACTGATACCTCCTGCAATCCCAAAGTACATTTCTGGATTTTGAGGAGTTTGTGTTCTTTTTGCCTTCAGCTTTTCTTCTACATCCTTATTCTCCAATCTTTGAATTAATTCATAAACGGTGATTGTTTCTAAAACACCATTTTCTTTGAGAATTTCAAGATAACTGCTCCACTTTGCTGGTAAGCTATCAGCGAATCTCTTCACCAATTCTTGTGGAGTGGCAGTGACTTTAAAAGCAAACATCTCACTCAACAAATGATGGAACCTTGTAGATAACTCTGCCAAGGTCTCATTCTCCAAACACGTAAATCCTTCAAACTCTTTCTTCAGTAATTCTTGCTTGATCTTTCTAGATTGAGCATTTCCTTCACAACGTAACGTGAGCATATCCCACAAGCTTTTAGTAGTCGTGCAGTAAACAAACTGGTGGTAAATGTCTTTGTGAAGAGCTTGTGTGAGAATCATGAATGCTTTCTTTTCTAACTCAAACTTCTTCTTATCTTCTTCAGACAAAGTGCTGTAAGTTTGTGGATTAGATCCTGCAACTTCCAACTCATTTTCAAAAGCTGTGAAGAAGCACATCCATAGATCTTGACCTTGTCCCTGAACATAAGTTCTCAGCCTTTCTTTCCACCATCCCCAATCATTGATGTGATTTAACTTTGGCGGTTTTGTGCTTGTACCAGTTTCACTGTCGTTCTGCATCATAGATTGAATGCTGTTGCTTTGATTTGTGACCAAAGCCCATTGATTTGCAGTTATCATTGCAGCTTGAGGTGGGACAATAGCTCGCATCCATGCAGTTTTGTCGAAATCTGACGTAGATTGCGTAGATTGCATAGCTGATGATTGTGGAGTCGAAGTTATTTGAGTCCACGCGGTTGGATCCCACTGACCGTTTGTTCCCATTTTATGAAAATTAATATATTAAGTGAAAATTGATTTAAAAATGAAAACAAGTTTTCTATTTAAAAATTTAATTTTCACAAACTATGTTAATTTCAAATGATAACAACCAGCCGAAAGATCCTTGATCGAAAGACCTGAAAAACACAAACTGTTAGACTTAAACAAACAAGGATCGAAAGATCAACACCTGTTCGAAGGATCAACAGTGTTCGAAAGATCACTGTTGAGTTTCGAACAATGTTTTCGAAAGATTCTCCAATCGAAGGATCCTTATCTTTCGAAAATGAACTGTAGACCGAAAGATATATGTTTCGAAAATATTCCTTGGACCGAAAGATAAGTCTCACACTTCGAAGGATGCTCGAAGGATGACTATCTGTCGAACCTCCTTTGGTCGAAAGATGATCTTTCGACTTCGAAGGATATCTTTCGAACAGCTCTGACACGGTTGACAAATGTGACAGGTTGGTGAAAAGTTGACGGGTTGGTGAGAACTTTCGGCAGAAAGTATGTTCAGACCATATCTTTCAGGTCTGAATATGCAGACTTTCACCAACAGGTAAGGATCCCAATATTTTAATCAGAAAACAACTTCCAACACAAACAAACACTTTGTAATTTAAAAATTTTAAGATCAAAAGTGTAAAATATCAAGAACTAACTCGAACAAAGGATGAACCAAATGAAGAACAGCCCAGAAATATGTGAATATTCTGATGAACCGAAGGTTTCCTGAAACCCGATTTCAGCCGAAACTTCACTAAAAACCAATGTTTAACATGTGACAATGAGAGATAACAAGGTTTTATGACAAACACAAGGCAAAATAACAAGATTTTCCAGAAAAATATAAACTTTAAAAATCCGAAACACACCCGAAAACACTCGGTTTTAACAAGGAGAAGAGCCAAGGCTCTGATACCACTTGTAGGTCCCTCTCGAGGATGAGATTAAAACCTTATCCTTGTTATGTCAAACACACTAGCGAGTGCGGAATCCAAGCTAGCATGCAACCGAGACTTTATACGAGAACAAACACAAACACAACACGCAAGATTCACCGATTAACACCACTTGTATTAATACGAATGAAGGGTCCGGTTACAAGCTCAATGTTTACAGAAGTATTCTATAAACTCTCAAAGTGTGTGTGTGTGTGCTCCTGTCTCTCTCTGCCTTATCTCTCTCTCTGTGAAGTGAACACAACACACGGGTATTTATACCCGACACAGCAGGTCTGGTCGAAGGATCAGACAGACTGATCGAAAGATCATCTGTCGACCAGAAACAGCTCGAATGATCCATATGTTCCTCGAAGGATGATATCCTTCGAGGTCCATCTATCGAAAGCTATCTTTCGAGCTCATCATCATCGAAGGATATAAGCAATCCTTCGATGACCATCCTTCGACTCAAACATCTTTCAACCATGTGCTAACTGTTTGGTCAAGTCAAACCAGGAGGATGGTTGACTTGGTCAAACTTACATCAACCTTACATTAAAGACATCGTTTTGTATCATGACGAAATACAGACAAAGTACAGACACAAGTGCACCAACAAACTTCCGCATCTTACCCGCTTCATCGTAATCCGCGTTCACCGTTGTAATCGCCCAATGCGCCCGATGAGCTAACTCCATTGGTAAGTGACATCCCTTCCCATACACCATCCGGTAAGGAGTTGTACCAATTGGAGTTTTGTAAGCCGTCCGATATGCCCATAACGCATCGTCGAGTTTACTTGACCAATCCTTCCTATCCGTTCGCACCGTCTTCATGAGAATTTCTTTAATTTGACGGTTGGACACTTCGACTTGTCCACTTGTTTGCGGATGGTACGGTGTAGCGATTCGGTGGTTCACATTGTACCGCTTCAACAATTTTCCAAAGTTAAAATTTTTGAAATGCGACCCAGCATCACTAATGATAACCCTTGGAATACCGAAACGAGCAAAGATGTTGGATTGAACGAATTTGCACACAAGCGAATGATCATTTGTTCTTGTAGGAATAGCTTCAATCCATTTTGAGATGTAATCCACCACCACTAAGATGTACAAGAACCCATTCGAACTCGGGAAGGGACCCATAAAGTCTATGCCCCATACATCAAATATTTCAACCACCAAGATCGGTTGTAAAGGCATCTCGTCCCTCTTTGAAATACTTCCCATCCTTTGGTAATTGACACAATTCCTAGCAAACTCACATGCATCCTTAAAAATTGTAGGCCAATAAAACCCACATGAAAGCACCCGGTAACCCGTTTTATGGCCACTAAAATGACCCCCACAAGCGGATGAGTGGGCATGCGTCAAAATCTCCAACACTTTCGTCTCGGGTACACACCTTCTAATAACTTGATTGGGCCCAATCTTGAAAAGGTCCGGCTCATCCCAAATATATTGCTTCACTTGGACCATGAATTGTTGCCTTCTTTTCTTGGTCTAATGACTTGGGATTGCACCCGTGGCTAGGTAATTCACATAATGAAATTACCACGGTGCAACGAAAGTAGACACGGCCAACAATTTCTCATCGGGAAACCGTTCGTTTATGTCACTCAAATCATCAACCCCTTCCACCGGAATTCGAGATAAGTGATCCGCCACTACATTTTCACTTCCGTTTTTATCCCGAATTTCTAAATCGAATTCTTGCAACAACAACACCCAACAGATCAAACGGGGCTTTGCATCTTTCTTCTCCATTAAATACCGAACCGCGCTATGGTCCGAGTATACAATCACCTTGCTTCCCCATATGTAAGACCGGAACTTGTCCAAGTCATACACCACCGCTAATAACTCCTTTTCGGTTGTGGTGTAATTCAGTTGCGCCTCGGACAATGTCTTGCTTGCATAGTAAATTGCCACCGGCTTTTTATCAATCAGTTGACCCAAAACCGCGCCAATTGTTGTGTCGCTTGAGTCACACATGATCTCAACCAATCCGGTGGTTGCAAGATGGGAGCTTTCACTAACTGTTCCTTAAAAACATTGAAAGCTTGCAAACATTCATTAGTAAAGTCAAATGGCGCATCTTTTAATAACAAATTACACAAAGGTTTAGTAATGACACTAAAACTTTTAATGAAACGTCGGTAAAAACCCGCGTGTCCCAAAAACGACCTTACCCCTTTTACATTCTTCGGTGGAGGCAAAGTTGATATTACCTGTATTTTCGCCTTATCCACCTCCATTCCCCTTTCCGAAATTACATGGCCTAACACAATACCTTCTTGCACCATGAAATGACTTTTCTCCCAACTTAGCACCAAGTTTTTCTTGACACATGTTTTTAAAACTTTTTGCAACTCGTCGAGACACGATTCAAAACTTGTGCCAAAAATGGAAAAGTCATCCATAAATACTTCAAGCGACTCCCTAACCATGTCCAAGAAAATACTCATCATACATCGTTGGAAAGTAGCCGGTGCATTACACAAGCCAAATGACATTCGCCGAAAGGCAAAAGTGCCATATGGACAAGTGAAGGTGGTCTTGTGTTGGTCATCCGGGTGAATTGCAATTTGATTATCACCCGAGTAACCATCTAAAAAGAAGTAATATTTTTGACCCGATAATTTTTCAATAATTTGGTCAATAAAAGGTAGCGGGAAATGGTCCTTAGAAGTGGCGGCATTCAGTTTTCGGTAATCAATACACACACGCCACCCGGTGACCGGTCGGGTGGCGATTTGTTCGCCATTTCCATCTTTTATCACTTGAATGTCGGCCTTCTTAGGCACTACTTGGGTATGACTTACCCAAGCACTATCCGAAATAGGAAAGATAATTCGCGCATCTAACCATTTAATTACCTCCTTTTTTGCCACTTCTCGTAGGTTCGGGTTCAATCTCCTTTGTGCTTCTCTCGTTGGTTTGGCATCCTCGGTTGTGATAATTTTGTGCATGACGATTGATGGACTAATTCCTTTCAAATCGGCAATCGTCCACCCAATAGCCCCTTTATTCGCCTTTAATACCTCCAACAAAGCTTGCTCTTGAGCCATCTCCAAATTAGAGGCAATAATGACCGGTAAAGTGTCATTATCCCCTAAAAATGCATATTTCAAATGGCTTGGCAAGTCTTTCAACTCCAATTTCGGTGGTTCCTCCAAAGATGGTTTGGTACCCGAATTGATTTCCACCGGTAAGCTTTCAAACTGATGGGTCCATTGCGGTCGACCCTTTTTAAGTGCCATAGCATCTTGCTTTTCCTCTTCAACCCTTAGTGCACAAGCATGTACCTATTCAGAAAAATCACAAACACAAATATCCACACTATCTTCCTCATACTCATGCGGGTTGCATCCATCGACTAAATCTGCCATAAAACACTCATCAACACCAATAGAATTAGAATTGTTAGTAAACACATTCAATTTCATTTTTCTATTTCCGAATGTCATGTCGACCGTACCAAATCGACAATCAATCACGGCATGCGTGGTGCTCAAAAATGGCCGACCCAAAATAACATTTTGTTGTTGTTTTGGGTCCGCGGACGAGTAGTCTAAGACTAAAAAGTCAACCGAATAATAAAACTCATCAATTTTCACTATGACATCTTACACCATCCCTCGAGGTAGCTTATGAGACAAATCGGCTAAAACAACATGTTGGTGCATATTCTGTGACAACAGCTTAATAGTTTAATTATTTAGTCTTTGGATATTTTGTATTGGGCTTAGCTTATTGGTTAGTGAGTTATTTTTTGTAATGGGCTTGGAAAATGGCCTAGCCCAGTAGGAAGCCCAGTTCACAGACATGTGGTATATAAACATGTTTTGTGATTAGGGTTTAGGAGACTAAGAGAATTCTAGAGAGAGAAAGTAGAGAGAGAGAGAATTCGAAATTGGGTTTAGCAAGATCACAGAGATAGGCTGTGAGGTTGTGAGGTCTTGAATTGATTGTAAAACTTCTAGTTTGGATAATCAATAGAAGACCTGTTTGATTGTGATTGCTGTGTCTACTCGTTTCTGTAACAAATCCGATCTAGAGGATTCCGCACTCTAGGTTAGATATACAATTCCGTGACGATCCATACGAACAAGGGGACCTACACAACCGTTGTCTCTACCCGCGCTAATGGACCAAAATCATATTGGTCGTATAAGCCCCCCCCCCCTCCCCGGTAAAATACTCACTCCGGCTCCAAGATCTAACAACGCCTTTGACATTTGAAAATCCCAACTTGAATATTTATTAATGGCGTTCCCGGATCTTGGAGCTGAGGAGGAAGCTCCCCATTAAGTACCGCACTAACTTGCCCGGTTAAGTCGACCCGCTTAGGCATCGTTTTCTTTTGTTGCCTCTTTTGTGTGCATAATTCTTTTAAAAATTTAGCGTAATCGGGTACTTGTTTAATTGCATCAAGTAACGGGAGGTTAACTTTTACTTGTTTAAAAATGTCCCACAACTCCTCTTTTTGGGGACCCCTTGTTGAAATAAAATTTTTCCTACCCGGGTCAAGTAGAACCGATGAAAATGGGACTTGACTTGGCTCCCCTTCATCTTTTTTATCTTTTACAATTTCACCCAACCCCGGTTTTTCAACATTAGACTCCTGGGAAAATTATATTATAATCTTGTATACAGATTTACATGTTTGTCATACATTTAAGGCCCGGTATAGAAGCTGAGACATGATTAATCGACACACCACTAATATAAACCCACAAGGAGTTATCCCCAACAATGTGGGTATATCTTTTTACATACGTAACTGTCAGGTGTATGCCAACACCCCGTGCTTAAGTCGTGGCCATTTACAATTAAACGAGCCAAGGATATCCAGGACACGGTCGCATTAACCCTCAATATTTATGTTATCAAACAAAACGGATTAAAACGGGCTATGTGAAATTATTAATCACAATCCAATTAAATGATCCCACACCTGACCAAGCGGTAATTTTTTACCGTATCCCAAACCCGTATAAGGGAAAATAAGTTAAAAGTATTTACCTGAGTTTCTAAATGCAAGATCTATCTACTCAGCCGTATAATGTACTTAGACTCGTGAATGTAGCTTTTACCGGGACTCCCTAATCTGAACGAAGCTTTTATTAACCTATTAGATTACTAAGGGTCTTATTTAAGTCGTAGACTTAGACCGGTTAGTTTAAAGGACGATTTAAGGTACGAAACGCTAGATTAAGCGATGACCGGATTGGAATGTAATTTATACCCAACAAGTATGGAGACTTGTATAATATGGGTAAACTAAATACATTCTGGATTTTGAAGTTTAAATGGTAAGGTTAAACCCGTTTTAGCTAATTCATGCAAACTAGTTACATAAACCGTACCGAACGCGTATAAGCATAAACGGGTAACCGGATGATTCATATACAAGTTCCATTTTTTATTGTGCTTAAAATATGTTATGACATCAGTAGGATATCAAAAAATATGTCCATAAAGATTTTAAAACCGAATTAAGCCTCATAAGGGTATTTTGGTTATTTTATGATTTATAAAAGGGGTTTACATGCAAACTGAGGTTCTGGTCATAAACCTTCTGTAAAAATATTTAATTTATGTTATAATAACAGTAGGATATCATATATATATATATATGCGTGGTTTATGATTTATGGCCAAACTATGCACCGTATGGGCATTTTGGTCATTTCACACATAGTTTTAAGGACTTACTTGGGATTCTGAGTTCATAACTTATACCTACTGCAAAAATATTAAAAATGGTTTATAATTTCAGTAGGTAACAATTATTGGGTGCTAAGTATGGTTTAAAACCATTCTATGCACTTAATTAGCGTAAAAATCGGTAAATGACGATTATTTCGATGTTTAGTATTTCTGAGGTTGTGACCAGATTTGAATGGTCAAAATACGTTATTTATCTTAACATATCAGTAACAAAAGGTTCTTGTATGTTAATCATATTTAAAACTCAATTTATGTGTAAAAATGGCAAAATCGTCATTTACTAACTTCATGCAAGAGTTGTAAGTTAAACTCATAAAATAATCTGTTTGAAAATCCCAAATAATTCCAAATATGATATCTTATCAGTAGGTGATGAGTTTTTATGTTAAATTATGTTAAAAACTCATTTTATGTGAAAAAGGGTATTTTGGTCCCTTTTAAAGCTTATATTTAGATTAATTAAGCAAACTTAGTTTATGACCAGTTTATAAATTTTAAAATATGCTAAACATGTTAACATATCCGTATGTAATTCATTTGCATGCTTAATTATGTTTAAAATCTCATTTTTACATAAAAGAGCATTTTAGTCAACATTAAGCATAATAACGGAATCAAGTAAATAAACTCAGATTACTAGGTGACCATGTAATATAACCTCAGATGGTTACACTACTACATAATATGGTCACAAAGGAACCTTAATGCATAAAGAAACTAAGCTAATTCGGGTCAGAACTGAAAGTCAAAACAAAAGTCAAGCTTTTGCGACTTTCGGTTGCGAACCGAGCCTAAACTTAGAATTGTCGGGTTGAACATGTTTAGACATGTTCTAATATTGTTTACCAAGTTATTAAAGTGATAAAACATATTTTATAACCTCTACATTATCAAATTTGAATTTATTTAAAAACTGACGCGTTTGACTTTTTATGTTAATTACTTTGACCCGACAATTAACTAAGTAAACGTGGTAATTAGGAGGTGTCCTTTTGAGGGATTAACACCTATCTAATTACGATCACGTAGCCATATTCACCTCGAACAATGGCTAGACCGTTTAGGTCTAAACCGAAAGTCAAAGCCGATTTGCGGCAACTTTGACTTTCGGCTTTTAAATGCATAAAAATCAAACTAAAGTGGCTATGGACACTTACAAAGGGTCCTAGCTCGAAACTTGAACTATGGAGAGCTTCCTTTTTTATCAGGAACCTCAGAGGGTTGCCCAAAATCATTCCAGGTGTTCTCTGCTGTTTTAAGATGTCACCAGGTGTCCCTCAACGAGATATGAGCAGCCATGCAACCCATGGTATTGAAGGAAGTGGTTTGGAAGTATATGTGTGGAGAACAAGCAAAAATTCGCCCAGTACCAGTCCTTACGGACCGTAAGCCAGGACCTCATATGGTCTGTATACGATCTGCCCAGCGGGAGAAATTTTAAATCTTTACACAATTGGCCCCTTGACTTGTATAATCTCTATTATTGCCTTGTAACTTATCAAAAGCCAACTTTAGCCAATAATGGCCATATATGGGAGTGTGAATAAATATTCTAAGGCTCCCGGTTCGTATGTAGACTACCCGAAGGTATTATTTTTTCTCGTTGGCATTATTAGTCCCTCCGCATACATCTTTTCATTGTTTGTCATCTTTAGTCCTTCAAAGTCAATTTATAACACGTGTCTTCACAATATTGGATATGATTTTTGCGAGGTGTTACAATTAAAAAACTTTATATAATACCATATTCAACAAAATGGAATTTTATTTTCATAAAAAAATTATAAAAACGTTTTTAAAAGCATTTTCGTTTTCATAAAACCTTTTTTTTATAAAAACGTTTTTTAGAAGTTTGGTAAATAAATTTTCCACCAACAAACTTTTAGGAAAAAACTCCATAATCTAAACATAATATATCTTCAAAAACTGAATACCATATTCTGTTGCATTTTTTTAGGGATTATAAGTACAAAAATACTCTTATAGATAATATTAGTTATTTGAAAAAAACTACAGATTATTCAATTCGTTGGTTTAGAGGTTCTATATATAGTATAATTCATTAATTTTTTTCTTCACTTCAAGAAATTTCTTGTTCTTTAAAATTTTTGGTTTACATGTATTTCAATTTTCTGTTGTTTATAATTTTGATTTATTCTCCTATGCTCACACTTAACATTTATCTTATTTATTATTTAGTGGTTTTGGAGGTTCAATATTCATCCTTTCAGATCTTTACACAGGTAAGTATGTTTCTAAAACATGATATATTGTTTTATTTTTTGTTTTTGTTTTTATATTATGTTTAATTGTGAACGTCGTTTTTTCATATTTTTTTTTTATAAAAGTGACATGATAAAATATGTAGCTAAAATGCTTAACATTTTTTTCAGTTCCCCAAACTACTCCAGCTACTACTGATGTATCAGTTAAAGAGGAGAACATAGAAGAAACTCATCACCCAAATGATGTAATAATCAAACGGAGGAGATATACTAAATTCCGGAGGACGTTGATCTCGAAGATGGCAAATGGTGGTGTGACAATATAGATGACATTCTTGAAATGTTTAAGCCGTATGATTACTAAATTGATCTCATCATGATGCAAAATACTTATTACTTGACACTTGAGCTTTTAGTTTTCAACTATCAGAAACGAATGCTGCAATGCAAAATGTCACCCTGCCACATTGCGCGGACACCCTACTAGAAACTAATAAACTATAAGTCACATTAAAAAGTTTCTTATCCTTTCCTATAGCATAGGGGAGACCCGATGAATTTTCCTACATTGAAGTTGTAATGGTCACATAAACAATCTCCACGTCCACTTCATTTTACAATTTTGTTTGTTGGAAAAATAATCTATGACTTTTCTTCTCTAATTATGTTATGTGACATATAATAAACTACGCAATTTCTTTTATCATACAATTGATTGTTATTTAATTATTTACAGATGGCTTTTGGTGTTGATTAACACAAATACAGCTGTCATTTTCGTTCATGTATTAACGAATGATTGATTTAAATTTTGATTAATTTATCGATTAACATATCTATAGTATCTATTGATTCGATTTACATTTACCATACCATGAGTTAATACCATGAGTTAGAAACATTCTTATCTTGATGTACTTTATGTATCATCAAGGCCACTTAAAAGATGTTCCGATTAAAAAAGTAACAATTAACAACTATTATCTTTTCTATAATAAAAGGCAATGCAGCCAAAATAGCCAATAAACAAATATTCAAAATGAACCCTAGCTAGTTTCACCTAATGGCTACTTTTACATCACATGCTTGCAATTTTGGTGCTTTAAATTTGGTTGATATAGAGTGACACTACAAATCAGAGTACCTACGGCAACGAACATAACTTGTTTGAAGACTTGCTTGAAGACTTTCATATTATTTCTCATAAAAGGTTACTTGTTTGAAGACTTTCAAGTTTTGCTCATAAAATATCACTTGTTTATAGCATACAACCTCAGTCTACAAAATAATTGGTTATCAGAAAAAAAAAAAAAAATCTTTCATGTGACAATTCAAATCACTTGTGAAGTTGTGATGGATGTTTAGCGAGCTTTGTATAAACATATTTTCACCATCATGTGGTTATAAAAAAGAAATAGAAGTATGTGCAAAATCAAGATGGTGATATTTATAAACTAACAATTAGAAAAGAAAAAAAAAAAGGCTTTTGTGAGAGGAAATGTAATAGAAGCTTTCAATTTTTTTTTCTTTTATTGTATTATTAATTTTTTTTATAACACTCTGAGTATGCTATTATTGTTATCTACATTTTGATACAAGTTTAATTAAAATCGAGTCTACATTTTGATACAAGTTTAATTAAAATCGAGTTATGAATGATGATGTACAAATGATCAAAATAAGCTCCCTGACGGTTTAATTTTTTTATGTAAAATGACGACATTTACTCTATTGTGTTGCAGCATGTTTAATTTTATCTACATTTCAATAAAAGTTTTTTTTGTTATTTACCATGACGAACGATACCGTCTAGTTCCGTGACGGACTGAACCAATTCCAACAGAATAACATCGGTACCGATATCGGTATCATCCAAACTGCTAACGGTATTCTTTTTTTTTTTTATGATTTTCGATTGAGATGAAACACGTGTCGATATCATCTTGAGCATATCACTTTCAGTTACTATACCGAGTATCAATATCATACCCATACCGTAATGACCCGAACCAATACCAATACATGTGACAACGCACGCGGAGTTCCACTAGTTATGTATATAACTAATGATATAAAGATGGTTTATAGACCATCATAACTTTAAAGATGAATAATGTTAGTAACTTAAGTATAACACACAACTATATATATGATGATATGTAAAATAGCTCGGTAGCAATGCCACACACATATAGAGTGGGATCCGGTATAAATATGAGTTAATGTGTGAAACGTACGGATAATTAGTGTAATTAAGCTTGAAATAGAGTAATTATTATTACGCTACATGTTTAAACTTTAAAGTAGCTTAATAATAATTACTTTAGTTCATTTTTTATTGTTATTCATCCGGATCTATGGTTCATCTGGATCTACACTTGTTCATCCGGATCAATTAATGCACGTGTATGTTTTGTTTTTCTGTCATGTGTAAATATACAGTATAGTTGTAAAACTATCAAGCTAACGAAATCAGAAACTACGTCAACCACTTTGTCTCAATTTACGGTACTTATAATGTAATAATAACAACGTATGTTAAAAGTTGTTTGTATTTGATCATATACGGCGTAATTAATGTATGAGTGAGGTAAGAGTACGTAGGAGATGACAGAGGGCCCATGCTAAATTATGCCGATTCTAGTGCATGATGAATTAGAGAAAGAATCTAGGGATGTAGATTAGGGCTAACCCAGTGAGATGGTGGAAGAAAAAGAGGGTGGATATATATATATATATATATACAGGGAGAAGATCATGCGAGAACCACCTCTTATTGCGAGAACCGCGAGAACCAATGTGAACACACCAAAAATGCCTAAAAATAGCTAAAAATCACACAAAAAATTTTTTTTTGATTTTTTTAATATTTTTTAGGTTAAAATCGCTACTTTTCGAACAAAAAAAAAAAAAAAAATTTTTTTAAAAATTTTTTTTTTTGTATTCGAAAAGTAGCGATTTTAACCTAAAAAATATTAAAAAAATCAAAAAAAAAAATTTGGATTTTTTTTAGATTTTTTTAGGTTTTTTTGGGGTTTAGTTTTTAGCATTTTAGCTTTGGGGGGGGGGGGGGGGGGGGGTTTAGGTTTTTGGGGGGGTGGGGGAGGGGGGTTTAGGCTTTTTTTTTGGGGGGGGGGTGGGGTTAGGTTTTTTTTAGCTTGGGGGGGGGGGGTTTAGGTTTTTTGGGGGGGGGGGGGGGTTAGGTTTTTTTTTGGGGGGGGGGGGGGTGGGGGGTTTAGGTTTTTGGGTGGGGGGGGGGTGGGGGTTAGGTTTTTTTAGGGTTTTTTAGCTATTTTAGGTTGTGTTCACATTGGTTCTCATGGTTCTCACAATAAGAGTGGTTCTCGCATGAGCCCCTCCCTATATATATATATATATATATATATATATATATATAGGACAAAGATCCGTTAGGAACCACCCTTTATTGCGAGAACCAGTGTGAACACAAACAGTAATTCCTAAAAAATTCTAAAAAACACCCAAAATTTATTTTTTTTATTTTTTCACTTTTTTTTTTGAAAAAATCGCTATATTTTGTTAATAAAAAAAATTCAAAAAAAAAAAAAAATTCGAGTAACAGTTATCTATGCACATGTGCATATGTATCGTTTCTTTGTCAAATTCCGTAATTCATTACAAATAATAGTCAATTGCACTTTCATTTACACTACCACGTGTAATACACTACTTTTTACGTTAACAATGTTAGAAATGCACATGTGCATATATATGTATCAACAGGAAATAAGGTGTTTTGGTACACTACTTTCTCTTTCATCTATCATTCCATCCATAATACACAAGCATGCACATGTGCATTTTTGTTATTTATTTGACAAATTCCGTAATTCATTACATATATTAGACAATTGCACTTTCATTTACACTACCATATGTAATACACTACTTTTTACATTACCAATATTAGAAATGCACATGTGCATTTATATGTATCAACATGAAATAAGGTGTTTTGGTACACCACTTTGAATACACTTTCCCTTTCCCTTTCATCTATCATACAATCCATAATACACTACCATTACCTCCTACCATCCATAATACAATACCATTAACAATATTTTCACTTTATTACATGTATGTAAACACCATTTATACCATCCAATCAACATATTACATAAAAAATTGACGACTATAACCAAACCATCAAACACTAGATATAACTAACCAAAAAACATGTATATGGGTCTACTTCTCCATTCAAAATCACAAACTTTTTGTACCAAAACACGTTATATCATAGTTATACCTAATTGTGCACATGTGCATTTTGAATATTGGTAATGTAAAAAGTAGTGTATTACTAGTGATATTGTAAATTAAAGTGCAATTCTCTATTCCTGATAACGTATTACCGAATTTGTTGAAGTAATGATACATATGCACATGTGCATGGATAACTGTTACTCAAAAAAAAAAGTTTTTTTTTTTTTTTTTTTTTTTTTTTTATGGTAACGAAATATAGCGATTTTTTATTAAAAAATATTAAAAAAATAAAAACAAATTTTTGAGTGCTTTTTTGATTTTTTTTTTAGATTTTTTTTTGTATTCACATTGGTTCTCGCGGTTCTCGCAATAAGGGTGGTTCTCGCATGAACCTTACCCTATATATATATATATATAGGGAGGTTCATTTGAGAAGAAAATTAAATTGAGAAGAAAAAGAACAAATGGTACAATTGTAAAATATTAAATAGTTTTTCTCTCATCTCATTTATTATTATTTTTGACTAATTAATTAGTCATAAAGACTATAATCCTACACACTAAAATTTTTGCCTAGACACATAAAAAATTATCCTACACGTTTTTTAAATTTATCCTACACATACTAAAATTTATCCTACACAACTCGTAATTCATCCTACACATCTCATACTTTATCCTACACTTTAAAATGATTTTTTTCTTCTTTGAAAAATTTTTTTTTTTTTTGAAAATAAGTTACAATTTTAATTTAGTTAGCTATTAAAAAGGAAGACTAACAATTAATGATCTATCTAATTTTACCAATATACCCTTACACCTATATTAAAGACAAAAATTCAATGAAGTAAAAAGAATCATTCTTATTGGTTGAAGATTGTTCTTTTTTATTATTACATAAAATTTCTTCTCATTTGAACCCTCCACTATATATATATATATATATAGGCTAGGAGTTGGCCAGAAAGTCCAAATTATCATGTTAGACTATGTGAAACTTTTACTCTATGTGATACTTTTATATGTGAACGATGTGATTCTTAAATCTTGTGATGCGTTGTATGTAAACGATGTGAATCTTGACTCTTGTGATACTTGACTCTTATGATACTTAACTCACGTGACGCTTGACTCTTGTGAAACTTTGAATCTTGATACTTGTGATACTAGAAACTTGACACTTGATACCTATTGAACGAGAAACTTTGATACTTGGAATGCGCAAGAAACTTGATACTTATTGAGCGGGAAACTAGCTTAGACATAGACTTGAAACACGGAAACTTTTGTGTTAGTTATATCCTAATACCATGTAATGGCTACTCACAATAACACGCAACACAACGCTTAATCTAACTCGCAAAACGAACCAAAGTTGGAAAACTAGCAAAAGGGGCATCGGCTGTCCGGATGGACATCCGATCGGATGACCATCCGACCGGAAGACCATTCGACCGGATGGCCATCCGACCACTTGCCTTTCTCCTCCAACTGTCCCTACACCTATAAATTGGGTTGTTCACCCTTCATTTCACACCTTTCACTCTCTGCCATTCGACCACACGCACTCTCAGGCACTTTAGTCGAGATTCAAGGCAAACTCGTAAGTATTCTCACTCGATCCTTGTACAACTTCCATCATTCATCACTTCTACAACATATTCTTTATCAAAATCACACGAACACTTCAACTTTTTCATGAAAACCAACTGATTTGGGTCTCTTGAAGGTGGTTTCCACTCAGATGTTGGTACAAACTACGGTGAAACATCATTTGATCAAGATCGACCCTAGATCTAAAGGATTTTCACAACTTTTTAACAGAATCTAAGAGATTAACCCACTTTTACACCAGATCTGGTGGAATTCCACATGTTTCTGACTCAGATCCGGGGGACATCACGTTTTACAAACTGATTTTCGAACTTTTCTTCAATTCTTATATGAACCATGGGTGAAATCAGACTCAAACAGGCTTCCGGCTCGTACTTAGTCGGAAGCCGACTTGAAGACTGGATTCCATCGGAAAACGAACTGATTGACGGGTCCAAACATGAAACATCATCAGAAACAGCTCGTTGGTTCGAAAAGGGGTGGTTCCCAGTCGGCCGAGCGAGCTGAGTTTGGTACGTTTCCTTTGTTTGACACGTCGTTGCACCGTCTCCGTTAACTCGAAACTTAGAAAATGTCACGAAACTTTGCACACTGATCGTCTGTCCGAATGGCCATCCGATCGGATGACCATTCGTCCAGAGGATCTGATTATGATGACACTTGTTTGTTTTACAGGACACTATGAACAAAACATTGAAAACTTTATCAGTACACAAACACCCATTGTTCGAATGGTAATTCGTCCGGATGACCATCCGTTCAGGTATCTAGTCAAACACTTTTTCTCGATTTTCGCATCATTCGACACTCTGTTCCCCACCGAGTCAGCTCTTAGAGGACTTATGCTCTGTTCCCCGCACGTAGCCTGATCCACCGCTCCCTTTAATCCAATCTTAGGAGTGTTTGGTTTAAGCATCCACTATGAGTATACTCGATCCCATTTTGTTTTAAACACTTTTGGGATGCAACATGTATTCTATATCAAGATACTTGACACTTGAAACTTATTTGAAACATACTCTATCCGTTTAAACATGAAACGTGAAACTTGTGATACTTGAGACTTTTTATGCTATGTGAACGTTTAATCCTTGTGTGTAGTTCCGCCTTAACAATAATAGCGCTATAGGGGTAACGCACCTCCCCGTTAGTTTTGGGGGTATTGTTAGGAGGAGACATTAACCTCCCGTTATTCTTTGGGAAAGGCATTTAACGCGTTGGGAAACTTGGGCTATCACTTGGACTGTGTAAACTAGCATGGTGAAACTTATTATAGGTTTTCATGTTGGATATGAGTTTTTAAACTATTATGCTACGTATTCAAACTTGTATGCTCGCCAACATTTTTATTGATTGTATTTTAATACATGTTGTGGGTTGATAGTAGTTGGCATTCAAGAAAACAAGCTTGGATGACGCTTAGAAACACATCTTAGTTAATCAAATAATTTGAACAATTTATGAATCGTTATGTTATTTGGATACTTATTGTGGTTGTGGATTTTGTTTAACATTTTTTGACTTAATTTATGAAATTTGATTAACCTATATCGAAACAAATAGTGTTGTGGAATCTCTTGAGCAATCTGATTCACTTAGTGTCGCGCCCCGATGTTTTCGCCATCGGTTGGGGTGTAACATATTGGTATTAGAGCCATAACTATAGGGAATTAGGCAAAGTAGGAATGCTTTGCCCTAGTCTATAGTTCTAGGAACTTTGACTCTTATTTGTTGATTAAAACTTATGCATTCTACCGTACATGCTTCATAGCAACACTTTCCCGATAAACTTACATGCCTTTCCTAAGGCTAACACAATACACATTTGGATGCTTTGAAAACACTCTTGAAACACAATCGAAACGACTCATCAAAACAGGGGTGATTCCCGCCTTTGATGACGACTTTCATTCAGTGATACCTATATTTTGCACGAAATTTACCCTCAAGTTAGGAGTGACATCCAAACCTTGAAGGGGAATTTCAGTTTCATATTTTAATAGGTCTTATCATTGGATAAGTACCGGCTATATTAGGGTACGATGTTATCAAGTTAGAGGTGAAACTCACATCTTGATAACTAGTCCCACTCATTTATTTTCAGTCTCGCCAAAGTCTCCAGATTCCCAATCAATTAAGGACGTGTATTGACCGAAAGGACAAATATCGTAGGCCTAACATCAATGAACGTATTTGTCTAAGTAAGCCAAAGCACGCTACCTTGATTCGAAAGGGGCTTAATTTACTTTGGTTAGTCAACGTTTCTCTACCCGAGACAATCCTATGTTTTACGAGCCTACCTTTTATGTTACCTTGATTTATATGTGGTTTTATACTCGATGCCTTGTTTATTTTGAGACTTTTGCACGAATCACACTATCTCCGCAATCTAAAACATTAACAATAATCTCTCAGAGGGGAACTAAATTTATGATGCTTTATTCATTTGTATCATACTATGTGGGAATCTTGATTAAACTATGAGAAACATGTTAAACGTCTATCCATGTGAAACAACTAGATCAAACTATGTGGAACATGATGAACGTTTTGTGAAGTGTGAAACAACTTGAGTCTTTTATGTAATCATATGAAACTCTATGATATGCTATGCGTTCGTGAAACTATATTATTAAACAAAACATTATGATCTAGACTCATTCGATCCTCTTTTGGATCTTTAGATGTCGTCAAGACGTCTCAACAACCCCCGCAAGAAATCAAAGGCCAACACTCAGAAAAAGATGATGTCTTTTATGGCCGACCAGATTGCACGCATTGTCCCCAAGATTGTCACTGAAATCCAGGGATCCAACACACCTCCCTCCTTTGTTGACTCTAAAGCAGACAAACCTAAGCCTGTGAGCTTCAACTACAAACACTTTGTCTCTTACAACCCTAAGCCTTTCATGGGCAGTGATGGAGTGACTGCAATGCTGGAATGGTTCGACAGCATCGAAGTTACTTTCATCAACAGTGAGTGCCCTGAGCATCTAAAGACTAGGAGTGTAACTGACGTGTTTCAAGGAAGAGCTCTAGAATGGTGGACCAATGAGAGAAACATCCGCTCGAATGATGAAGCTTATGCTTTACCATGGGACGAGGTTAGGGAACTGATGATGCTCGAATTCTGCCCTTCGCATGAGCTGCAGAAACTTGAGGATGAATTCTGGCATCTGAAACAAGTTGGGGATGACAATCTGGCTTATACTACCCATTTTAAGCAGCTCAGCATCATTGTGCCTCACTTGGTGTCTACTCCTAAACGCATGATCACCAAGTACATCCATGGGATACCTCCTGCTATGCATGATGCCATTGAAGCAGCTCAGCTCGAATCTATTGAAGAAGTTTACCGTCTTGCAGCAAGTTTGAACAACAATCGTGTTCGTGATAAACAGCTTGGAAACTCTCCTCCCTCGAAACCTGCTAACCAGATTACCAGCAGCCCAGTGGCAACAAGAACAAGAAGTGAAAGTCTCAAGGTTCTGGTTACAATGCAATTGTCCATGCTATGAATGCAAACCCTACGGGCAATGCTATTGTGTCTGCTGCTGCTAACCCTCCTGCTCCAGAGAACAACAAGAAGTCGTACACAAGGGTTCATCTCAAGTGTGCCACTGGTAACTATCATCACCCTGCCAACTCTGCTTGCCATCTGTGTACCAACTGCAATCGCTATGGTCACACAACCCCATACAGCCATCAAGCCAACCAGGTCCAGCCAGCACCGCCAGCTCAGCAGAATCCCAGATCAGCAAACAATGTGATGGCCTGCTATAAGTATGGAGACACTACTCATCTCCGTTCCCAGTGTCCCCAGTTGAATCAGGAACAACAGCAAGCCGCTTGAGGATGAGCGTTCAACATCAACGTGAATCAGGCGCGTAATGACGATGACGTCGTTAATGGTACGTTTATCGTTAATAATCTTTACGCTTCGATACTATTTGATACTGGTGCCAACAAAAGCTTTGTGTCCGTAGAATTTGAATCTTTGTTAAACTGTGCACGCTCTAAACTACCTAAGTCGTTCTCTGTTGAGATTGCCAATGGTAAGTCTATTCTAGTTGATTCTATTCTCCGTGATTGTTCCTTAATTCTTAACGATCACGTGTTTACTATTGATCTCATACCCATGCAATTGGGTAGTTTCGATATCATAGTCAGCATGGATTGGTTACGTAAGAACCATGCTGAAATCGCTTGTCATGAGAAGTACGTTCGTTTACCTCTTCCATCTGGTGATTCTTTGCACGTTTATGTAGACCGACCTTCTACAGGACTGAAGCTGATGTCATGCACTCAGGCGAATAGATGCTTACGTAAACAGTACTTTGCCTTCTTGGCCCACATAGTGGAACAAAAGGGCAAGGGAAAGAGCGTAAGTAATGTTCCAGTAGTGTGTGATTTCCCTAATGTCTTTCTTGAAGATCTTCCTGGTCTTCCTCCTCCTCGATCTGTCGATTTTCGTATTGATCTCCTACTTGGTTCGACTCCTATCGCCAAAGCGTCATACCGACTTGCACCCTTCGAGATGCAAGAATTATCTAGTCAACTGCAAGAACTACTCAATAAAGGTTTTATACGTCCAAGTACCTCACCTTGGGGTGCTCCTGTGCTTTTCGTCGGTTCTTTTCGCATGTGCATCGACTACCATGAAATTAACAAACTCACCGTCAAGAATCGTTATCCTCTCCCTCATATCGATGACCTATTTGACCAGCTACAAGGTGCAAGTTATTTCTCTAAAATCGACCTTCGATCTGGTTATCATCAGCTCCGTGTTCTCAAAGAAGATATCCCCAAAACCGCATCTCGCACTTGTTATGGGTACTACGAGTTCGTGGTCATGCATTTTGGCCTGACTAACGCACCAGCTGTGTTCATGGATGTTGGGATTTAACCCTACCAGAGGAACAATTGATTAAAGCCAAAACTGGATCAGGGCAGTGGATCCAGCTTAAGTACTGCAGTATTCCAACTTTCCCCTTGAAGGTGATTCTAACAACTGATGGCCTGAATCCACTGTCTTCATACAACTGTTGTTCTGCAAATAACTGATCAAGTATAAAGACTGATGAAGACTAAAGCTCTGATGATCAATCTACTGTTATGGGTCAAGCACTGCTGAAGAAACAAAGTACTGCTGGAGTCACAACAGTGGAAGGAGAAAGCAGTAGTTTAGTCTTTCCTTTGTAATGTATTGTAATCAGTAGTTAGCTAAACAGTGCTTGTATTAGATCAGTAGTTTCAGGTTGTTAGGAGGTTAGATGTCACTTTCATGGTGACGTCAGCCAAGATGCTTCAGTGGTTTGCTCATGCCTATAAATAGAACAGTACCCTGTATTGTTCTATTGGCTCTTTTCACCACTTGTCTTCTTGTACGAACAATCACTGAGAGCTCAGGCTGAGGGGGAGTTTGTGATACATGCATGCATTGTAATTGAATCTTGAAATAAATTCAATCATTCGGTTCTATGTTAAAATGTGTGTTGAAAACATTTCTCCTATTTGATTGTGTGTGAAAGTTTGTTTCCATTTACATTCCGCTGCAATTACTTATTCATCTTCATCTTAATCAAACGTAAAACACAATCAATTGAAACTCAGATCCTAACAATTGGTATCAGAGCTAGGACAGTCAAATTTGATCTAACAATCATTTTGACATAAAAGTTCAGCTCACAATCGTTGATATTTATTATTGTTCGTTTCGTTGAAAAACAGAGCAAGGTTTAATCATGAACAAAGTTGATTAATCAGTGTCTGTAAAACAACCAAGATGACGTCACAATCACAAGATGCTAACAATAGCATATGTCCACTCTTCAAACCACCCATGTTGAAACGTAATGAGTACAACATCTGAAAGAGAAGGATGGGTAACATCCTTGCTCAACAGAATACCGGATGTTGGAAGTCGGTTATCTTTGGACCACATGTTCCAATGGTGCCGAGTGTTGAGGATACAAAGTAGTTCGAACCTAAGAAACCTGAAAACTACACTGAAACTGACTTTCAAAAATTTGAACTCGATGCCAAGGCATTTAGCATCATTGCATCTGCTTTGCCCAATGAAATCTATGCTGGATTGTTACACTGTAACAGTGCCAAGGAATTATGGGATGTACTTAAGGAACAATTTGGGCGGACTGAAGAAGTAATTGAGAATAACAGAGAAATTCTGAATCAGCAGTATGAAACATTTTGTCACATTAAGGGTGAAACATTAACCCAACAGTTTGAGAGATTCAGTTGTCTCATTAGTGAACTAAGGCTTGTTGATGTTAAATTTACTAATTCAACTCAAAACAGCAGGTTCCTTAGATTACTACCTGAAAAATGTGATACAATTGCATTTGTGACCAGAAACTCTGTTGAGTTCAAAGATCTGACACTGACCCAATTTCATGGTAGACTCCTGACCTATGAAAGGGAGTTAAACCAGAAAAAGAAGTTGCAATAGTCTGGCAAAGTTGCAGATGACTACACATTTGGCAACACAGCTCTTTTGGGTCAGGAAGAGTCTGGCAGCAGTAAGGATCAGAGTTATGATCATTTTATTGACATAACTGCTGGTGCAAATTTCAACTTTCATCCTCACTCATCCAACTTTGCCTTCAAAGCAAATGGAGAAAGCCAGATCTCTGATAATCTGTGTTTTGAACTCAATGATTTACAGCACTTTGATCCCACTGACTTAGAAGAAATGGACATTTTGCATCAATTGGCTTTGCTTAGTGTAAGAACAAGCAAATTCTATAAAATGACAGGGAGAAAATTCCCAGGGTTACATGGGAATTTAAAAGTGGGGTTGGATAAGTCAAAAATCAAGTGTTATAAGTGCAATAGGCTAGGTCATTTTGCTAGGGAATGTAGGAGTCAAACCACTGGTCCAATTATTACTCATCCCAGCTCAAACCCTAGACAACAAAATCAAAGCACTGTGCACTATGCCCAATATACCCCTGCAGCCCATGTTAACACTGCTCACTATGCTGCAACCCCTGTTCATGTGCATTATGTTCAAACCACTGTTCCACAAATTTAGTATGTTCAAGCCCCTGTCCCTCAGGCTCAAGTGCAACCAGTTGCACCTCAACAAGCTGCTCCAGCAGTGGTTCAACCAGATCAGCAAAGCTTCTTCACCCAAGGCTTTGTTGACTGGACCAGTATGCCTGATGAGCTTAGTGATGAAAATTTTGCACTCTATGCTTCTAATGATGTTCCTAATGATAAATTTTGTTTTATGGCATTAGAGTCAATACCAGAAGGGCTGGAAGCTAAAGGAGAACAGCTAAGTGTTGAAACAGTGGATGAAATTGTTGAATCAGTGGTTACTGCAGTTGCTGGTGAAATACTGCTGGGAGAAAATTTAGAACCCCTGATAGAACCACTGTCCGACCCCTGGTCTGAAGAAGAAGAGAAGAACCATGGTGAAAAGGAAGAGAAGGTGACTGATGAGAAAGAGCATGTTTGTGACTGTGCCATGATGGTTGCAGCTACGGGAGCTTCTGCATTCTTAGATAGTCTTTGGTATGTAGATAGTGGAGGCTCCAGGCACATGACAGGATGTAGAGCCCTTCTCAAAGATTTCAAAACTCATGGAGGGGTTGACATATCCTTTGGTAATAATAGTAAAGGGAAGGTTATGGGGTCTGGTATAGTTCAGTCTGGTAAAGTTAAGTTTGAAAAAATGTCAATCTAATAGACAATCTAAAATTCAACCTCTTAACTGTCTCTCAAATGAGTGATAAGGGCTATGGCTCATTCTTTACAAAAGAGTGTTGTAGGATTGTTGGACCAGAAATGGTTGAAAAGATTGAAGCAATAATAAAAAAATGGAAAAACTCAACTTGTTGCTCAAAGAAGTGACAATGTTTATGTGGTGGATATGTCAAAAGAGAGCCCCAGAACTGATGCCTGTCTGTTCTCAGCTACCTCTAACAAAGAGACAGAATTATGGCACAGGAGATTGGGGCACACAAATCTCAAGACAATCACTGCTATTTCAAAACAGGGGTTAGTAAGAGGTCTTCCTAAAAAACTGTTCACTTGTCCTGAGCATTGTGTTTCCTGCCTAAAAGGAAAACAACATAAAAGCTCATACAAATCAATTGAAGAGTCCAAAACAACCAAGTGCTTGCAAATGCTTCACATGGATTTGTTTGGCCCAGTTAAAGTCATGAGTCTTAGGAAGAAAAGATATTGTTTGGTTATTGTTGATGACTTTTCTAGGTTTACATGGACTTACTTTTTACACTCAAAAGATGAGACTGCAGGCATTCTGCAAGACTTTGTGACATAGGTTGAAAAGTAGTTTGACTTGCCAGTAAAAGTCTTCAGGAGTGACAATGGCACAGAGTTCAGAAACAAGGAGTTAGATGATTTCTATGTGTCAAAAGGAATTGTGAGGCAGTACAGCATTCCAAGAACACCAAAACAAAATGGGGTTGTTGAAAGAAAGAATAGGACTTTGATTGAGGCTGCCAGAATCATGCTTGCTGATTCAGGTTTGCCATTAACTTTTTGGGCAGAGGCAGTAAACACTGCTTGCTATGTCCAAAACAGAGTTTTAATCAACCCAAGGCATCAAAATACTGCATATGAACTGCTGTATAAAATAAAGCCATTGATTTCATATTTCAAAGTTTTTGGATGCCCATGTTTCATTCTAAACTTAAAAGATTATATCTCAAAGTTTGCAGCCAAAATTGATTGTGGTTATCATCTGGGATACTCAACCATGCTAAGGCCTATAAAGTGTTTAACACAAGGACTAAGACAGTGGAAGAGACTTTGAATGTGAAGTTCAATGAACTTTCATCAATGAAAATCCCAGCAAACCCTGCTGAATTATTTGATCTTGATAAATTCACATTTGAAAGTGTTGCTGTCAAGAATAACAATGCAGGTCCATCAGAAAATTCTCCATCAGACTATGGATATGAAGTCATCATTCCTCAACAAAAGTCTGCTTCAATGGGAAGAGCAGCAGATGTTCAAAACAGCTGTCAAAGCTCATCCACTGCTACCTCAACAGTTGTTGATCAAAGTAGCCCATTAACCCCTGCTTCCATCATCATACACTGTTGATAGTCCTCCATCAGTGGATAAAAGTCAGCATGATTTCTCACAAGTTCCACCTATTCCTCCACCTCCATTTGAAGCCACTACTGGATCATCAAAGTCACCAGCAGTGGTTAGCTGAGATGATTCACATCTGCAGCCCTCACCACTAAATGCCATTGTTCCATACAAAGGAGATCTAATTTTCTTGAAGTCTCATCCACCTGACCAAATCATTGGCAACATCAGTGAAGGGGTGCTAACAAGAAGCCAATCCCAAAACATCTGTCTTTTTGCTAGTTTCATATCTCTCCATCAGCCAGTCAAGTACCAAGAGGCACTGAAAGAAAACATCTGGGTAGAAGCCATGCAAGAGGAGCTCCAACAGTTTAAAAGACAACAAGTTTGGGAGCTTGTGCCACTGCCAGAGGGTGTGAGTCCTATTGGCACAAAGTGGGTCTTTAAAAATAAAACTGATGAAAGGGGTATTGTTGACAAGAATAAATCTAGGCTTGTGGTTCAAGGGTTCAGACAGGAAGAGGGCATTGACTATGATGAAACATTTGCCCCTGTAGCAAGACTTGAAGCTATCAGATTATTCTTGGCCTTTGCTGTCAACCACAACATCAAGGTGTATCAAATGGATACCAAATGTGCATTCCTCTATGGTAAGATTCAAGAAGAAGTTTTTGTTTGTTAACCTCCAGGCTTTGAGGATCCATTTAATACAAATCATGTCTACAAGCTAAATAAAGCTTTGTATGGCCTGAAACAAGCACCAAGATCCTGGTATGAAACTCTTTCCACCTTTCTACTTTCCATTGGTTTCACAAGAGGTAAATTAGACAAAACACTGTTCTTAAATGGAGAGGAAAGGATTTGATGGTTGTCCAGATTTATGTGGATGACATCATCTTTGGAAGCACATGTAATAAAATGTGTGAAGAGTTTAGGCGACTCATGACAGCTGAGTTTGAGATGAGTGCAATGGGTGAACTCCAGTGCTTTCTTGGTCTCCAAGTAAGGCAACTGCAAAATGGCACTTTCATCCATCAAGGCAAATATGCCAAAGAACTTTTAAAGAAATTTGAGATGGATGATTATAAACCATGCAGTACACCCATTGCAACCAATAAAATTGTCATGTCTAATGAAAAGGATGATTTGGTTGATCAAACTCTATATAGAAGCATGATTGGGTCCTTATTATACCTGACTGCATCTAGGCCAGACATCATGTTTGCAACATGTGTTTATGCAAGATCCCAATCAGCCCCTAGAAAGTCAAACGTTATTGCTGTAAAAAGGATATTCAGATACCTAAAAGGTGCTCCCACACTTGGTATCTGGTATCCAGCTGATGTGAATATCAAGCTTTCAGGTTTCTCAGATACTTACTTTGTTGGATGTGACAAGACAAGGAAGTCCACTTCAACAGGGTGCCAATTCCTAGGCAGTTGCTTAGTGTCTTGGCAAAGCAAAAAGCAAAAAGCAGGCAGCTGTTTCCACATCCACTGCTGAGGCAGAGTATATAGCTGCTGCAAGCTGTACAGCCCAACTGCTTTGGCTTCAAAATCAACTGTTGGATTTTGGTATCACTGCCCTAAAGACACCTCTCATGTTGGACAGTCAGGCAGTAGGAAATATCATCAAAAATCCAGTATCCCATTCAACCACCAAGCACATAGATATCAGATATCACTTTGTGAGGGATTGCTATGAAAAAGTTTGATTTCTCTGCACCATGTTTCAACTAAAGATCAGCTGGAAGATGTGCTAACCAAAGGATTAGACACATCCACCTTTGAAAGCTTGATCTCTAGGATTGGCATGCTGAACATGGAATAACAAGCAAAATCTTGTTTTTCTATGAATAAAAGGATTAAAATGTTTTCAGAAAATCAAAAATCCATCCTTAAAAATAGCTAAAAATGAATTTTTCATTAAATCCTTAAAAGTTTGCCATAACCACTATTTGTTTCAAACATCTGTTCTACTAAAAGCTGTCCACTGCTGAAAGTCAACCCTTGTTCTCTCATTTCCATGGTAATCACTGTTCTTCAAAATCAGTGTTTTATCCACTGACAGGATATCCACTGCTTTCATTATAACCGTTGCAACCACTGATATTGCTCCATCAGTGGTTTCCTAAAACACCTGTCCTCCATTATTCATCAGGGGTTGGCATGTGGACAGTACATAGCGGTCAGATCTTTTGTAACCGCTGCCATGTCAGCATTCACTTTTTCCCTTTATAAAACCCTGATTAAAACCCCAAACAGGGTTTTCACTGTTGAATCGAATTCAAAAATTCCTTTCTCAAAGCAGTTACCATTCTTCTCTCTCAAATCTATCATCTTCTTCCTCTCGCAACCTACTCCTCGTCTTCATCTGTTGGATCTGAGTTTTGTTTTGATTGTATTTTCTGTTTGAATTAAAATGGAAATGAATGAGTTGTGCAGTGGAATTAATATGAAAACAAACTTTGCATACAATCAAACGAGAGTATTGCTTTGATCAAGACATTTTCAACAAAGAACCGAATGATTGAATTTAATTTCAACAACGATTACAAAGTAATGCTTGAATACAAACTCCCCCTCAGCCAGAGCTCAGTGTTTGTTCGTGCAAAGAAGACGGTGTTGCAAAGAGCTAATAGAACAGTACAGAGCACTGTTCTATTTATAGGCACTAGCAAACCACTGAGCATCTTAGCTGACGTCACCAAGAAAGTGAGATCTAACCTCCTAACAAACTCTAACCTCTGATCTATACAAACACTGCTATACTAACTACTGCTATTACATTTCATTTCATTTCATAAAAGACACTTAAACAGCTGTTGCATCCTTCTACTGCTGTGAACCCGACAGTGCTTCTCCGGATCAGCAGTACTTGACTCAAGACAGTAGATTGAGCAGCAGAGCTTTAGTCTTCTATCAGTCTTCACAAGAGCAGCAGATTGACGGTCAGTGGCTTGTACGATCAGTAGATAGGAGGTCAGCAGATGTTGAAATCACTTTCAAGGGGAGAGACTTGTATGTAACATCTGCTTATTCTGGATCCACTGCTTTGACCCAGTTTTGGCTTTAATTATCTATTCCTCTGGTAGGGTTCAATCCCAACAATCTCCCCCTGGAACAGATAATGCCAAAACTCTTCATTATTGTGGAATTCTTTATTGCCTCATCAGCAGTTCCCTTATCTGACCTTTAAATTGTAGTTCAAAGTCTAGGGCATCTGTGTCTTCATCATCCCTGCTAAGTGGAAGATCAAGGAGATCCTGCAAATCTTCAAGACTCAGGCCAAGAGCTTGTTCCCTTGATAATTTCTTCACTTCTCCACCAGACCTGAGCAAAGTCAACACGTAGGTCTGTTTGTCAGTTTCCCACTTTTGTATTTTTGAGTCTGGTGGGTTTCTTGGGAGATGTTTATTTGCAGAGGTATTGGGTGAGGCTGGCCTATTCATGACTGGCTGAGCAGTACTTGCAGATTGTTCCAATTCAAGATCTTCTTTTATCATTAATTTAATGCCTGCTTTTACAATAGCATTTCCAGCTTTTAGATCTTGAATTGTTTCAGCACTTGACTGGTTTTGGCTCCTTCTTTTGTAGATGGCAGCACCAGCTGGACCAGTGGTTCTTTTGACTTGCAGCTTTGGTGGTCTTTTTGAGACCTTTGCTTTAGAATAGTTAGGCCTCTTAGGAACTGTAGGATCTTTCTTCCTCAGTTCCTCCAATCTTCTATAAGTGGCCCTGACTACATCTTCTTTCCATCTTGCCACTTGATGTTTAGACCCATAGTCAGCAGCAACTAACTCCTCTTTCGTTCTCTTCAGCTCAAGTGATTTGTCAGGCACATTCTTTTTGTACTTAGACCAATCTGGAGGAGTGTGTTTGACCTTATTCTTTGTCATTTCTTGAATCCTGGCTGCTTCTTGCTCAAGCTCAGGAATGGTCCACTCTTTGTACATCTGCTTATCTCCCTTGTATTTCTTTGTTGCCATGATTCTTTCAATGTAGTCTTCTCTTAGAGTTTCATCTGCTCTTTCTGAGATTTGTTGACATACATTCTTTGCAAATTGCTCCAAGGATCTGACTTGTGTGAGTAAGAATTGGTAGTTCTGCTGGATTTCTCTGTCAGATTTTCCTTGTGCATTTCTTTTAGAGATATCTTCTGTCTGTTTAGCTTTGACCTTTAAGTATTCTTCAATGTTGTTTGGCCTTGGATATCCTTTAACTGATGGCAACTTCCTTTTTGCAGGGTCTTCCTCATAGTAGAAGGATTTTATCTCTTCTCTAACTGCTTCAAGTTCTAGAGGAAATTGGACACCTATAGGAGTAATGACAGAGATTGCTTGTTGTACTGGTGCTGATGAGAGAGGAATAGGTTTGGGTATAGTAACAAGTGACATGGATGTTGAAGATGTTGGTGGTGGTGATGGTGAATCATCATCTGGTATGTAAATCCTTCTCCTTTTTGTTTTAGAAGAGGCATATGATGTTTTGGGTGGATCAGTGGTGGTAGATTGTGTGGCAGTGGTTTGTGTTTGACAAACAGTTGTTGAAACAACTGGTGTCTCAACCACTGTTGCCATTACAACAGATGTTGTAACATCTGTTGTCTTCTGCTTTTTGGCAGGATAAGGTGGTGAGTTTGTTTTTGGTGGAGATGACAGTGGTGGTAAGGCAATGGTTGTGGTGTGTGTTGAAGTGATAATAGATGTTGAAACAACTGAAGTACCAGCAGTAGTTAATACAACAGGAGTTACAACAGCTGTTTGGGTGGAGGTTTGATGCTGATGGCTTTTGGATGGTGGTTTTGGAGGCTTTGGAAATCTGGATGGGATGGACTTAGGTTTCCTTTTTGTCTTAGGATTTTTAGTATCCTTTGAACCAGAACAACCCTGCGCATATAGTTCCATGAAAGCTCTTTTCTCCTCATTCCATCTTGAAATATCCTTTGCCATTCTAAACCTTTTTACACTTGCTACTCCTTCATCAAGTGCTTCCTGGGTAGCATCAACCTTTTTACTACCATCTGGCAATGGAAATTTTCTGGTCATAGCATCCTTTTCAGGTTCAATGTACAGACCATCATCTATTCCTTTCTTCTTCCACTCCTGAATTTTCTCCCCCTTTTTGGCATTATCTTCTGGGATTTATCAATGAAAAGTACTATTGGAGGAGCAGTGCCAGTGGTTTCCAATAAATGGGCCTTGATTGCCTTAATATCTGCTTGAGTGTTCTTGTACCTAGACTCCATAATGTTTCTTAGCTTTTGGACATGAAGTTCATGTTGCTGATCAGCCAGTTCTTTTTTATGTTGGAAAAAAGGTTGGAAAAGGTTCCAGAGCTCATTTGTAGCAAAAGCTTGTGGTGGAGCAGGTGCTTGAGATGGAACAACAGTGGATTGCATTTTTTGTGTTTTCAACACCTGCTGTAGCATATTTTTAAGATCTGCAACAGATGTATCCAACTTTTCAATTCGTTCCGTCAAATCCTGATATTTTAAATCATCACCCAATTTAATGGGATCATCTGATGTCCCACTATTAGTGGTTTTATCAGTGGTTGAGGTAGGGAGTGTACTCCAAACACTAACCACTGATGCCCCTTTTTCTTGGTACTGGGGTCTTCTTCCTTCAATACTTGACAACCTTTTGATGTTGCCAGTAGGATAAAAAAATCCACTGGTGGTTGGCAGAGGTGCTATGTAACGAATTGCCTCCAAGGAAGTCTTATTAATGTAACCACTGTCCAACTGTAAACCAGTGGGTTCAACAGTTGTAGTGGCTGCTTCACTTGGACTACCACCAAGAGTTACGTGTAACTCAAGGGGTGTAACCTCCTCAGGTTGTGTTGGTGGGTTAGCAAAGATTGATACATCAGACCCAGTCATTTGTTGAGGTATGTTCTCATTGATAGGTGATTGAGAAGGACTGGTTAGTGCCTGGTTCAAATCAATTGCATCCAACAGTAGTTTAGTTGGTGAGGGAATTGTGGATGTGAGATGTGGTGTAGAAACAGGATTTGCTCCGGGCAGTGAGCCGTGGATGATGAAACCAAGTGATTTCAGAGCATCATGATGTGGTGGCCCTATGTGTACAACCTGTTCTTTTTGTGAAGAAGCAGGAGGAGTATTGGTTATGGGTTGAGATATTTGTACCAACTGCTGTGAGGAAGAAGCAGCAGTGGTTTCTTGTGACTGTTGTGTTGTCACAGGCATTTGCTCTGGTATCTCATCCTCCAGAGTTGCCTTTTTTATGGGTTTGGGGGGTTGTTGAGTTTTTCTTTTTGGCTTTTTGGTGATTTTAGGTGTGGGTTTCAAAGCAGTTGTTCTGCTGCTTTGATCACCTTGAGCAGTGGGCACAACAGCAGATACCTGAGGAGCAGTGGTAGCTGCTAAAATCTGCTCAGGCACCTCTGCTTGTGTTTTGCAAGGTGTTAACATTCTTGAAAAAGTTTCAGTAGTTAAACTGTTTATTTGAATATAATCACCTTGGTTTATTACAGCAATATCATCCTTACTGAATTTCTTTTCAAAATAATAACTTAGAAACCTTGGAAACAGTAGGAATGATTTTGTTTCAACATTATTAACCAAATCATTAAAGATTTCCTGAGAATAATTAAAATTTTCTTCTTGAAGAATAGCATATCCCAGATTTTGAATCTTTAATGGTATTTCAATAAAAGAAGTGGTTTTGTTTGAAACACACATTAGGAGGGTATGGAATAAAAATCTTGTTGCAGAAGGAAAGAAACCTTTTTGTAAGGTAGCTTTCTTCATCATTGTATCTGCATACCCTCTCTCAATGAAGTCAATTTTCAACTCGTTTTTAGGGAAAGAAATTTTACCTTGCTAATCCTCGAGTTGAAAGACCTCTGAAATTGACTGTGGTGTAATCTTGACAGGTTTTCCCTTTAGAGTAGAGTTAATGGCTATTACAGTGTCTCCTTGTTTTTCAAGGGTTGCATTCTTCCAAAACTCCCTTTGGGTTGTCAAGTAAATTGGTGCATCGGCTATTAACAAAGTTTTGTACTTTGATTTAGCCATTTTGGCAATGATGGAGTCGAAAGCATCTGTGGTGCCGGGTTTTGTGAGAAGACCCAGAAGATTGTGAGATGGTTTGTGTGGGATTTCAGTGGTAGTGACCTATTGAGAGGTCGCTTTCGACGATGACTTGGAAGTGGGTTTTGTAGATGGCTTCGATTTTGTCATTTTGGAGATGAAGATCGAAGAAATTTGTGAAGGAATGAGAAGAAAATCTGTTTTGAGAAAAGAATTTTTGAGAATTCAATTCGACAGTAAAACCCTGTTTTTGGTGTGAAGTGGGGGTTTTATGAAAGTTACTGATGAAGGCAGTGGTTTAAACGGTAAAATGGAAGCAGTGGATGATTTTCACTATCAGTGGATAGCATATCAGTGGATAAGACACTGCTTTTGAACAACAGAGGTTATCAAGGAAATGAGAGAACAGAGGATGACTTTCAGTAGTGGACAGACTTTGAAGTAGAGCAGACTTTTGAACAAACAGTGGTTATGGCAGACTTTTAAGGATTTTAATGAAAACTTCATTTTTAGCTATTTTTAAGAATGGATTTTTGATTTTCTAAAAACATTTTAATGCTTTTATTCATAGAAAAACAAGATTTTGCTTGTTATTCCATGTTTAGCATGCCAATCCTAGAGACCAAGCTTTCAAAAGTGGCTGTATCTAGTGCTTTTGTGAGCACATCTGCCAGCTGGTCTTTAGTTGGGACATGATGCAGAGAAATCAAACCTTTTTCATAGCAATCCCTCACAAAGTGATGTCTGATGTTGATGTGTTTGGTGGTTGAATGGGAAACTGGATTTTTTATGATTTTTTCTGCTGCCTGGCTATCCAACATGAGTGGAGTCTTTAGGGCAGTGATACCAAAATCCAGCAACTGATTTTGAAGCCACAGGAGTTGGGCTGTACAGCTTGCAGCAGCAATGTATTCAGCTTCAGCAGTGGATGTTGAAACAGCTGCTTGCTTTTTGCTTTGCCATGAAACTAAGCAATCACCTAGAAACTGGCACCCTCCTGATGTGGACTTCCTTGTAATGTTACATCCAGCAAAGTCACTATCTGAAAAGCCTGAAAGCTTGATATTCCCATTAGCTGGATACCAGATACCAAGTGTGGGAGCACCTTTTATGTATCTGAAGATCCTTTTTACAGCAATGAGATTTGATTTTCTGGGAGCTGATTCACTTCTTGCACAGACACATGTTGCAAACATGATGTCTGGTCTAGATGCAGTTAGGTACAATAAGGACCCAATCATGCTTCTATATAAAGTTTGGTCAATCAGCTCATCCTTTTCATCAGACATGACAAGCTTTTTTGTTGCCATGGGTGTGTTGCATGGTTTACAATCATTCATATCAAATTTTGTCAAAAGTTCTTTAGCATATTTGCTTTGATGAATGAAAGTTCCATTTTGCATTTGCTGAACTTGGAGACCAAGAAAGCATTGCTCAGCATTGCAGCTCACCCATTGCACTCATTTCAAACTTAGCTGTCATGAGTTCTCTAAACTCTTCACACATTGTGTTACATGTGCTTCCAAAAATGATGTCATCCACATAAATCTGGACAATCATTAAATCCTTCCCTCTCCATTTTAGAAACAGTGTTTTATCAATGGTACCTCTTTTGAAACCATTTGAGAGTAGGAAGTTGGAAAGAGTTTCATACCAGGCCCTTGGTGCTTGTTTCAGGCCATACAAGGCTTTGTTTAGCCTGTAGACATGATCTGGATAAAATGGATCCTCAAAACCTGGAGGTTGACAAACATACACCTCTTCTTGAATTGTACCATAGAGGAAAGCACTTTTGATATCCATTTGAAACACCTTCATGTTGTGGTTGACAGCAAAGGCCAGGAACAGTCTAATGGCTTCCAATCTTGCAACAGGGGCGAATGTTTCATCATAATCAATCCCCTCTTCCTGTTTGTAACCTTGAACCATAAGGCTGGCTTTATTCTTGACAACAATGCCCCTTTCATCAGTTTTGTTCTTGAAGACCCACTTTGTGCCAATGGGACTAACCTCTTCTGGCAGTGGTACAAGCTTCTATACTTGTTGTCTTTTAAACTATTGGAGCTCCTCTTGCATGGCTTCTACCCTGCTGTTGTCTTTCAGTGCCTCTCGGTACTTGATTGGCTGATGGAGTGATAGAAAACCAGCAAAAAGACAAATGTTTTGGGTTTGGCTTCTTGTGAGCACCCCTTCATTGATGTTGCCAATGATTTGATCAGGTGGATGAGATCTCAAGTATATTAAATCTCCTTGGTATGGGATGATGGCATTTGTTGGGGAAGGCTGCAAATGTGTATCATCTGAGCTAACCACTGCTGGAGACTTTGATGATCCAGTAGTGGCTTCAAAAGGTGGTGGAATGGGAGGTAATGAAGTGGACACATGCTGACTTTTATCCACTGTTTGGGGACTTTTGTCAGCAATGATTGAGGATGTGGAAGCAGTGGTTGATGGGCTACTTTGGTCAACAACTGTTGAGGTAGCAGTGGTTGAGCTTTGACAGCTGTTTTGAACATCTGATGCTCTTCCCATTTTGACAGCCTTTGAGGGATGATGATTTCATACCCATAGTCTGGTGTTGAATTCTCTGATGGACCTGCACTGTTAGTCTTGGCAGCAGTATTTTCAAAAGTAAATTTTTCAAGATCAAATAGATCTGCAGGATTTGCTGGGATTTTCATTGATGAAAGTTCATTGAACTTTACATTCAAAGTCTCTTCCACTGCCTTGGTCCGTGTATTAAACACTTTGTAGGCCTTGGCAGTGGTTGAGTATCCCAGATGATAACCACAATCAATTTTGGCTGCAAATTTTGAAATGGAATCTTTTAAGTTCAAAATAAAGCATGGGCAGCCAAACACTTTGAAGTAAGAGATCAGTGGTTTGATTTTATACAGAATTTCATAAGCCGTCTTTTTGTGCCAGGTGTTTATTAAAACTCTGTTCTGGACATAGCAAGCAATGTTTACTGCCTCTGCCCAGAAAGTTAATGGCAAACCCGAATCAGCAAGCATGGTTCTGGCAGCCTCAATCAAAGTTCTGTTCTTCCTTTCCACTACCCCATTCTGCTCTGGTGTTCTAGGGATGCTGTACTGCCTTACAATCCCTTTCTTCACACAGAAGGCATCCAACTCCTTATTTTTGAATTCTGTGCCATTGTCACTCCTGAAGACTTTTACTGGAAGGTCAAATTGCTTTTCAACCTGTATCACAAAGTCTTGCAAAATGCCTGCAGTCTCATCTTTTGAGTGTAAAAAGAAAGTCCCTGTAAACCTAGAAAAGTCATCAACAATAACCAAACAATATCTTTTCTTCTTGAGGCTCATGACTTGAACTGGGCCAAACAAATCCATGTGTAGCATTTGCAAACACTGGGTTGTTTTGGACTCGTCAATGGACTTATAAGAACTTTTATGCTGTTTTCCTTTTAAACAGGAAATGCAATGTTCAGAACATGAAAACAATTTTTGTGGTAGGCCTCTCACCAAACCATTTTTTGAAATTTCAGTGATTGTCTTAAGATTTGTGTGCCCCAGTCTTCTGTGCCAAAGTTCTGTCTCTTTGTTAGAGGCAGCTGAGAACAGATAGGCATCAGCTCTGGGACATTCTTTAGACATATCAACAACATAAACATTGCCACTTTTTTGAGCAACAAGTTTAGTTTGACCAGTTTTGATTATTGCTTCAATCTTTTTGACCATTTCTGGTCCAACAATCCTACAACAATCTTTTGTGAAGAATGGCCCAAACCCTTTGTCACTCATTTGAGACACACTCAGAAGGTTGAATTTTAGATTGTCTATTAGATTGACATTTTCAAATTTTACATTTCCAGACTGCACTGTACCAGACCCCAGAACTTTCCCTTTACGATTATTTCCAAAGGATATATCACCCCCTCCATGGATTTTAAAGTCTTTGAGGAGGGCTTTACATCCTGTCATGTGCCTAGAGCCTCCACTATCCACATACCAAAGACTATCAAAGCATGCAGAAGCTCCCTGCACATGAAGTAAAAGGATTAGTTCATTAGGGTCTCCAAAGCCAACAGGGCTTTGGATGGGGTCTCAACAGTGTCTGGGATGGATGCAGATTGATGGACAGTGGTTAGGTCAGGGGTTTGGACAGTTTTAGTACTGTTTCTTGCTAACCACTGTTGGGGGTCTTGACCAGTCACCTGTTGGTACCCAAAAGGATGCCTGTTCACTTTAGGTTTAGAGGGCCTTTTGTAGGCCTCATAAACGTGTGGAATCCTTTGGTAAGACTGTTTTTCCTTGCCTTTTCTGAACTGATTGGCAGGGGGTGCATCAGTTACCTGAACATCTCTTTTGACAGATGTTTGGTTCAGCTGTTTTGTGACAGCTGTTTGAACTGGCACAAACAGTGGTTGGTTCTTGGTGAATTTGACAGATGATGTTGATGGACTCAAGGATGTTTTAGCAGTGTACTCAGTCTTTTTCACATCAAAGTTTTTGAGATACACACATGCTTGAGTTTTGTGGTTTGTTTTTCCACAAACAATGCAGCTTTCAGCTGAAACAATGACACTTGTTTTGTTCAAATCATAAGCTTTTAAATGGAAACAGTCTTTTGTCAGATGATTCCTTTTCTCACAGAATTCACAAAACAAGTTATTGATCTTTTCTTTCTTCTTTCTCTTTTCGGACTCCTTTGCAGCAGAGGTTTTAACCTCTGTTGGGATGTCCTTGAGAGGTATGACTTTAGCTTTTGGAGCTTTAACACCATCAGTTGATGTAAAGTCCATGGGCTTGAAGTTTTCAAGAATATCACACTCATCAGACCATTTTGGTTTAAACTGATAATCTTCAAGCTCCTCAAAAGTAGAGGATCCCATTGGTCTGTCAAGTGTGATTTTGTTACCAAGTTTATCAGTGATTTTCACTTCTTGGCCTTTCTTGTTTGTTGGAATAAACTCAGTGGTTACATCAGTGGTTTGAACAGATTTTCCAAAAGCAGTGTTTTCATCATCATGTTTTCTATAACCAACACCAAATTTCACATTGCTTTTTATTTGTTTTTCAAGCATAACCTCATACCCTTTGCATGATTCAACCCATCTTTCACAGGTGATCTCGGTGGACTCCAACTCCTTTTTGCAAACTTGGTATTTTTCTACCATAGTTTGGAGTTGAGTTTTGGTTATGCTTTGTTCTTCTTTCAGACTGCTGATCTCTTTTTCCTTTTCAGTCAATTTGTTTTTAAGTTCTTTTAAAGACCTTTCAAATTTGACTTCATCAGTTAAGATTTTATTCCGAAGGTTTTCATTTACCTCTTTGATGTTAGCAAAAGCAATAATGCATTTGTCAGAACACAGTTTTTCAAGAACTTGAGGTGATACCTTGGCAGCAGCCATCATTGCACAATCACATTGATGATTTTCTTCATCATCAGCTCTTTCTTCTTTCTCACCTGTTTTCTCAATTTTCTCTTCTTCTTTGTCCTCTTTGGACCATGGGTCTGTCAGTGGTTCAATCAGGGTTTCTGAATTTTCTCCAAGCAGCAATTCACCAGCAACTGCATTAACAACTGCTTCAGTCACCTCATCCACTGTTTCATCACTTAGCTGTTCACCTTCAGTTTCAATCCCCTCTGGTATTGACTCTAATGCCATCAAACAAAATTCATCATTAGAAGGTTCATTAGAAGCATAGAGTGCAAAATTTTCATCACTAAGCTCATCAGGCATACTGCTCCAGTCAACAAAGCCTTGAGTGAAAAAACTTTGTTGATCTGGTTGTACCACTGCTGGAGCAGCAATTTGTGGTGCAGCAGATTGCACTTGTGCCTGGGGGACAGGGGTTTGCACGTACTGAATTTGTGGGACAGTAGTTTTGTAACATCCCTATTTTTATCATATAATAATTATAGGTTTATTTAAATTTATTACCTACTAGTAACTAGTTTTATTTTTAATATAAATATTCAACCCAACTAGTTTTAAAACACTATTTTATATAGTTGGTTGAAATATTATTTTAAATTGGCCCGTATATGGGTGACATTTCTAACAAAATAAAAGTATATAAAGACTTATATTATTAAACGGGTAGATTACGTGTAAGCTAAAGATTAGAAATATGAAGTACCTAGACGGACCTATGAACCGTATAATAATTAAACTATAAAAATATATTGTATTTGAACCTACTCTATTTTTAATGAAACTTAGACCCAAATGTAGACAAAAATATTCTCATTCTAATGACGCATTTATTATTTTGTAAAACATCATATTTTAGAAGTTATACCCGTCAAATGAATAAAGTAGTTAAATTAATAATAATAATAATAATAATAATATAATAGTTAACTTATAAGTTATAATTCAAATTAATTGAATTCGTGTGTCTACAAGATAAGAATAAAATAATAAATACATTTCAAAATTTCATTTTCAAATTGAAATGAAAGGAAGTAGGACGTGTCTCAAAGAGGAATTTAGAAATAAAATACAAAGGATGACAAGACCTATTAGTAGCTTATCCTTCACGCATGTTTCAAGTATAAATAAGAAAGCAGCTTCAACTTTTTAATTGTTCAGCCTCTTTCGAACTCTCTCTCTCATTGTTATTCTTTTTATTTTTCCTATAAAAATAATAATAAGATTCTGCCCTGTTTTAAGTGTTTTAACTCCCGATCACCGCTACCCTTTCCGATTGATCTGAGCCTCATAACATATGTCAGGGCTCTGCCCAACTAAGTTGTTAGGATTCGGTATCGGGACATCGGGACAAGGTTGAATTAGGAGTATTATACTTACCACGAGTGCATTATATATTTTTAAATAGCTCAGAAGTTATACCCAATATTCTACCAGGAGACTTTCTAGTTGAACCCTAAAGTTACAAAGTGGGTCCATTCTCTTTTCTCACTATTTTATTCCTTTTTCTTTATGATATAATTTTATTCAAAAATATCCCAAATTGACCCGTAAGTGGAAACCCGGACCTCTGAAACCCCAATCCATATCAAGAATCAAGAAAATCAGATATTTAGTATCCAGGCGGGCCGCGTAAAAGATGAGCATACCCTTACGCGGGCCGCGACTGCTTGCAAATCTCCGGATATGCATGAAGGCCACGTGTCATCACACATGTCGCGACCATCGGTGACTCAGCAACCCTACGCGTAGACTGGGCGGCCACGCGGGCCGCGTAAGGTTGGACTAAGGATTTACGCGGGACGCGACAGGTCCTAAATTCAGCTATAAATAGAGCAGGCTACGAGCAATTCTCTGATGTCGAAACAATTTCATAAAAACGAAGTTATACTGCCATAATTCGAATATTACTCTCAAATTAGCGAGGCGCTGATACGATATCGGGTATTAACTCAATCGCTGCTACGATTCAATATTCGATCGATTGAAACTATCCGACAGGATGTTTAAGCGCTATCCTTTGTCATTAGTCGTGATTCCGACAGGATGTTTGAGTGCCACCCGAACTTGGGGAATACTCTGTCATTCGTTGTGAATCCGATGGATGTTTAAGTGATTGCACTTTGTCATTCGTTGTGAGGGTTTTTAATCTCGTGAGTTATCGTAAAAGTTGGATTAAAGTTACTTACCTAGTTTCGTGCGCATTATTAATTAAACTAGGTATCAAGGCTAATCAATAAGCTAAGCTATGCCCGTATCTGAAATATATCAAGGCTTATCTATAGACTAAGCTCTGCCCGTATAAATCTGCATGCTTATAATGTGAGTTATTCTCTTTTTACCAAAACTTTTTCTCAAAAGTTATAGTTACGGGGATTAAGTCTTTGTTATCTGAAATTACTGCCAGTAAGTGGGGGTATGTGCACATTACTACTAACGATTTATCATTTGGGGTGAAAGGACCCTACAAGTGATATGTCCACAGTCATAAGTCCGGTCAAGTGACAACTGGGTCAGTGATATAAATGATAAAGGCAATTGTAATCGCTCTTAATACTGTAACACTGTTTTCTAGTTATACTTTGCAGTGATTAAGTCTTTGCCAATCTTAAAGAAGCAAATATAAAAACTCTTAATGCTGTAAATTATAACAATTGGTCATTTTATAAAACCTAAATGAACTCACCAGTATTTCCTGCTGACCAAACCTTTTTAAAACGCGTTTCAGGTAATTACAGTAGATTGGAGTAAGAAATGGATATGGCACTGAAAGGCTTCAAGAAGTGGCTTATTTTATTAATTAAATGAAATTAAGAAATATTGTTTTATGTAATTGGGTTATCCCTTATTAAAGCTACCTTTGTAAAACATGGATTTATTCCATCTATTTAAATAAATAAAATCCGGTGTTTTCTAAACTCTGATATTTTTTCTAACTCACGATTCTGACGAAATTTCCGCTGCAATGTTTTAAAAATGATCACCGGTACAACTTGGCTGTTCACGACTCCCGATTCCGTCCAGGGTGGGTCGGGGGTCGTGACAGAAGGTGGTATCAGAGCCACTGCTTTAAGCCAATTGGTGTTGTGATAAAAATACCTAAGCTTAAATAAAAGAGTTAGGAACTTGATATTTTCTGGTAGCACCCAGGATAGTATTTAGACTTGAACTTAAGAAAAGATGCCTTAGTATAAGCTTCGAGATAAGCTAAAATACTTGTGTAAATAAAGTGTGGTAGGTTTTGGTATGCCGTAAGGATAATAACTAGAACATTGCAAGTATAATAAATAAACAATAACACTTGACCACTGTTATTTCTTATTTATTGGTACTACTTCATTCTAGAATATGATCAGTCAAGTAAATATTAATTTCCTGATCCGTGTTGAAAGTCATAATGCACTTTCCAAATCATGATTTAAGAAAAAGATCTATTTATCGAAAATATAAAATTTTCTCCGACAAGACTGGGTATGGTGTAGAAGACTCTCCAGTTTGTCCGGATATAACAGGGTTACCTCTCCGGCCTAGAACCGGGTAAGAAGGTATATTATATGTCAAACAAGTGACAAGATTTCCCTAAATAGTATCATGATCTGATATCTGAGTTGTTTTTGGAAATAAAAATCTGTTAAATACCATGACCTTATGAATGGTAGGTATATTACAGCATGTGAAATATATAATTATATATATATATATATATATATATATATATATATATAAGGAAATCCAAAAACCATACGGATTGACAATTTCGAATAAAGCACAAGCATATGTGTCTAGATTTCTTTATTAGGAATCTCTTGCATTTCGATATCAAACATTATTTCGTTTGATCATCTACCTCGTAACTCGTACGACAAAATAAAATGATGGGAACCCTTTAAGTTGGGACGCCATCAAAAGTATAAGAATTTCCAATGCGTTACCATAGACTATTAACGCAAGTAAGAAGCATGTAAAGTTGTGCTAGTACACAAGAAAACACACGAAACTTAAATTATACGTCCACAGACATTGAATTATATCCCACACGACTTTCAAGGCAAGGCCTTTTTGAAAATACAATTGGGCACGACGACACCAATGCTAATCTCGTCAGTGGTAGAGCTACTGATCAAAAAGCGGCACTTTGCCACGCGATTCTATAAACGACATGAATATCACTAAGGTACGTTATAATAAGATTTTACAACCATCGGTGCACAGTCTAATCAGAGTTATAATTATTATCACTGCAAAAGGAGTCACATACCTTTGCAAATCCCCTATTTCATTTTATTCGATATTCCCTGGTAATATCACTTAAACAACAGTTATCACACGAAATTCCAGATAAAAGTTCCTATATTTCTTTTGTTGAAATTCTGACTTCTGCATATAATAAATTGACTTTCGCGTTTCTACTTCCCCTAAATGGTCATCATACCATGAGGATTTCTTTCATCATAGCAAATATTGATCTGTTTCATTTCTTGATAAATCTACACGTTACATATGCACTGTTTGTTACGCATATGGTTCGTTTGATTTATGAAGACCACTGAAGGACTTCATTCCGATTTATTATTTTACCCAAACTCAAATATCATTCCGCTTTTTGGCACTGTAAACCGCATTATTACAAAACGATGACTCTTTGATATTGAGTCAATGAATTTCTTGAAAAACTCAATTTTCTTTAGTATACATGGTTTCTGTTGTGACCATGTCCAAACTTTCTTACTAAAACTCGTTTTGTTTAAACCAAGTTCAACTGTTTGAATTTGCTCGCATTACGTATTCAATTCAAAGTTCCATATGATGAATTGAAGCCATCATATTCAAGATAATCCCAACAAGCATTTCAATTTTCTTGAACTACAACATGCTTGTTTGGTCTTCGACTTCATTAAATCATTTCTTTAATCACGATCACCTTGTGGTGACGTTATCACAAAATTAAAGCTTGCACTAATCTCGTTTGTACACACCATATACGAAATTTAATTATTTATTTAATATTTATATTAAATCCACTTTGTTGATTTATTCTATACAAGCAATCTTAAAATAATCATGTGCTCAAATAATGATACCCAAATTCATTTTATATTTTGGTATATCTCTTAATGGTTCTTACAGCATCAATCGAGTCTTTCGTGATAATTATTGCTTTATCATCTTCAATCATTATATAAATTTAACTGATTATATATGGAAACTTACATAAATAATTACCTAATTTACAATATAGTATTACTATATTCTTGTTAAAACCATTAAGGTGAAGAATTTATATTTTTACATATAAAATTATGTTTGAGGTATATTCTCATTTAAGTTTATGTTTAGTTAATATTAGTTTTATTATAATATATTAATAGTAGTAGTGTTAATATTATTTTTAAGTACTAGGGTTATTGTCAAGGGCAGGTATTGGATAGCCTAGCCTTAGTTAGGCATGGACTGATCACCTATGCTTAAACAAGACAGCACTAACCAATATCCAACCATGATAATGACTAGTTAAAATATATAAATTAAAGTCATCCTACTTATTTAGTAAATTTTAATTATATATAAAAATATTTTACTTTGTACTGTAAGGAGAAGACATATTTTCATAAAACAATACAAGAATTAGAGGGACGAATAAAATTATATAAATAATTGTCTATCACATGTTTTGTGGTAACTATGTACCGTAACGCTTTGGCAAGAAAATGACTATATAAGAATAATATGGTAGTCATCAATTACGTTGGGTTAGGGGAACATTGTAATATATAAGAATAGTCCCCGTTTTCACTTATTTACAATATTTGTAAATACATTTCACAACGTTATATGGTTTCAAAATGAAAATAAGTAATCACAAAGAATCGACCCAGTAAGTGTTATATATTTACAAAATATTTTACAAATACTTTTGTACAATAAATATTTTTACACCTTTATTTACAACTTTCATTTAACGTTATAAATAATAGTGATTTCTTTTACAAAATAATAATACTAAAATATTTTGTAAATGTAATAACTTCATTGCGGTGTTTTGTAATATATATTACATAGTAACTATAAGTTATTTTACATAGTATAGTAAAATACTAAAATTATATTTATTTAAAAGTGGTGACCATTTACATATAGTAAAAATGCATAAATATATATTACATTTGCTTTACAAATATAATATAATGGTTGGTCATGCCAAAACAACTTGTTCTTATTATATTTTGATCTCTAGGACATAGTATGAAAAATATGGTCACTAATAGTGTACTATCACATTGTTTCACAATTAAAACAATTTGGAACTCTAAACAATGATACACTAAATCTATTGTCTTTTGGAGTATCTTTGCAATTCACTCATCTCAACACTTTGATTTTCTCATATCATAAATATTTGACAAATCATTTTTCATGCTTTTATTTTATTTTGAACCTATCAATTCTAAGTCTTCCTCAGTTGCCAATCCAAGTAAGCTTTCTTTTGACAAAGAATTTTATTAATTCTAAAAGTCCTTCACATTCATTTTAAATATCTATTGATCATATATCTTTTGGCTTGAACCTAGTCATTTTGGAAAGTATATCATTTCATCTCATTCGTTTATCATCGATTTCTTAAACTAATTCAGTTGAACCATTGAATCCTATTTATTATACAACTCATATTCACAAAATTTGATATTTTGATTCTGTATTATCTACCTTAATATTGTTTTTTATTGACTAAAATATGACATAAGTCTAAAAGAAATATCGTAACCCAAATCTCGAGGACGAGATTTAAAACAAGGTGGGGAGAATGTACCATCCCTATTTTTATCATATAATAATTATAGGTTTATTTAAATTTATTACCTACTAGTAACTAGTTTTATTTTTAATATAAATATTCAACCCAACTAGTTTTAAAACACTATTTTATATAGTTGGTTGAAATATTATTTTAAATTGGCCTGTATATAGGTGACCTTTCTAACAAAATAAAAGTATATAAAGACTTATATTATTAAACGGGTAGATTACGGGTAAGTTAAAGATTAGAAATATGAAGTACCTAGACGGACCTATGAACCGTATAATAATTAAACTAGAAAAATATATTGTATTTGAACCTACTCTATTTTTAATGAAACTTAGACCCAAATGTAGACAAAAATATTCTCGTTCTAATGACGCATTTATTATTTTGTAAAACATCATATTTTAGAAGTTATACCCGTCAAATGAATAAAGTAGTTAAATTAATAATAATAATAATAATAATAATAATAATAATATAATAGTTAACTTATAAGTTATAATTCAAATTAATTGAATTCATGTGTCTACAAGATAAGAATAAAATAATAAATATATTTCAAAATTTCATTTTCAAATTGAAATGAAAGGAAGTAGGACGTGTCTCAAAGAGGAATTTAGAAATAAAATACATAGGATGACAAGACCTATTAGTAGCTTATCCTTCACGCATGTTTCAAGTATAAATAAGAAAGCAGCTTCAACTTTTTAATTGTTCAGCCTCTTTCGAACTCTCTCTCTCATTGTTATTCTTTTTATTTTTCCTATAAAAATAATAATAAGATTCTGCCCTGTTTTAAGTGTTTTAACTCCCGATCACCGCTACCCTTTCCGATTGATCTGAGCCTCATAACATATGTCAGGGCTCTGCCCGACTAAGTTGTTAGGATTCGGTATCGGGACATCGGGACAAGGTTGAATTAGGAGTATTATACTTACCACGAGTGCATTATATATTTTTAAATAGCTCAGAAGTTATACCCAATATTCTACCAGGAGACTTTCTAGTTGAACCCTAAAGTTACAAAGTGGGTCCATTCTCTTTTCTCACTATTTTATTCCTTTTTCTTTATGATATAATTTTATTCAAAAATATCCCAAATTGACCCGTAAGTGGAAACCCGGACCTCTGAAACCCCAATCCATATCAAGAATCAAGAAAATCAGATATTTAGTATCCAGGCGGGCCGCGTAAAAGATGAGCATACCCTTATGCGGGCCGCGACAGCTTGCAAATCTCCGGATATGCATGAAGGCCACGTGTCATCACACGTGTCGCGACCATCGGTGACTCAGCAACCCTACGCGTAGACTGGGCGGCCACGCGGGCCACGTAAGGTTGGACTAAGGATTTACGCGGGACGCGACAGGTCCTAAATTCAGCTATAAATAGAGCAGGCTACGAGCAATTCTCTGATGTCGAAACAATTTCATAAAAACGAAGTTATACTGCCATAATTCGAATATTACTCTCAAATTAGCGAGGCGCTGATACGATATCGGGTATTAACTCAATCGCTGCTACGATTCAATATCCGATCGATTGAAACTATCCGACAGGATGTTTAAGCGCTATCCTTTGTCATTAGTCGTGATTCCGACATGATGTTTGAGTGCCACCCGAACTCGGGGAATACTCTGTCATTCGTTGTGAATCCGATGGATGTTTGAGTGATTGCACTTTGTCATTCGTTGTGAGGGTTTTTAATCTCGTGAGTTATCGTAAAAGTTGGATTAAAGTTACTTACCTAGTTTCGTGCGCATTATTAATTAAACTAGGTATCAAGGCTAATTAATAAGCTAAGCTCTGCCCGTATCTGCAATATATCAAGGCTTATCTATAGACTAAGCTCTGCCCGTATTAAGTCTTTGCCAATCTTAAAGAAGCAAATATAAAAACTCTTAATGCTGTAAATTATAACAATTGGTCATTTTATAAAACCTGAATGAACTCACCAGTATTTCCTGCTGACCAAACCTTTTTAAAACGCGTTTCAGGTAATTACAGTAGATTGGAGTAAGAAATGGATATGGCACTGAAAGGCTTCAAGAAGTGGCTTATTTTATTAATTAAATCAAATTAAGAAATATTATTTTATGTAATTGGGTTATCCCTTATTAAAGCTACCTTTGTAAAACATGGATTTATTCCATCTATTTAAATAAATAAAATCCGGTGTTTTCTAAACTCTGATATTTTTCCTAACTCAAGATTCTGACGAAATTTCCGCTGCAATGTTTTAAAAATGATCACCGGTACCACTTGGCTGTTCGCGACTCCCGATTCCGTCCAGGGTGGGTCGGGGGTCGTGACAAGTTTGGACATAGTGCACTGGCACAGGGGCAGCAGCATAATGTGCAGCGTTAACATGAGCTGCCGGGGTATATTGGGCATAGTGCACAGTGCCTTGATTTTGAGGTCTAGGATTTGAGCTAGGGTGAGTGATTATAGGACCAGTAGTTTGACTCCTGCATTCCCTAGCGAAATGTCCCAACCTATTACACTTGTAACACTTGATTTTCGATTTATCCAACCCAACCCTCAGATTCCCATGTAAACCTGGGAATTTTCGCCCTGTTCTTTTGTAGAATTTGCTAGTTCTAACACTGAGGAAAGCCAATTGGTGCAGGATGTCCATTTCCTCTAAGTCAGTGGGATCAAAATGTTGTAAATCATTGAGTTCAAAGCACAAATTATCTGACATCTGGTTTTCAGTGTTTGCAGTGAAAGCATAGTTTGCAGAATGAGAATCAGGGTTGGTAAAGTTACCACCAGCTGTTATATCAATGAAATGATCATAACCCTGTTCCTTACTTCTCCCACCAGATTCTTCCTGACCCAGAAGAGCTGTCCTACCGAATGAGTAATCATCAGTGGCTTTTCCAGAATCTTGCAACTTCTTTTTCTGGTTCAACTCCCTTTCATAAGTCAGGAGTCTACCATGAAGTTGGGTCAGGGTCAGATCTTTGAACTCAACAGAGTTTCTAGTCACAAATGCAATTGTGTCCCATTTATCAGGTAGCGACCTAAGAAACCTGCTATTTTGGGTTGATTTTGGAAATTCAACCTTAACAAGCCTTAGCTCACTGATGAGACAACTAAACCATTCAAATTGTTGGGTCAATGATTCACCCTTAATGTGACAGAAGGTTTCATACTGCTGATTCAGAATTTCCCTATTGTTTTCAATAACTTCTTCGGTTCCACCAAACTGTTCCTTCAAAGCATCCCATAGCTCTTTGGCGCTGTTACAATGTAACAGTCCAGCATAGATCTCATTTGGTAATGCAGATGCTATGATGCTAAATGCTTTGGCATCCATTTTGAATTTTTGAAAATCAGTTTCAGTATAGTTTTCATAAGGTTTTGGTACGAACTTCTTTGGATCCTCAGCACTTGGCACAGTAGGAACATGGGGACCAAAAACAACAGACCTCCAACATCCAGTGTTCTGTTGAGCAAGGATGTGACCCATCCTTCTCTCCCAGATGTTGTATTCATTTCTTTTAAGCATGGGTGGTTTAAAAAGTGAGCCAATGTTATTCTTATCATCTTGAGATTGTGACGTCATCCTGGTTGTTTTACAGACACCGATTAATCAACTTTAATGGTGATTAAACCTTGCTCTATTTTTCAACACAAACGAACAAACTATCGATATCAATGATTTTGAGCTGAACTATTTATGTCAAAATGATTGTTAAATCAAATTTGACTGTCCAAGCTCTGATACCAATTGTTGGATCTGAGTTTGGTTTTGATTGTATTTTCTGTTTGAATCAAAATGGAAATGAATGAGTTGTGCAGCGGAATTAATATGGAAACAAACTTTGCATACAATCAAACGAGAGTATTGCTTTGATCAAGACATTTTCAACAAAGAACCGAATGATTGAATTTAATTTCAACAACGATTACAAAGTAATGCTTGAATACAAACTCCCCCTCAGCCAGAGCTCAGTGTTTGTTCGTGCAAAGAAGACGGTGTTGCAAAGAGCTAATAGAACAGTACAGAGCACTGTTCTATTTATAGGCACTAGCAAACCACTGAGCATCTTAGCTCACGTCACCAAGAAAGTGACATCTAACATCCTAACAAACTCTAACCTCTGATCTATACAAACACTGCTATACTAACTACTGCTATTACATTTCATTTCATAAAAGACACTTAAACAGCTGCTGCATCCTTCTACTGCTGTGAACCCGGCAGTGCTTGTCCGGATCAGCAGTACTTGACTCAAGACAGTAGATTGAGCAGCAGAGCTTTAGTCTTCTATCAGTCTTCACAAGAGCAGCAGATTGACGGTCAGTGGCTTGTACGATCAGTAGATAGGAGGTCAGCAGATGTTGAAATCACTTTCAAGGGGAGAGACTTGTATGTAACATCTGCTTATTCTGGATCCACTGCTCTGACCCAGTTTTGGCTTTAATTATCTGTTCCTCTGGTAGGGTTCAATCCCAACATCATCCTTTCACAAAATCACTCAAATGGCCACCGAACCCATTGAAATTCCATACAAAGCTCCCCACAACTACTTGGGTCTACTCACAAAACCCAGTCAAACCGAAACCTATAATTCCATCATAGATGCTCTTTCGTCTTCAAAGTACAAAACTTTGTTGACTGCTGATGCTCCAATTTTTCTGGCAACCCAGAGAGAGTTTTGAAAAAATGCCACACTTGAGTCTCAAGATGACACGGTAATAGCCATAAATTCCTCAATAAAGGGTGTCTCAGTTCAAATTACACCACAATCCATTTCAGAGGTCTTTGAACTCGATGATCTGCAAGGTAAAACTTCTTTTCCCAAAATCGAGTATCAAACTGATTTTATTGAGAGGGGGTATGCTGAGGAAATGAAAAAGGATACCTTACAAAAAGGTAGTTTTCCTCCTGCAACAAGATTTTTATTCCATACCCTCTTGATGTGTGTTTCAAATAAGACCATTGCTTTTAATGAAATACCATTAAAGATCCAATACCTAGGTTATGCTATTTTACATAAAGAAAATTTTAACTACTCCCAGGAGATCTTTGATGATTTGGTAAAAAATGTTGATAAAAAATCATTTTTATTATTTCCAAGGTTCCTAAGCTTTTATTTTCAAAAGAAATTTGCAAAGGATAATGCTCATGTGCTTATCCAGGGTGAACCTTTTTCAAATAAATGGCCTTACATCTGAAACATTTACAAGGCTAGCAAAAGTTTCCAAAACAAAAGCAGGGGTTCCTGAGCAGAATTTAGCAACTACCACTGCTCCTCAGGTATCTGCTACTGACGTGATTGTCGTGGATCACGCAAATTTAATCCCAAATACAACTATAGATAGTGGTAATAGGGTATCGAACTCAGGGAGTATGTGGAAAATGTGTCGATTGTATAGCTTTGTACTTAAATTAATATTAACCTAAATTGCAGAAATTAAATTTAAAGAATTTGGATTGTTGTTTGAGAAAACTTAATTAAACTAATGGAAAATCAAATGTAGGTTTTAAAACAAATTAGGAGAGAACAATGATCATCTTAGGTTTCAGTTTCTTTAAACAATTGTGTGCAATTCCAACTAGAAAGAGTTACATAGACATAACTCGTGCATGTATAATCGAAGTGATAAAAGGGAACAAAGTACTCGGATTATATAAACGCGAGGTTGTTTCCCGATGACCAATTAATCAATAACCAACCCTAACCCTTCCCGTGATATCTCGATTGCCAACGGCACCAAGAACGTACGATTAAGACTAGAAATTGCAATATCGATTAACAAATTACAAGCAATTAAACATACACCATGATATTCAAGCAATGCAAGTTATCATTCTAGAAATTCAGAAATAAAAACACACAAAAGTTCAAGAAACATTCACCTAAGATGATCACCGAAGAGTTTAGCCGGACATGGCTCGGTGAATCATCATCATAATCAAACCAATGTTCATACGAATCGAAAATACAAACCGGATGATAAGAATTGTTCACAAACCAAGCAAGTTACCAAAATTCGCCCCTAGTGTCTCCAATAACCGTCCAATCATGAGAGTCATCCAAAAGACATCCATAAAACCAATTTAAGAAGGCAGTTACGTTTTCTGCGTCACCTCCACCGTAAATTACGGCATCACCGTAATTTACGGTGATGTTCATTATGTTTACGGCACAAATAGACTGTTTTACGGTGGAGACTTGTGCACGTGATATTGTCAGCCCATGTCTCAAAGCCCATGTGCGGCCCAAGTCCACTGCCGTCAAACACTTAGGATGATGATGCCCTCTTTTGTCTTTTGATCTATGCCGCCCACAAGTGTTGATGACTACTCTTGAAACCGAAGCCCATGTGCCGCCAAACTAATCATATACGGCCCAATGAAGAAAGTCCACATGCCCTCTTGCCTTGTGTTGGCCCAATCCAAATCCTCCAAAAGAATTAATTTCTCACTTGATGTTTGTTCACGTGAAGTAATATCTCTCCCCAAGAAATCTGCATATGACATATGATGATGTATGTTGAAGTTTACATGTGCCGCCCAAGAGAGTCCAATCATGTGCCATGTTGATTTATTCTAGAATGATAATAATGTTTTTTAAATATGGGATCCCACCCAAAACAATGTTGTCTGCGTTTGGTGTTGGCGGCCCACTAGTCCCAAGTTTCTACTTTCTTTCTTTGTTCAACAAAGGAAGTCCATCATCAAAATTGATGATGTTTTGTTGAATTTGCCGCCACCTCCTCTGCATGAGATGGTGATTAGATGTTGTTGTTGACCTTTGTGAAAACCCAAACTAAAATATCCATCCAACACGTGAATCTGATGATGATGATTTGATATTCACATGAATTTAATGATGTTGACTTGTGTCTTGTGCTTTTCTCTCCCCTCAAAAGTCTGCCATGATACATATTAAATCCCCTCACAAAACCAAGATGTGAGAATCCCAATCCTTATGTATGCGTGTGGATGTATATGTATAAGGACGGCTGATGTGATTGATAAAATTTAGTAGATGTATCCTTTAATAACAAACCACCCCCATAGACTGTGCTTTCGTATTTCTCATGAATCCAAGCCATATTTCGACCCGAACACGTCTCGAATGATATAATTCACTTGATTATTATTCCCAGTTGTTCCGCTTCATCACCAAACGTCGTAACTTAACCGAATTAAGCGATTTACCTGTAAAACACACAAACACTCGTAGTTACTATATTCAAGCAAATAACCAAGTAAAGCATGGAATTTTAATCTTTTTAAACCACTTAAGGGTTGTCCTACGGACCACCCGTCACATCCCCACACTTACCCGTTGCTTGTCCCAAGCAACCCATTCAAAAACTATTTCAACACCAAAGCGATCAAACATGCAAACCAAGCTAAATGTGCAATCCTTTTACTAACTTTCAATCATTCCACAAGACACACCCCTCACAAAAATCTCTCGGTTACAAGAATTATTAGCATAATGCTAAACCACTCAATGCGTGTGTGTGTGTGCGCGACAATAAGCTTGTGTACAAATCAAGTTTCCTCCTAACAAATATCTAACATGCTTTAGAATCAAAGGGACTTGCGGGTTGTAACGGGGCTAGGTGCAAAGGTAGGAAAATGGTGGAATATATATGCGAGAGCTACTTGATTTGACCCGGTTTTTATTTCTACCACTAAACAAAGCAAACACCAAATATATATACAAAGCTTCTTGACATTCTCAACTACAATCGCAACTAAATACTTTTTTTTTCTCATATCTTTCTCATATTTTTTTTTCTTTTTTTTCTTTTTTTTCTTTTTTTTTTCTTTTTGTCTCATATCGAACTTCAACAATATATACAAGAACATCAATACTACATACTCAATCTCCTAAACCGGGTCATCTCAATAGGTAAAATTTTGTAGGAAGTAGGCTCGGGTCACAATCGAATGGTCTAAGGCTCAAATGTGGCTTTCTAAGGACCAAACCCCCACCCCTCACAATACCAAGCTCATATATGTAACGTATGAGGTCCAACCCACCAATCCCGCACTCTCACACATCTAGACGAGGCTTCCTAAAAGTCCCCTATCATTTTCAAAAGCATGCTAATTCTAGGATTTAACAAGTATTCACACACAAGTTCTATTAACACAACAACACACACCGCCACTCAAACAATGAAATATCAATAACAATCATGTGTGGCTCAAATCCTCACCAAGAAAAGACTAGGAATGGGTGTCGATGTGTCAAATGGTACAATATCAAGCTTTCAAATTTTAACAATTTTCGCTCGGGTTTACAAAATTTTTAAAACTCTCAAAAATTTCCCCCATCCCCACACTTGGGATACATTGTCCCAATGTATGGCTTTGAGGGAAGGATCACTTTTAACCCACAACATCAACCTTTGCTTAAATTCTCAAACCCCAAATTTCTTTTTGTACTTTTCATTTTATATATATATATATATATATATATATTTTTAAAAAAAAGCAAACTAACAAACTAACAATATTTCAAAGCTAAAGAACAAGACAAGTCTAAGGAAAAAGTACATTGACCTGGTAAAGTTTGGCACAACAGATATTGTAAAATGATCCAATTTCCTTTCACCACCTTTACACAAATATCCGCACATCTTCCCCACACTTGAGTGTTGCCACGGCCCTGAAACATAGAAAACTAAAGAAATAACAAAATCAGTGAAAAACCTCGGGTTGCCTCCCGAGCAGCGCTAAGTTTCGCGTCCTCAGCCAGACCGTGCCACCCCCATTTATGGTGGCTCAAAGAATCGGTTCCTATCACCTCCCCCACTTCCTTGTGCCATTGAACAAAATGCATCCATCTTATTTTGACTCGGTGGGTAGTCAAATACACTCTTGCTCGCACCCATATATGTTTCTTCACGGTCCGGTGGGTGCTTTTTTCTCATTCTTTGAAACACGTTTTTCATACAATCACTAGACTCACCAACCTTCCCCTCAATGGACTCATAACTAATCACTCTAGTTTGAACATCAAAAGACAACTTACGGTTCTTTTCGGTCATGGTAATAATCTCGTCTCTACAATTAATTTGAGCATTTGCTGTGTATAGAAACGGTCGACCTAAAATTACCCTTTGTTGTGATGCCATGTTGGTAGAAGCATAGTCCAAAACTAGAAAATCCATCGGGTATTCAAATTCTCCCAACTGAATCTTAACATTCCTAACCATTCCCTGTGGACGCCTCCAACTTCCATCCGCCAAGCTCACCATGGTGTCTATACCTTCAAGTGGACCAAAGTCGTACATATCGTATAGATCGCTTGGTAGCACACTCATGCTTGCCCCGTAGTCCAACAATGCGTGAGGGATTTTTAATTTTCCCACACGGATAGGCACGATTGGCGCTTCACACTCTTTATCATTCTCAACTTCAGCATCTTTTTCCAAACCTGCATTCACTTGACACGAAGGAGAAGTTAGACATTTTTCATTAAATTCGGTACTAGGAACGGTGCTTACCACATTGATGTTAATGCCTTTTATGTTCTTGGGATTTGGCACCGTATCACTCGGTAGCTGGCCTTTTGCTTTCTTTAACATCGCCACGTCACTTGCAAATTGACCCATTTGAGTGGTCAACGATTGGATGCTTTTGTCACGAACCTCGTCCTTTTGCATCCGAACCTCATCACGTTGGTTCATTCGTTGCATTTCACTTTGCATCGCTTTCAACATCTCCATCATCTCATTTCCACCCGAAGAGCTTTGACCCATTTGATATTGCCTTTGAAATCCTTGGTTTCCTTGGAAATTCGGGTTAGCTTGATTTGAGGGGTTCCCATAGCGAAAATTTGGGTGGTTCCTCAACCCGGGGTGGTAAGTGTTAGAGTTCATGTTGTTGTAGTTTCTACCACCCCCTCCTTGACCTTGACCTTGAATCGCATGCACCTCTTCATATTGCCCTCCACCATTCCTTGGCAATTTGCAGCCGCATGACCTATTTCATTACACAAAGCACAAACATCATAAATTTGGTTAGTGGTTTGAACATTACCATCATCTATGGCGTGCACTTGCGGTCGGTTAGTGGTCGGTCGGGCTCTTCTTGAGGCTTGAGCTTTCCTCTTTGATGTAGTTGCCATGCTTTCCAAGAACTCCCAATCATCATTCTCATAGTTTGTTCCAAAAGTCCCACCGGTGATAGACATCAAATCACGTGCATCTTCGGCACTCAACCCCTCATGAAAAGCATTCATCAACTCCCATAATTCAATTCCATGATGAGGGCAGTTTTTAATCATCATGTTGAAACGCTCAAACGCCTCGTGAAACATCTCACCATGTTGTTGTTGGAAGCTTCTCAATCCCTTTCTAGCATCGTTTGTCTTTTGGGCGGTGTAAAACTCATCCAAGAAAGTTTGTTGCATCTCCCCCCATGTATATATGGATGCCGAAGGTAACGTGTAGAACCATTTCTTCGCCTTATCTTCCAAAGAAAATTGGAACAAAACCAATTTGATATCGTCGGCTGAAAACCCTTGACTCCCAAGAGTGTTGCAAATAGAGTCATAAGCCTCTAAATGAAAATAAGGCTCCTCATTTGCCAACCCCTTGTACTTTGGTAAACTTTGCAAAGAATTGGTTCTTACTTCAAATGTTCGCCCTTGATCATTATGAGGAATGACTACCGGTGAAGGGTTTTGCGTGATTACCGGCCGAAAATGTGCTTCAATGCCCCTCACATTTTCCCTAAGGTGTCTCCTTGGTACACCATACCTACCTCTCGGAATAATAGGACCATTTGGCCTTGGTACTTGCCCTTGTGGTGCGATTGGTTGTTGAAACTGTTGTTGTCGCATCGGTGGGCGTTGAGGTGGTCTTTGAAATTGTTGTTGTACATGTTGTGGCCGGACTTGTTGCAATGGAATAGGTGGTTGTATTGGTGGCCCTTGTGGTCTTGGCCGAATGTGTTGTGGTATAATTTGTTGTTGTGGCATTCCACCAACACTTGTCATCCCTTGAGATTGACTTTGCAAATACCCAAACTCCCCTTGATCACCATAACCTCCATAACCGTACCCATCATCATCATACCCCTCAAATTCTTCAAATCCCTCATCATAACCATCTCCTTGAATTCCCGAAGTTTGCCCAAATGGGATGGTCGAATACTGAAAACCCGATTGTTGTGGTTGTGGTCTAAAAGATGAAGTGGTATGCACAATAGTTGAATTGGGTGCAATTGTGAAGGTAGATGATGATTGACCCGTAGTTGGGGGAAAGAAGTGGGATAATGGTGGGATTGTGGTGGATGGATTGTAGGTGATGGTAGGCTCAGTTTGAGTGGTGATTGGTTGGGTGGTGTTGGTATTGGTTGGTGTAGTATCATGAATTGGAGTAGGAATTGTGGTGATGTTTGGAATAGTGGTGTTTGGTGATGGTTGTGTGGATGTAGGAATGAATGATGAGGTCGTTTGACCCGTTGTAGGTGGTATTTGTGGTTCGTCCATGATGTTTCTTGGTGTAATGGGTGAAGTAGGTGAACCAACGATTCTGTTTTCGCGTAGTAAAACTCGGTTTTGCCTTAGCGTTCTTTCAATTTCCGGATCAAATGACAATGGTGACGCTTTGTGAGAGCCTCTAGTATGCATGCACCTGTAGAACCTGCACACTAAACACACCAGTGTAAACCCGAAAATAACAAAGCAAAACTAACAAAAATGACACACGTTGCGCACTACTCCCCGGCAACGGCGCCAAAATTTGACGTGATTGTCGTGGATCACGCAAATTTAATCCCAAATACAACTATAGATAGTGGTAATAGGGTATCGAACTCGGGGAGTATGTGGAAAATGTGTCGATTGTATAGCTTTGTACTTAAATTAATATTAAACTAAATTGCAGAAATTAAATTTAAAGAATTTGGATTGTTGTTTGAGAAAACTTAATTAAACTAATGGAAAATCAAATGTAGGTTTTAAAACAAATTAGGAGAGAACAATGATCATCTTAGGTTTCAGTTTCTTTAAACAATTGTGTGTAATTCCAACTAGAAAGAGTTACATAGACATAACTCGTGCATGTATAATCGAAGTGATAAAAGGGAACAAAGTACTCGGATTATATAAACGCGAGGTTGTTTCCCGATGACCAATTAATCAATAACCAACCCTAACCCTTCCCGTGATATCTCGATTGCCAACGGCACCAAGAACGTACGATTAAGACTAGAAATTGCAATATCGATTAACAAATTACAAGCAATTAAACATACACCATGATATTCAAGCAATGCAAGTTATCATTCTAGAAATTCAGAAATAAAACACACAAAAGTTCAAGAAACATTCACCTAAGATGATCACCGAAGAGTTTAGCCGGACATGGCTCGGTGAATCATCATCATAATCAAACCAATGTTCATACGAATCGAAAATACAAACCGGATGATAAGAATTGTTCACAAACCAAGCAAGTCACCAAAATTCGCCCCTAGTGTCTCCAATAACCGTCCAATCATGAGAGTCATCCAAAAGACATCCATAAAACCAATTTAAGAAGGCAGTTACGTTTTCTGCGTCACCTCCACCGTAAATTACGGCATCACCGTAATTTACGGTGATGTTCATTATGTTTACGGCACAAATAGACTGTTTTACGGTGGAGACTTGTGCACGTGATATTGTCAGCCCATGTCTCAAAGCCCATGTGCGGCCCAAGTCCACTGCCGTCAAACACTTAGGATGATGATGCCCTCTTTTGTCTTTTGATCTATGCCGCCCACAAGTGTTGATGACTACTCTTGAAACCGAAGCCCATGTGCCGCCAAACTAATCATATACGGCCCAATGAAGAAAGTCCACATGCCCTCTTGCCTTGTGTTGGCCCAATCCAAATCCTCCAAAAGAATTAATTTCTCACTTGATGTTTGTTCACGTGAAGTAATATCTCTCCCCAAGAAATCTGCATATGACATATGATGATGTATGTTGAAGTTTACATGTGCCGCCCAAGAGAGTCCAATCATGTGCCATGTTGATTTATTCTAGAATGATAATAATGTTTTTTAAATATGGGATCCCACCCAAAACAATGTTGTCTGCGTTTGGTGTTGGCGGCCCACTAGTCCCAAGTTTCTACTTTCTTTCTTTGTTCAACAAAGGAAGTCCATCATCAAAATTGATGATGTTTTGTTGAATTTGCCGCCACCTCCTCTGCATGAGATGGTGATTAGATGTTGTTGTTGACCTTTGTGAAAACCCAAACTAAAATATCCATCCAACACGTGAATCTGATGATGATGATTTGATATTCACATGAATTTAATGATGTTGACTTGTGTCTTGTGCTTTTCTCTCCCCTCAAAAGTCTGCCATGATACATATTAAATCCCCTCACAAAACCAAGATGTGAGAATCCCAATCCTTATGTATGCGTGTGGATGTATATGTATAAGGACGGCTGATGTGATTGATAAAATTTAGTAGATGTATCCTTTAATAACAAACCACCCCCATAGACTGTGCTTTCGTATTTCTCATGAATCCAAGCCATATTTCGACCTGAACACGTCTCGAATGATATAATTCACTTGATTATTATTCCCAGTTGTTCCGCTTCATCACCAAACGTCGTAACTTAACCGAATTAAGCGATTTACCTGTAAAACACACAAACACTCGTAGTTACTATATTCAAGCAAATAACCAAGTAAAGCATGGAATTTTAATCTTTTTAAACCACTTAAGGGTTGTCCTACGGACCACCCGTCAGCTACTGAGCCCACTGCTCTAGGTGATCACAGCAGCAAAACAACTGCTGTGAAACCCACACCTAAAAACACCAAAAAACCAAAACAAAAGAAAACTCAAAAGCCCCCAACCCAAAACAAAGGCAACTCTGGAAGATGAGATCCCAGAGCAATTTCCAGTGACAACACAAAAGTCACCAGAAACCACTGCTGCTACTTCCTCACAGCAGATGGTAGAAAGATCTCAACCCATGCCTCAAACTCCTCATGCTTCTTCTAAAAAAGAACAGGTTGTAAGCATAGGGACACCAAATTATGATGCTCTGGAATCACTTGAATCCATCATCCACAGCCCAATGCCCGGGGCAAATTCGCTTTCTACACCCACACTCACTGCCACAATTCCCCCACAAACAAAACTTTTGTTGGATGCTCTTGATTTAAACCAGACACAAACCAGTCCTTCTCACTCACCTGTAAATGAGAATATACCTCAACAAGTGACTGGGTCTGGTGTTTCAATCATTGCTAACCCACAAACAACACCTGAGGAGGTTACACCCCTTGAGTTACAAGTAACTCTTGGTGGTAGTTCAAGTGAAGCAGCTACTACAAGTGCTGAACCCACTGGTTTGCACTTGGACAGTGGTTTCATCAATAAGACTTCCTTGAAGGCAATTTCTTCTCTGGGAACTCTTGTGTATCCAGTATTCACTGGTTCACCAAAAAGTGTTTCTCATTATGAAGGAAGAGGTCCCTAGTACCAAGACAAAGGGGCATCAGTGGATGATTTCTTGGATACATTTCTTGAGTCAACCACTGTTACAACCACTGCTAGTGGGAAATCAGATGATCCCATTAAGTTGGGTGATGGTTTAATGTACCAAGAATTGACGGCTAGAGTTGATAAACTGGATACATCTGTTGCAGAAATCAAAGACATGCTGCAACAGTTGTTGAAAGTACAAAAGGTTCCACCCACTGCTGCACCAACTCCAACAACTGCTCCATCATCTGTTCCTACTCCAAATGAGCTGTGGAGTTTGTTCCAACCTATGCTGAGAACTTGCTGATCAGCAACATGAAATTCAGGTTCAACAGACCAGAAATATGCTGGAAGCTAGGTTTATGGATACCCAGGTAGATATTAAAGCAATAAAGGCTCACTTGTTGAAGACCACTGGCACTGCTCCTCCCTCTATCATCTTTGTGGACAACCCACCACCAGCTGATGCCAAAAGGGGGGAGAAAATAAAGCAGTGGAAGAAAAAGGGATACGAAGATGGGTTGTATATTGCACCAGACAAGTCAAGCATGCTTGCAGACATCCCTAGGCCAGATGGTACTAAAAAGGTTGATGTGACCTTAAATGCCATTGCTGATGAAAAAGCAAAGGTGAAAAATGATAGAGAGGCAAAGGGCAAGTCCAGGTTTGATGAAGAAAAGAAAACGTTTATGGCAAAGGAAGTTCAGGGTGTTTCAGAGCCTAAGGATGATGAAAATCCTAAGCCAAAAAGAAAGTAGCCCACTAGAAAAGTGAGGCAACCCAAAACCACACCTTCCAGAAAAACAAAACATGCTTCTCAACCTCCTAAAAACTCCTCACATCAAACATCCAACCCAACAGCTGATGTAACACCTGTTGTATCAACAACTGTTGGTACTTCAGTGGTTTCAGCAGTTGTTAACCCAACAACCACAACCACTGCCTCACCACCAAAAACATCCTCACCAAAAATAACTTCATTACCACCAACACCTCTTGCCAAAAAGCAGAAGACATCAGGTGACATATCACCTGTTGTAATAACAACAGTGGTTGAAACACCAGTTGTTTCAATAGCTGTTAGTCAGCCACCTTCCACTACAATAACCACCACTCAAATCACCACCACTGAACCAACCAAAACACCACCAACCTCTCCTAAACCAAAAAGGAGAAGGGTAATTTTGGAAGATGATGATTCTTCACCACCACCACCACCACCACCAACATCTTCATAACCTTTGTCACTTGCTACTATTCCAAACCCTGTTCCACTCTCTTCTGCACAAGTCTTTAACCCAAACATTGCCATTGTATCTGCAGCTGTCCAGTACCCTTTAGAACTAGCAGCTGTCAGAGAAGAGATCAAATCTTTCTATTCAGAAGATGATCCTGATAAAAGGAGCTTGCCATCTGTTGAAGGATATCCAAGACCTAAAAATATTGAAGAATACTTGAAATTGAAAGGTCAACAAGCAGAGGATATCTCCAAAAGAAACTCAAAGGGTAAATCTGACAAGGAAATCCAAAGATACTTTCAATTCCTGCTCACACAAGTCAGAACTTTGGAGCAGTTTTCAAAAAAATCTTTGTCAGCATTTGTCAGAAAGAGCAGATGAAACCTTGAGAAAAGACTATCTTGATAACATCATGGCTTACAAGAAATACAAGGGAGAAAGGTACATGTACAAAGAATGAACCATTCAAGAGCTTGAAAGTGAAGCAGCCAGAATTCAAGATATGATAAAAAACAAGGTAAAGCAGACTCCTCCTATCTGGGCAAAGTTTAAGAAAAATGTACCAGAAAGGACTCTACAGCTGAAGAGGATGAAAGAAGAGCTGATTACAGCTGATTTTGGGTCAAGGAATCAAGTGTCAAGATGGACAGAGGATAAAGTGTTTGCATCTTACAAAAGGCTGGAAGAACTAAGGAAGAAAAATCCTAATATTCCACAAAAGCCTGATTATCCTGAAGCAGTGGTTTCAACTGAGCCACAAAAGAAACAATTCAGGAGATCCACTGCTCCACCTGCTTCCATCCTTTACCAAAGAAGGAAACAAAAGCAGATGGATAAATTAACAGCAGCAGATAAAGAAGCAGAGGATTATCTTGTGAAAGAAGGGGTTAAGCGTATGATTGAAGAAAGACTTGAATCTACACAAACTTCAACCACTGCTCAGCCAGTTATTACCAGGCCACAATCTCCAAACTCATCTTCAATAAAACCTCTCCCAAGAAACCCACTGGACTCAAAAGTACTAAAGTGGAAATCTAACAAACAGACCCACGTATTGACTCTAATCAAGTCCAGTGGTGAAGTGAAGAAAATATCAAGGGAACAAGCATTGGGCCTGGGTGTTGAAGATCTGCAAGATCTCCTTGATCTTCCACTGTGCAGGGATGAGGATGACACAGACTCCTTGGACTTTGAATTACAATTTAAAGGACAAGTCAGGGAGCTGTTGATGAGGCAATAAAGTTCCACAATAATGAAGAGTTTCGGCATCATCTGTTCCAGGGGGAGATTGTTGGGATTGAACCCTACCAGAGGAACAGTTGATTAAAGCCAAAACTGGATCAGGGCAGTGGATCCAGCATAAGTACTACTGTATTCCAACTTTCCCCTTTAAGGTGATTCTAACAACTGATGGCCTGAATCCACTGTCTTCATACAACTGTTGTTCTGCAAACAACTGATCAAGTATAAAGACTGATGAAGACTAAAGCCCTGATGATCAATCTACTGTTATGGGTCAGGCACTGCTGAAGAAACAAAGTACTGCTGGAGTCACAACAGTGGAAGGAGAAAGCAGTAGTTTAGTCTTTCCTTTGTAATGTATTGTAATTAGTAGTTAGCTAAACAGTGCTTGTATTAGATCAGAAGTTTCAGGTTGTTAGGAGGTTAGATATCACTTTCATGGTGACGTCAGCCAAGATGCTTCAGTGGTTTGCTCGTGCCTATAAATAGAACAGTACCCTGTACTGTTCTATTGGCTCTTTTCACCACTTGTCTTCTTGTACGAACAATCACTGAGAGCTCAGGCTGAGGGGGAGTTTGTGATACATGCATGCATTGTAATTGAATCTTGAAATAAATTCAATCATTTGGTTCTATGTTAAAATGTGTGTTGAAAACATTTCTCCTATTTGATTGTGTGTGAAAGTTTGTTTTCATTTACATTCCGCTGCAATTACTTGTTCATCTTCATCTTAATCAAACGTAAAACACAATCAATTGAAACTCAGATCCTAACAATGGACCTGATGAATCATGTTTGTAAACCTTATTTGGATCGTTTTGTGATAGTCTTTATTGATGATATTCTTATTTATTCGAAAACTCGAGCTGATCATGAACGGCATTTACGCCTCATGTTAGAACTATTACGTGGTGAACGCTTATACGCAAAGTTTTCTAAGTGTGAGTTTTGGATTGATGAAGTACAATTTCTCGGGCACGTTGTTAGTAAAAAAGGAATTCATGTTGACCCTTCCAAAATCGAAGCAGTGAAGAACTGGAGTACGCCTAAATCTGCATCTGAGATCCGTTCCTTCTTGGGATTGGTGGGTTATTACCGTCGATTCATCTCGGACTTTTCAAAGATCGCCATCCCTCTAACTTCATTGACCCAGAAAGTGAAACCTTTTGCTTGGGGTCCCGGGCAAGAGGAATCTTTTCAAACTCTCAAGAACCTACTCTGTAACGCTCCTGTACTTGCTCTCCCTGATGGGAATGATGATTTTGTGGTATATTGTGACGCCTTGAACCGTGGCCTGGGATGTGTGCTCATGCAGTGGGACAAGGTCATCGCTTATACCTCCCGACAGCTCAAAATACGTGAGAAAAACTATACTACCCACGATTTAGAGCTTGGTGCAGTTGTTTTTGCGTTAAAGATTTGGCGACACTACCTATATGGTACTAAGTGTGTGGTTTTCACTGACCATAAGAGCCTGCAGCATATCTTTAATCAAAAGGAACTGAATATGCGTCAGCGACGATGGGTAGAGTTTCTTAACGACTATGACTGCGAGATTCGCTACCATCCGGGCAAGGCGAACGTCGTGGCCGATGTTTTCAGATCTCTAGTCGTAAGACTCATGCTAGTTGCATCCGCTGTTTTCAGATCTCTAGCGATCTTCATGGTTGTATCTGGGAAGCTCAATACTCGTTAGCAAATGAAGGAAGTCTAAATATGGAAATATGAGGCGCTACAATCGATCAACTTGAGACAAAGTCGGATGGACTTCATTACTACCTCAATCGCATCTGGGTGCCAGATCGCGATAATCCTCGTGAGCTAATTATGAATGAGGCTCACAAATCACGATACTCTATTCATCCGGGTGCTGATAAGATGTACCATGATCTGTGTATGACTTATTGGTGGCCTGGCATGAAAAAGGACATCGCCGCATACGTCTCGAAGTGTCTTACTTGCTCAAAGGTCAAGGCCGAACATCAACGTCCTTCAGGTCTTCTTGAACAATCCGAAATCTCTATTTGGAAATGGGATAGTATCGCTATGAACTTTATAACGAAACTACCTCGAACACCTTCTAGTCATTACAATATATGGGTAATCATTGACCGTTTGACCAAATCAGCCCACTTTCTTTCGATTCGGGAAGATTTCAAAGTGGAGAAACTAGCCCGAATTTACACTGATGAAATCATATGTCGTCATGGTATACCCATTGATATTATCTCTGACCGCGATGCTCGTTTTACTTCACGCCTTTGGCAAACCTTCCAGATCGCTATGGGTTCTCTCTTGAATCTTAGTACAGCCTTTCATCCTCAAACGGATGTCACACCCTGTCTTTTGCGGAAGCGTATGATGTGTGACTGGTTTAATATCATTGCATTCAATCGTAATAACAACTACATGATCAAAACGATGTTCATCCATTCATGAAAATTTGAGTATTACAAACACTTGTTATTTACGTTTTAAAAAAACACAACCTTCGTCTAGGTTACACTTTAACAAAAGTGGATGACATCTAAACTTGAAGTCTACTTCTAGTTACGACACCCGCGCCCAAGATCCATCTTGTCACATGAAATACATGTAATTTTGGAAAACATCAATAAAAAGTTGAGCGAGTTCATGCGTTTTGCATACCTTATATGAAACATGGTATGTATCTTGTATAAATAAAGTATTCTTGTGAAATAACTTATTATTGTAAAATAAAGTATTCTTGTGATACAAATCTTGTACTAATGACGTATTCTTGTGGTACAAATCTTGTACCAATAAAGTATTCTTGTAAATCTTTGAGAGACTTTAAGGCATGTGAGGACATGGGGAGTACTTGTTATGACTCCCAGGGAGCATTCATAATGGCTCATAGGGAGCACTCGTAATGGCTCATATCCTTGTCGATTTTCCTCGACTGCATCGATTAACCTCGACTGTGTCAATTTCCCTTGACTGTGTCGATTAACCTCAACTGTGTCGATTAACCTCAACTGTGTCGATTAACCTCGACTGGGAATCCGAAGCACTGCTAGGTACTAGTTGTGACCATGAGTGGGGTTCGGCCGTACCCGTTAGATCTAACCCTCGTCCCTAATTACTGAATGTTTTTAATGGCTTGGTACTAGATTTCACCAAGACTTTATGGCATTTTTATTACTCCTTGGTACTAGTTTTCAACAAGAGTTTATGGCATTTTTAGTATTAAGTCTATGCTCACATGATCTTGTATTTCTTAGGCATTTCATACCGTTTAAGTATTTGTACATGTATTTCACCCCCGAGAGTTATAAAACCAAAAACAGTTAAAGAAAAGGGGGAGCATGAACTCACTACTTTGTGTTCCTGCGTCGTAAACTTCACCGGATTTGCTTATCTAGCGTCGTGACCTAAACGTGTTTTATTAACGTTAGTCACTAGACTTGTATCGCACAAGTACAAGTCACTATCTTTTGTATATGTGTTCTTGTGTTAAAAATAATTTATATTTTTAACTATGGTGTATGTGTATTTTTTTTTTGTATCTTCACTCCTTAGGAGTATTTAGTGTATTTTCAAGTCCTAATACACTATCAAGTATAATACATACTACATACACTTAGCACAAAATTTGCTGTTCAAATATATATATTTTTCTCACAAATATACATACTTAATATAAATTTTAATCTTGAAGAAATCATCATTTCTTAACACAAAAATTAGAGAAACCTTGGTAAATGCTTTTAGATACAATTTTAGGGGATAAGTTTCTCAAAAACTTACATTTTTCTAAGTGTCAAAATTTTACAGAAATTTTGATAGAGTTTCCCCTAAAAATGGAGGTTTCCCATGTTTTCAAAACATGTGTTTATTTTCTTTTAAAATCATCATCAATCGATTTCAACGACAATCATCAACAACATATACTAATTTCTCTATCTCATGAACTTGAAAATTTATAAAAGTGTGTAGTAACTCACTAGGGTATTTAGCAAGTCTTGTTACCCTTTAAAGTGTGATTGCTTCTTTAAAAACTCCATTTTTAAAGAATATGATTCTTTACAACTTATGTTCTTGTTTTCTAAAAATATTTCTTCATGTATTTTTCTTGTTACACATGTGTTTCTTTACTTTGTTAACCACTAAAAAAATGATGTTTATTTATGTAAGAACCAAGATTTAGTGAAACTTGTATTTTTAACTTGGTTTCTTGGTAAATCATTCTTGAAATGTTTAGATTTACAAGACTTTAAACTTATTTGTTCATCAGTTTACAAGAAACATCATATTTATTCAAGTTCATGACTTTTTGTGAGGATGATTCCTAACCTTTAACATATTCATCCCCCCATCTTGCTAGATTATGTTTTTAATCATGATCTAGCAAGACTACATGATGATCAACATCATTTCTACAAAAAACAATATTCAACAAGTATATCAATACTTAAAACAACATGATTTCTTTATATTAAAGCATTATGTTTAAGTTTCATCTTTATGTTCTTTAGTGTTCTTGATGTTCTTCAAGATTAACCTCATGAACCTACTTTAACCACTTTCATATGATGAAAAGTGAAGGGATTCAAGTTCTTACCACTAGCTCAAGGCTAGGGATGTTCAAGAGAAGAAAAGTGGTGGTTAATAGCAAACGAAGAAGGTCCTTCAAGTTCCGTTGCTTCCACACTTCCTAACTTAGCTTCTTACACCTTGGAGTCACCTTAGAATGCTTGATATGGAGCTTGAAATGGATGTGTGTGTGTGTATGGTTGGAGCCGTGAGGTTAGAGGGAGAGATGAGAGAGTTTTGTTGAATGATGAAGATGAAATGAGGTATGAATGAAGTCTAGTGGTTTTTATAAATAACTTCCAACATCGTTATATCCATTAGTCCATATGTCTACCAAGTACTTAACAAGATCAAATTTTTAATTCAAAGAAAATCAAGGGGGGTACCACATGTTCATAACCGGTTAGCGGGGGGGGGGGGGGGGGGGTGTTGTTTAGTTGAGTTTCAATCCCAAGTTACTTCTTCTAGTTACATGTCAAGTATTAAATTTAGTGTTAAGTGTGTTTAGGTGTTTTAGGGTGTATTATGATGTTTAGGGACCATAACTAGCTTGGAAAAATAAAAACAATGCTTCTAATAATATTTTGATGTTCCGGGTAATGTCCGGTTGTTCGGTTAGATACCGGTTCGTTAAAGTGCTAAGTTGCACCGTATAGTGTCTTTCAAGTATCTTTTTGTGACATTTTTAATTCCCGACACTTAGGGAAATATTCTTGGTTATAAATCATAATTTCTGCATAACATTTCAGTGTCATAATGCTGATTATAGCTGATTTTAATAAAATTCTGCACTTAAAGTGCGTTTCGGGTGCTTTCTAGTGCTTATTTTAGTCTCCGGAAGGTCTATATATAAACCCTTGTATGTACTCTTGGGCTCTAATACATTCTTGTCGCTCGACCTACACCTAGGCTCTAATTCTATTGTCTAACTGCTTTCTACAGAATTTTTGACACCACATGTCTTACCGGTGAGTTTACTAGTATTTCTGACACAACGCTATCATAAAGTAATTCTTGTAGTATATAACGTGCAGGAATTTACTTTGTATAGTAATCAGGAATTTATTTGTCTGGTAAACCAGATCATGTACAATCATTTAAGCACCGATTACTGTTCAATTAGTGTACGGAATGTACGGAAAAGTGACGGTTGTCACAGTCTCCCCCCGTTAAAAGAATTTCGTCCCGAAATTCAAGCGATGCCATCGGTCGCAGGGGAGTTGTGAATCAAATATGGTCACTTAGATTTATGATTGTCTTTATGTTCCCATGTAATCTCTGGGTCATGTTATGAATTCTATCGTGCTCAAGTAAATCAATCATGTCTTTTCTGTATTTTGTGGACTCTTGGTCCGTAACCTTAACAGGTTTCTATAGTATTGTGGACTATTGCTCCAAAACCTTAACCGGTTCTATAATAATTCTTTTCGTTTGTCATTGACGTGAATCTTATTTGTGGGAACAACGACTGCTCCTTGAGTCAGACTCCTCTAAAGACTAGACACATGGAATGTGTCGCGATCTCTACTGATCTTTTTCTGGAAGTTTCATCTTGTGGACAATGGTTCTGATCCCCACACCGGGGATTCAACCTTTTTGTTTTTCAAATCACACTATGCCTTCTCTAGGCGAGGCTCTCATTCAAGCCATACTTCTTGTTTCAAATCCCTACGATTTCCGCCGCTCATCGGTGCAATCTTTCTGTATTCTGCGGACTGCCTTGATATGTGCACATATCTAAACGGTTTACCTCTGGCTTTCCTGAACCCACTCGGGTCAGTAGATTATTTATTCCCGGTCTCTGTTCAACATGACGGGAATCAATTTATTATGTTCCATCCAAAGCTTCACACGGAGCGGTTCAAACGGCGGTGTGATAAATGCAGTTGTAGGAAGACTCCACTAAGGGCAAATGAGTGTTCCAACTTTTCGTTAAAGTTTATCACACAAGCACGTATCGTGTTCATACAGTCTGCATCGTTCAGTAGCTTAGTCCATCTATGTTAATATTTAAGTTCTTACGATCAACGGTATGCTGCAACCCTTGTGATCAGTAAGGATCATGCAGCGCGCAATTACTGTATCTAGCTCATGGTTTCTTCTTATGATTCCTTAATCCATGTGCCGCGTATGCAATGTTGTGGTCTCGTTTCATCGACGTACAATCGAGACTTTGTCGAGAAGCGCCACATAATTGCAACTCTGGCTCCTTAGCTCTTGGTTGCAGGGTTGGCAGGATTTTTGTTCTTATCCACCATGTATCTTAAAGTTCTCATTTCTTGAATTCGAAATCCGCTTTTCATCATCATAGCACATAACTGTTCTTTTCTCTAAGAGTTGCAAGGTAAATTGCAGCTGTTGCTCACGGCCATCCTTGGTCGTTGGCCATATAAGAATGTAGTCAATAAGTATAATCATGACTTATCCAGGTATGGCTTACACGTTCGATTCATGAGGTCCATGAACATTGTCGATGCATGTGTTAAGCCAAATGATACGACAAGGAACTCGTAATGCTCGAAGCGAGTCCTAAAGGTCGTTTTAGGGATATTTCCTTCTGTCTAGCAGCTCTAGTAGTTGTATCGGAAGCTCATGCTTCGCGGACGAAGCTAGTCGGTAAGGCGTCATTCGGTACTGGTGCCGCTCCTAGCACGAGATTTATCCTAGACTCCTCTTGACGTTGTGGAGGGGCGTTCGTGGCAAGTCTTTAGAAAAGGCTTCTGGAATTTCTTCCATACGGGGATGTTTTCAGGCTCTATTCCTAGATTTCCAATCCATGCTGACTATCATATTATGACTTCTCAAGTTACTGGTAATAGAGGGTTTCGACCTTCGGAGTTCCTAAATACAATCCTTATTCGCTTCGTCTGCTTAAATTAGCCTTCTATATGCCCATTTCTAAAGAACACGGGACGTCTATTTTACTCGAAACTAGGCCAAGCAGTTTCTCAAGTTCTAAGCATGCAAGGTTAAAGTTGATGCCAGTATTAATCAAAAATGGATGCATAAGGTTGGTTAATAGGGAACGTACCCGTAACCGCATCCGGATCCTGGCGTGCTTCATGAGTTTCGATCGTGAAAACCCTTCCTTGCTTGTTTCTTCCTAGGGCAATCTTTCCTAAAGTGCCCTGCTTCACCACATTTGTAGCAACATGGTATTCTCTTATTTCTTCCATCTGGGTTCTTCGCCCAACAGGCGTCCTTGCTGTGCCCTTCTTTTCCACACTTTCGCACTTTGGCCTCAGACATCGACCTTCATGGTGAAAATTGCATTCCCAGCACCTCGGCTTAGTCCCCGAGTAAACTTTACCAACGGCCTTATTAGTGGCTCCATCAGTTTTCCTGCCATGCGGCGGTTTCACTTTCTTTCTTTTGTTTGCTTTAGAGCTTCCATAGCCGACTTGTGTGCCCACCTTTAGGTTCGAAGACTTCCTTTTCTTATTGCCTGATGACTCCACATGAGTCTCTTTCTTGTTATCCTCAGATTCCGAAAATTTTCCCGCACGTAGAGCTTCTTCAGTAAGCGTAACGCTTAAATCGATAGCCTCTGCGATGGTTGGAGGCCTTGAGGTAGTAACCAAGCTCCTGATCTGAGGTGCAAGTCCCGAAATGAATCGTTCAATTCTCTTGAATTCTGGCTTGACTAAGTAGGGGACGACCCCAGACAAGTCATGAAATCGCCGGACGTATTCAGGAATCTTCGGTCCGTCCATTTTCAAATTCCAGAACTCCACCTCAAGCTTCTGGATTTCAGCCCTAGAACAGTATTTCTTTTCCATCATTTCCTTGAGCTCGTCCCAGCTTAGTGCATAAGCAGTATCTACACCAAGGGTCTGAACCTGAAGGTTCCACCAGGAGAGTGCGCCATCGAAAAACAACCCTGAGATATAGGTAACACTCTGTTGGGGCGAACAGTTACTCATTCTTAGGATGGAGTCAGTCTTTTCTGACCAACGAACAAATGCAATGGCACCTCCTGTGCCATCAAAATTCAATGGCTTGCAGTCTAGGAATTGTTTATAGGTGCAGCTAGTTGGAGGGTTATTTCCGGTAGTGCCGCCGCTGTGCTCAGAGCGGAGGGCTTCATGTCGTGCAATTGCTTGTGAGATGCGTTCTTGCAACTCGGCTTCTGTCCTTGGTAACTTACTGGTGTTTGTGTCACGTTTGGGCGGCATTCTCTTCTGTCAAAATGGTATGAAGTAGGTTAGACAACATTCCAATCGTCTATGAGGTACATAGCACCATAAGCCATCATGTAATCACCCAATTTCACGTGTATATATAATCAATCTATTAGTGAGGAAACAATTACTGAGCCTTCACATAGGCTTGCCAACTTGGCTTATTGTTTGTATTGGGGAAAATAAAATGAACTCGAGGCTACATCGCCTTGGTCATTCAAGCTTTATGAAATGGTAGTTGTTCACGCAGGGGTGATAGAGAGTGTATCGTCACTGATTCTTTCTGAATGTCGCCCATCTTCACTTATTTAAATGTTGTTTTCTCAAACGTCTCGTATACAGGTAGAAGTGTCAGTCACGAAGTAGGCTAAGACAGGCTTCCTACTTTATAACGCGCTAAAGCACTGATCTATGTATTGTTCTACCAGATGAAGGTGTGAACACCTATAGATTAATTTCGTGTAGTTTTCATTAGCTCGACCTGCAGAGTCCACCAGGATTTCTGTGCACTACAAGTCGTTATTACGTGGGCCCCCGTAATAATAAATTGTCTTGCACAGTTACCCCAATTTCCTCTCGTCCAAGCAGATGATCATTCAAAGAGAGGACACTACTGTCCTTGTGCCTCTGTCATGGAAAGGACCATTGCGGCGGTCCATGCGTTAACTGTCACACCCCGACCACGTAGAACATACAAAACGTGGCGGAAATGTCGGGGAGTGTTGTAACAGAATTAATTGTTTCAAATCCATGGCAATTGAAGTTTCGTTTTATTGATTAAAAGTGTTACAATGTCTTAACAAACAAGGAAATACAACATAATTAACTAGTCTTGTATCTTTTATTGTCACTAAAGCCCAAGTCTGCCTATGTGTATCTTGATCATCTTATGCAACAACTCCTGAAAAACACATGTGAAAATAGGTACGTCAGCATAAAAATGCCTGTGAGATACATAGGTTTTGTGAAAATAGGTTTCATGACTTATGTTTGAGAAAATGTTTAGTCATGAACCTTGTTATTTGCTTTGTTTTGTAAATCATTTGAAAAACAATGAGTTCAGATGATAAGTATAAATAAATGTAAGGTTAAATGAATAACCAAGTAAAATATGTTTGCATAAGATAAGTTGTTTATAAATCAATGTCTTGTGAAAAGTATGTTATTTGTATAAAATGTTCTATGTCTCAAACTGAAATGATTCAAATAACGCTATGATATGTAATACCATACAAACACTTATATATAGGAAGTACCAGCGGCGTATCCACCATGCTTGTATCATATTACACACGCATCGTTACTTAATCACTTAATCAAACCAAACCAAACAATGTAAAATGTCTATGTTTAAATCAATTGTCAAATGTATTAAATAATATGTCAAAGTATTCATGTCAAGATGTAAATCATGTCAAAATGTCTATGTCAAATATCCATGTCAAATGTCTATGTCAAATATCCATGTCAAATGTCTATGTCAAATATCCATGTCAAATGTCTATGTCAAATATCCATGTATGGCAAGTGAAATGTCTCAACTAAACCATAAGCACAAAAACAAAGTATTGAAGTAAAACTTGGTTTAAATCAAAGTTATGTTTTGTGGGAAATACATGATCAAATGTCAATCATGTTAAAATGTCTATGTCGAAATGTCTATGTCAAAAATGTCATGTAAAACGATGTACTAAGTAATGCACACAATGGCAATACATAGCATGAAATGTAATGAAATCATGTACTATAATGTACTAACGAACATAGCAGTATATGATGTGAAAACAGGAAAGCAGGAAAGTAACAAGTAGGCACATGTGTTCCACCCCAAAACAGTTTGGAAAACAGTAAAAGAGGGGTCTATGTACTCACTTGAGATTGCTCAGAAGTCCTAGGATAACCACCAAGCAATGCTAGAGATCGGGGAATATCAAACGGCACCTAATATAGGTAACTACATTAATAAACCGGACCTAAATCGGAAGATTGGGTAGCATTAGGGTTTGTAAACCACACGAGTGTAGAGACTCGTGTCATTTGGTTTAACAAAGCCTACATACTAAATGAAACTTAACCTGAAAGCTTACGACCCATTACGACCCGTTTAGGTAGCTTATGCTACTTTAACGCGTCGTTCGCGTGAAACGCGTTCGGACCGCCTAACTAGCCCTATGACAAGTGTTATATGCCTAAACATGTTACATAATCAGTTATGTGACAAAAGTTTAGGTTACATATGCTTAATTACCAATTATACATGAAAAGGGTATTCTGGTAATTTACCTAAGGCATATAAACTACCTATCATACAACTACTTAAACGATGTGACCATAGGGTATAACATCGGAAGGTTATGCCCTATACTAGGGTCACCTAATGTATTTGGTCGGATCCTAATGATCGACCAAACTGGGTCGGGTTCGAAGATATAGGCGATTTATTAGATCGCCTACCCTACGACCCTAGACAACGTGGTAATCAGTGGGCATAGTCCCAAGGGACTATAACCAACGTGATTACACTCACGTTGCGAAGTTCAAACGAACTTCGCATTGACCATTACTGGTCAACGCTGAAAGTCAAACAAAGTTTGACTTTCGGACTCGAAAAGCAATAAAATAAGGAAAAGAACGAAAGAATACTTACCCAGGGTCCCCGAATGCTAATCCCGATCTAAGAACTCAGGTATGAAACAATGGTTTCAACTTAGAGCTCTCAAATCAGAATTCTTGTGGGTTTAGAAGCAATGGGGGGTGGGGTATTTATAGTATTCGGTCCACCGTTAAGATCGTTTCAAGGAAAACGTGCCTTAATCTTGCCCGTACATGTGTCGGGACCTTATGGTGACTAAAATTTCATCCTTATCAGCTGACTAGATAATTAGGAACTTGTGGTTGTGGGTTAATCTGCTGAAAACAGGCTGTTAAGTACACTGCATCTGGTCTACAGACCCCTAGCGCACCACTACGTTATAAGTGTAGCGCACCGCTAGGCCCTAGTTTGGCAAAATTACACTTTTGGTCCCTGTAGTGCAATCAGCCCATTTTCGACACGTTTAAGGCCCGTTAACCCCATTTCAAAGCACTAAAATGAATTTAAAGTATAGGGAACTTAAAATGTGTTCAAAAATAGCTCGGATGTCGGTTCGTTTGGTCGTACGGTCGCGATGTTCGCTTAATTACGACGGAATGCGCATAAGCACGAAAAACGAACCAAATGACGCGACGAATGGATTTTTCTTATGGCGAACACTAAAATAAAATATTTTAGTGGTTACATAAATTTTTGGATGTCCGGATGTATTCAGAACGTAAGTTACACGTAAAAATGCAAACTTGTGCACTTTTTGACGCTTTTAGTCCCTGAATGACACAAAAGTTTATTTTAGCATACCGAACACCTCAAAGCCTATTTCTAAGCTATGTAAAGGATATTTATGGTATGTTTAACTTATGGTATTGTTCCGGAAGGTCTGTTACAGTTCAAATTGGCACACTTTCGCAGTTTGTCAACTTTAGTCCCTGTAAGCGATTAAACTTTGATTTCACCACACCAAACCTTCCAAAACTTATATCTAAGTTATGTAAAGGTTATTTAAGGTATGTTAAGCCTATTTCACTATTCCAGAGTGTTCGTTGGATTAAACTGGTTATATCTACTCATCAGAGCGCGTATAACCCTCCAGAAAGCGATTTAAAGCTTGAAATCGAACAAGAATTGATATGTGTAAACGATACACAATTTTTTTACAAATCCCAAGTATGAAATACTATATTTCATTGGTTTGGCATTTGTTTGATGGTTGGAGTGGCACAGGTGTTACACTAACACTTGTTATCGTTACGCGCGAACAGGCACGATGATTAAATGAAATAGGAATAAAGAGAATTCCTAGTAGTTGGAGGGGCACCTTCAAGATGAATACTTCATCTTCCTTTTCTAGTCACGTATGTCGTCAATCTTTCTTCACAAAAGCTGCAGGGATCTCATCCCGCTGATTAAGAATTCGTTCAAAGTTGCTGCCTCTGCCTCGCCATCATCACCGTAGTCAGGCACCTTCACGATCGAGAGGGAAGAGCAGCCATCTCATACGGAAGCAAGCTTAGAATCTAGTTTGGTAATCACTCTAGCCATGAGCTTTGCAATGAACGCGAGGTCGATAGCTTCATCGTGCGAGTTACGTACAGTAATAGGAGTCGGAGTCGAAAGTGTCTTATTTACGTCAATAATCATTCCGTACACTCATTTGTATGTATTCACGTCAATATTTATTCCGTACACTTATTCGTATATATGTGTATCAATAACAAATATGCTACTTAGCATAAAGAAGCAATTTGATGCATTATATCACGTATAACTCTCGTTTTTTTTTGGGGGGGGTCATTTTTCGAGTTGTCGATTTACGACAAAGACACTACTTGGTACTAGTTGTCACCAAGAGTGTATTTTATCTTTAGCAAGTCTAACTCGTGTAGACTATGCCTTAATTGGCACCTTAACTTGAGGGTATTATCTACTAATGTCCTTGCCTTGTCTCTTCTTTGAAAAGTGTTTGACTCGTGGATCTTGGCGCTTACGTGAATGCAATGAAAACCTTTTTGTAAAATGTTTTTTGTGAGAGAACTCTAGTGAGTGTAGTCTAGACTCGAGAAGGAATCCTAGTTCACTACAATCGAAGCTCTGATACCAAACTGTCACACCCTGTCTTTTGCGGAAGCGTATGATGTGTGACTGGTTTAATATCATTGCATTCAATCGTAATAACAACTACATGATCAAAACGATGTTCATCCATTCATGAAAATTTGAGTATTACAAACACTTGTTATTTAAGTTTTAAAAAACACAACCTTCGTCTAGGTTACACTTTAACAAAAGTGGATGATATCTAAACTTGAAGTCTACTTCTAGTTACGACACCCGCGCCCAAGATCCATCTTCTCACCTGAAATACATGTAATTTTGGAAAACATCAACAAAAAGTTGAGCGAGTTCATGCGTTTTGCATACCTTGTATGAAACATGGTATATATCTTGTATAAATAAAGTATTCTTGTGAAATAACGTATTCTTGTAAAATAAAGTATTCTTGTGATACAAATCTTGTACCAATAACGTATTCTTGTGGTACAAATCTTGTACCAATAAAGTATTCTTGTAAATCTTTGAGAGACTTTAAGGCATGTGAGGACATGGGGAGTACATGTTATGACTCCCATGGAGCATTCGTAATGGCTCATAGGGAGCACTCGTAATGGCTCATATCCTTGTCGATTTTCCTCGACTGTGTCGATTAACCTCGATTGTGTCAATTTCCCTTGACTGTGTCGATTACCCTCAACTGTGTCGATTAACCTCGACTGGGACTCCGAAGCACTGCTAGGTACTAGTTGTGACCATGAGTGGGGTTCGGCCGTACTCGTTAGATCTAACCCTCGTCCCTAATTACTGAATGTTTTTAATGGATTGGTACTAGTTTAAACCAAGACTTTATGGCATTTTTATCACTCCTTGGTACTAGTTTTCACCAAGAGTTTATGGCATTTTTAGTATTAAGTCTATTCTCACATGATCTAGTATTTCTTAGGCATTTCATACCGTTTAGGTATTTGTACATGTATTTCACCCCCGAGAGTTATAAAACCAAAAACAGTTAAAGAAAAGGGGGAGCATGAACTCACTACTTTGCGTTCCTGCGTCGTAAACTTCACCGGATTTGCTTATATAGCGTCGTGACCTAAACGTGTTTTATTAAAGTTAGTCACTAGACTTGTATCGCACAAGTACAAGTCACTATCTTGTGTATATGTGTTCTTGTGTTAAAAATAATTTATATTTTTAACTATGTGTCTTACTTATACTATTTTCTCAAAAATAAATATAAGTATCTTGTATTTGCCTAAGTATGTTGTATGTGTATTTTTTTGTATCTTCACTCCTTAGGAGTATTTAGTGTATTTTCAAGTCCTAATACACTATCAAGTATAATACATACTACATACACTTAGCACAAAATTTGGTGATCAAGTATATATATTTTTCTCACAAATATACATACTTAATATAAATTTTAATCTTGAAGAAATCACCATTTCTTAACACAAAAATTATAGAAACCTTGGTAAATGCTTTTAGATACATTTTTAGGGGATAAGTTTCTCAAAAACTTACATTTTTCTAAGTGTCAAAATTTCACAGAAATTTTGACAGAGTTTCCCCTAAAAATGGAGGTTTCCCATGTTTTCAAAACATGTGTTTATTTTCTTTTAAAATCATCATCAATCGATTTCAACAACAATCATCAACAACATATACTAATTTCTCTATTTCATTAATTTGAAAATTTATAAAAGTGTGTAGTAACTCACTAGGGTATTTAGCAAGTCTTGTTACCCTTTAAAGTGTGATTGCTTCTTTAAAAACCTCATTTTTAAAGAATATGATTCTTTACAACTTATGTTCTTGTTTTCTAAAAATACTTCTTCATGTATTTTTCTTGTTACACATGTGTTTCTTTACTTTGTTAACCACTAAAAAAATGATGTTTATTTATGTAAGAACCAAGATTTATTGAAACTTGTATTTTTAACTTGGTTTCTTGGTAAATCATTCTTGAAATGTTTAGATTTACAAGACTTTAAACTTATTTGTTCATCATTTCACAAGAAACATCATATTTATTCAAGTTCATGACTTTTTGTGAGGATGATTCCTAACCTTTAACATATTCATCCCCTCATCTTGCTAGATTATGTTTTTAATCATGATCTAGCAAGACTACATGATGATCAACATCATTTCTACAAACAACCATATTCAACAAGTATATCAATACGTAAAACAACATGATTTCTTTATATTAAAGCATTATGTTTAAGTTTCATCTTTATGATCTTTAGTGTTCTTGATGTTCTTCAAGATTAACCTCATGAACCTACTTTAACCACTTTCATATGATGAAAAATGAAGGGATTCAAGTTCTTACCACTAGCTCAAGGCTAGGGATGTTCAAGAGAAGAAAAGTGGTGGTTAGTAGCAAACGAAGAAGGTCCTTCAAGTTCCGTTGCTTCCACACTTCCTAACTTAGCTTCTTACACCTTGGAGTCACCTTAGAATGCTTGATATGGAGCTTGAAATTGATGTGTGTGTGTATGGTTGGAGCCGTGAGGTTAGAGGGAGAGATGAGAGAGTTTTGTTGAATGATGAAGATGAAATGAGGTATGAATGAAGTCTAGTGGTTTTTATAAATAACTTCCAACATCCTTATATCCATTAGTCCATATGTCTACCAAGTACTTAACAAGATCAAATTTTTAATTCAAAGAAAATGAGGGGGGGACTGTAGGTCCCGTTTTTTCGGTGGATCCGATACGAAAACCTATCCTTGTTTATCACGAACACGGTAACGGGTGCGGAACTGGTTAGGGGGGGGTGTTGTTTAGTTGAGTTTCAATCCCAAGTTACTTCTTCTAGTTACATGTCAAGCATTAAATTTAGTGTTAAGTGTGTTTAGGTGTTTTAGGGTGTATTAACTAGCTTGGAAAAATAAAAACAATGCTTCTAATAATATTTTGATGTTCCGGGTAATGTCCGGTTATTCGGTTAGATACCGGTTCGTTAAAGTGCTAAGTTGCACCGTATAGTGTCTTTCAAGTATCTTTTTGTGACACTTTTAATTCCCGACACTTAGGGAAATATTTTGGGTGATAAATCATAATTTCTGCATAACATTTCAGTGTCTAATGCTGATTATAGCTGATTTTAATAAAATTATGCACTTAAAGTGCGTTTCGGGTGCTTTCTAGTGCTTATTTTAGTCTCCGGAAGGTCTATATATAAACCCTTGTGTGTACTCTTGGGCTCTAATGCATTCTTGTCGTTGGACCTACACCTAGGCTCCAATTCTATTGTCTAACTTCTTTCTACAGAATTTTTGACACCACGTGTCTTACCGGTGAGTTTACTAGTATTTCTGACGCAACGCTATCATAAAGTAATTCTTGTAGTATATAACGTGCAGGAATTTACTTTGTATAGTAATCAGGAATTTATTTGTCTGGTAAACCAGATCATGTACAATCATTTAAGCACCGATTATTGTTCAATTAGTGTACGGAATGTACGGAAAAGTGACGGTTGTCACAACGGATGGACAGACTGAACGCACAATCCAAACCCTAGAGGATATGCTCCGTTCTTATGTCATCGACTTTGGTGGTAATTGGGATGTACATTTACCATTGATCGAGTTCTCGTACAACAATAGCTATTATTCTAGTATTTAGATGGCTCCTTTCGAAGCTTTATAGAGTCGCATGTGCTGATCTCCTCTCAGTTGGCACGAGATTGGTGACAAGTAACTTACTGGCCTTGAAATCATTCAAGAGACTATGGATAAGATTCTTCAGATCCGTGATAGCTTGATCAAGGCTAGGAGCAAACAAAAGAGCTATGCTGACAAAAGGCGTAAGCCTCTGGAATTCAATGTTGGTGATCACGTTTTGCTCAAGGTATCTCCTTGGAAATGAGTAATACACTTTGGTAAAAAGGGAAAGCTTGCCCCTCGCTATGCGGGTCCTTTCAAGATTCTCGAAAGGATTGGTAAGGTGGCTTACCGACTCGATTTGCCTCAAGATCTTAGCAACGTATACCCGACGTTCCACGTATCTAATCTTAGAAAGTGTTTAGCAGACAAGGAACTTCAGGTTCCCATCGAAGACTTGCAAATAAATGAGACTCTTCATTTTGTGGAGAAACCAGTCGAAATCATGGACCGAGGTACCAAGCGGCTGAGGCGAAGCCAAATTTCCATAGCTAAGGTGAAATGGGAAGGAAAGCGTGGCACCGAGTTCACTTAGGAACTCGAGAGTGAAATGAAAACCAAGTATCCACAGCTCTTCGAGTAGTCTTCCTCTTAGATTTCGGGGACGAAATCTCCTAAAGGAGGGGAGACTGTAACGCCCTACATTTCAAAACTTTATCTTCTTGGCAAGTCTCGTCACACTTCCTACCTAGTGATGCTTAGTGGGACTATTTAAATCTTAATCATGTTAGACTATGTGAAACTTTTACTCTATGTGAAACTTCTATGATACTTTTATATGTGAACAATGCGATTCTTAACTCTTGATTCTTAAATCTTGTGATGCGCTGTATGTAAACGATGTGAATCTTGACTCTTGTGATACTTGAATCTTATGATACTTAACTCATGTGACCTTTGACTCTTTTGAAACTTTGAAACTTGATACTTGTGATACTAGAAACTTGACACTTGATACCTATTGAATGAGAAACTTTGATACATGTAATGCGCAAGAAACTTGATACTTATTGAGCGGGAAACTAGCTTAGACATAGACTTGAAACACGGAAACTTCTGTGTTAGTTATATCCTAATACCATGTAATGGCTACTCACAATAACACACAACACAACGCTTAATTTAACTCACAAAACGAACCAAAGTTGGAAAACTAGCAAAAGGGGCATCGGCTGTCCAGATGGACATCCAATCGGATGACCATCCAATAGGATGACCATCTGACCGGAAAGCCATTCGGCCGGAAGGCCATCCGACCGCCTGCCCTTCTCCTCCGACTGTCCCTATCACCTATAAATAGGGTTGTTCACCCTTCATTTCACACCTTTCACTCTCTGCCATTCGACCACACGCACTCTCAGGTACTTTAGTCGAGATTCAAGGCAAACTCGTAAGTATTCTCACCCGATCCTTGTACAAATTCCATCATTCATCACTTCTACAACATATTCTTCATCAAAATCACACGAACACTTCAACTTTTTCATGAAAACCAACTGATTTGGGTCTCTTGAAGATGGTTTCCACTAAGATATTGGTAGAAACTGCGGTGGAACATCATTTAACCAAGATCGACCCCAGATCTAAAGGATTTTCACAACTTTTAACAGAATCTAAGGGATTAACCCACTTTTACACCAAATTTGATGGAATTCCACATGTTTCCGACTCAGATCTGGGGGACATCACGTTTTACAAACTGATTTTCAAACTTTTCTTCAATTCTTATATGAACCATGGGTGAAATCGGACTCAAACAGACTCCCGACTAGTTCTTAGTCGGAAACCGGCTTGAAGACTGGATTCCACCAGAAAACGAACCGATTGATGGGTCCAAAGATGAAACATCATCAGAAACAGCTCGTTGGTTCGAAAAGGGGTGGTTCCCAATCGGCCGAGCGAGCTGGGTATGGTACGTTTCTGTTGTTTGACACGTCGTTGCGCGGTCTCCGCTAACTCGAAACTTAGAAAATGTCATGAAACTTTGCACACTGATCGTCTGTCCGAATAGTCATCCGATCGGATGACCATTCGTCCAAAGGATCTGATTATGATGACACTTGTTTGTTTTACAAGACACTATGAGCAAAACATTGAAAACTTTAACATTCTACAAACACCCACTGTTTGAATGGCCATCTGTTCGAATGGTCATCCGTCCGGATGACCATCCGACCGGATGGAGCCCATATGTTCGAATGGTCATCCGTCCGGATGACCATCCGCTCAGGAATCTAGTCTGACACTTTTTCTCGATTTTTGCATCATTCGACACTCTTTTCCCAACCGGGTCAGCTCTTAGAGGACTTATGCTCTGTTCCCCGCACGTAGCCTGCTCCAGCGCTCCCTTCGATCCAATCTTATCAGTGTTTAGTTTAAGCACCCACTTTGAGTATACTCGATCTCTTTTTGTTTTAAACACTTTTGGGAAGCAACATGTATTCTATATCAAGACATTTGACACTTGAAACTTATTTGAAACATACTTTATCCGTTTAAACATGAAATGTGATACTTGAGACTTTTATGCTATGTGAACGTTTAATCCTTGTGTGTAGTTCCGCCTTAAGAATAGTAGCTTTAGTGGGAATGCACCTCCCCATTAGTCTTGGGGGTATTGTTAGGAGGAGACATTAACCTCCCGTTATTCTTTGGGAAAGGCATTTAACGTATTGGGAAACTTGGGCTATCACTTGGACTGCGTAAACTAGCATGGTGAAACTTATTATATGTTTTCATGTTGGATATGAGTTTTTAAACTATTATGCTACGTATTCAAACTTGTATGCTCGCCAACATTTTTGTTGATTGTATTTTAATACATGTTGCGGGTTGATGGTAGTTGGCATTCAAGAAAACAAGCTAGAATGACGCTTAGAAACACATCTTAGTTAAGCAAATAACTTGAACAATCTTTGAATCGTTATGTTATTTGGATACTTATTGTGGTTGTGGATTTTGTTTGACATTTTTAGACTTATTTTATGAAATTTGGTTAATATATATCGAAACAAATAGTGTTGTGGAATCTCTTGAGCAATCTGATTCGCTTAGTGTCGCGCCCCGATGTTTCTGCGATCGGTTGGGGTGTGACACTTACGAACGTAAATAAACGCAAATAAACACAAACAAATGCTCATGAACATGCATTAACACAAACATAGTTGACATAATTGTCATAAACACAACTAACACAAAAATTAAAAGGTTTCCCAAGCTATAACACAAACCGAAATTGAAATGGTCAAATGAGGGATGCTGGCGAAGGCGTATAGTATAACTAAGTCTTCAAAAAATTTACAAACTAAAACCCTATAAAATAAAGATATAACATATAAAAACCTATAAGTGAACAAAAACAAATTAATATAAATGAGCGAACATAAACAAACATATTACCAAACATTCACGAACATAAACAAAAGAACGCGTCCTCTGTTCATGTTCGCTCGTTTAGCTTAACGAACGGAATTTCTTGTTCGTATTTGTTCGTTTAATAAACAAACGAACATAAACGAACTTCCCACAGAACGGGTCACAAACTGTTCATTGAACGTTTAGTTCGTTTACAACCCTCTCATTGACGATACATTAGTAAAAAACAAAAAAAAATATAGGAAGCAAAAATGAATAATAAAAACACTTGTGTGATGTTTGTTTTTCAGAGGTAAAACGTATGTAGTCTGCGAACCACGTCTGCAGACATCTGCAGCAGAAGAGGTGGATCAAACCTCTGCAGTCTATAAGAAGAAGACTGGTTGTTTTTTAACTTCTACAATCAAACAAACAAAAACTCTAATCAAACAATTTATCAAAATGAACTTCTATATTCCATAATAAAGACAAAAAATTAACATAATCATAAGCAAAATCAGAATATACACATTAATAATTAACTTATGAACTAACATTAAACAAAAAAATAAACACTTAACTTATGAACTAACATTAAACAACAAAAATCAAAATTTAAACACCAAGATTAACATAATCAAAAGCAACAACTATAATCAGAAACACTCCTCTCTACAACGGTAGAAACTAGTTCTTTAATAGCCTTATTTATAGCCATCGGAAGCAAACTGCAAAAGAAAATAAAGTTATACAATAATTAATTATAGCTTTCTATTTGAACTTAGAATGGAAAAGGTCGAACCCAAGGACATGCGTCTTTAGAACCAATTGGAAATCAGGAATATTTGAGTCTGGTACGGTCTGCTGCAAATGCAATGACCATAATTGTAAAGTAAAATAGCATAAAAATGTAAAAAAAATCTTAAGGTAACTGACCTGGTATACTATTTGTGAAAGATCAACTTGATAAGATGGACCTGCAACGTCAGCCGGTAATACAACTTGATTTACCGCACTTCTCACTGTAGATTTAACTTTTTCAACAATTTTTGGTTGAGAAAAATCAGGGTTTCCTTCGGTCATCCTAGACTTGTGTTTAAGAAGAGTTGTTGGCGTGGAGGAGGAGTAGCAGCGGCGGCGGGGTAGGAGGAGCGACGGCGGCAGAGGAGGGAGGAGGAGGGGCGGCGTGGAGGGAGGAGCGGGAGCGGAGGCGGTGGCGTGGAGGAGGAGGAGCGGCGACTGTGATGGCTGGGGTGGAGTAGATGGAGAAGGGATGAGATGGAGAAGGATCTATGGTTTTTTGTGTTTGTGGTATCTGGAAAAAATAAAGAATGGAGAAGAGGTAAGAAGATGTGGGTCTAGGTCTGCACCAAAAAGAGGACGCGTAGACCTTTTTTAATAAAATCACTTCGAGAAAACAAACACACTGCAGACTCAAACGTCAGCGCGTGGTCTGCGTGGGACAGACATAAAAGATCAAGAAGAGCTTTTCACAAAAAACAAAAACCCCCTTTGGTGTAGTCTCTTAGTAACTACTGACGGCTCAACGGTTTCTAGGCTTGTTACAAAAGATAGTTAAATATCACAAAACATTTCTATATGTGTGATATCCAGAGATGTAATGTAGTAAAAATGTATTTTATATGTATTGCATGTCATATATTTTTAACTTCTAAATGACTTGCTATAACATAATGTAACTTAGTCGTATATGCTAAAATAACACATCAATACATGGCAAGGAGCACTAAGACCCAATTAATTGGCTTATTATCTAACATGTGTATGTCATTAGTACCTAGATGACTTGTTATGACATGATATTCGTGACTTACTCTAAGATGAGAACAACACATTGAAACATGACAATACCTATTAATGCTCAATTAGTTAACTTATCAACCAACATTTATCATTAACACCTCTTGTTGTGACCTAATGTGATTGTTATAAGCTAAATTAACATGATAACACATAGCAAGGCCCAATTGGTAGAATTATCATCTAACACGTGTCAGTAATAGCTAAATGACTTATTATAACCTAATGGAATTATTACCTAACATATGTCATCATCTCCTAACGATTTTTATAACCTAAGGTGAATTGTTTTGTAAGTCCCTAATCCAAGATCACAATGATATCGCACAACTCGTAAGGTGGCGGAATCACACAAACAAGTTGTAAAGAAACAAAGAGATGAAAGAAGGATTCTTGTATTCAAAAGCTTCAATCTTGCATATAATCTATATTTTCTAATACAAGATTTGCACAAGTCACCAACCATGCACCTATGAAATAACATTCTATTTATAGTAAGTGTCTAGGGAGGAGGCACCCTAGCCCTAGGCCCAACATACCCAAAAAGCCCAAATTACATCATTAACCCAAAATTCTTTCTAATCTACTAAGCTACTTATCCATAAACCTTCAAGGGCCTAACAATCTCCCCCTAGGTTTACTGGATTAGTAGCTGCATCAGACCTGAGGACCACATTCATCTTGATCTGGAGCAAACAAATGATGGTTTAATATATTGGCAACAACGCTTGTCCAGGCCTTCGCACACTCTTCATACTTCTCGTTGGTTTGGATTTGGTGATTTGTAAGAACCACGATATCTTCTTCATGAAAACTCATCAGATCATATGAATTCGGGATCCTTATGGATTGTTCTTCGGTGACAATGGCAGCTTCGGTCATTTTAGGATCATAGGCCCAGAACTTGAAATTCTTCAGAATTCTTGTCTCAAACTTCTTCACAATTGGAATGATCTTCTCTTTGCCGGTAGCAGGCCAAATCACTGATTTGACGCTGCGCTTGGTATGAGGGTCACGAACACCAGGATTTCTTCTGATAGTTGGCTCAGCAGTCTTCATCGTGGCAAAGTTGGTTCTCATTTCTCTTTCAAGTCTGGAGTGGAATGCCCAACCTCTACCTCTTCGATTTAGATCAGGATCATAAAAGGGAGTACGCAGAAGGCTCTTTAAATCAATCTTCGTCCAAGACTCAAATTGACTTTCCTTAGCATAATATTCTCTGTGACCACTCTTGCGTGTAACCAGCCACATCTGCTTATCATGCTCATACCTCCAACATGAAACTTCAGATTTGTTTCCGACCTCGTCATAATGAGAAGATCCCAATTCCATTATATAACAACCCTCCTAAATATTTTCGACACCCTAATATATTTTAAAATATTCTAATATGTCCTAAAATACACCCCGTATGCGAAAACGGGCCCCGAATACCTTTATCTTTATTAAAATTAATTAAAAACAAGATTTAGTGGTCTCTCGCGGGGCGCGTAGCCCTTGGCTACCTTCTACGCGGGCCGCGACCGCCAAGACACCAGGCGAGCCCCAAGGCTGCCACGTGTCCCAGTCGTGTCATGCCTAGTGGTCAACTCAGCAACCCTAGGGAGCCTCGCGGGCTGCGAAGGCCCAGGCCGAGTTCTAGGCGGGGCGCGATAAAGCCCGGATCAGACCCTATATATAGAAGGCATCGGCTGTTCAGTTGAATTAGTCACAAATCTCTTTCTCTCTCAAAATTTCTGCATAGTAGGCATAATCTCCGGGTATAATACCCCTCTAATTAACGAAGTTCTGCCCTGTTGTAAGTATCATAACCCTGGTTACATATTAGATACGCTGCCCGATTGATCCAGGGTTCCGTAACGGCTGTCGTGGTTTTGCCCGACGTAGTCGTTGGAATGCCGTCTCGGGGAGGGTATCACTAATGTAAATATTGGGTTATTATACTAAAGCGTGTGCATTTATGTATCTAATAGATAATCACTAGGAAACCCTAAAGGAAAACCTAAGACATCAAAGTGAGTAATCTCCATTTTGCAAACTACTTTTAAAAACCTCACATGATTTATAGTATATTAAACAGTGATTGAGTATTTGTATTCGACAATTATCGTTGGTATGTTGGGGTTTTGTATACAAAATTTGTTACTACCTTGCGAGGAGTAACATGACCACAAGTCGGGTTGACAGTACCATGGGTGGTAATTAAAGTAGATGGAAACAATTGTAATTGCGCGACCGCCCTCAATACTGTACAATGGTTTTATTTAACTTGATTAAACTGGGATTCACTCACCAGTATTTCCCACTGACAAAATGTTTTTAAACGTGTTTCAGGTAACAAAATGTGAAAGCCAAATAGAAGCCAACTGGACAGCACTGAAAGCTTGGAAAAGTGGCAATAAAGTTACCTAAAATAAAGAGATGTTTAATTTAAATAAAAGAGGGTTTATCCCTATGAAAATGGGTGTGCTTAAAACTTGGGATTATTCCCACGTGTTTAATATTATGAAAGTGTGATATTTTACTCTGATAAAATATTTCCTAACTACGATCCTGATGAAATTTCCACTGCCAAAATTATCAACACCTGGATACCACCGAAACTGGCCGCGGCCGCCCGTTCCCAGGTTGTTAGGGGACGAGGGTTGCGACAGAAGGTGGTATCAGAGCTAAGCCACTGATTCAGTCACAGAAGTGTTCTACTGACACCAAGATATTGTTCAAATCGTTAGGAAATTAATTATGGAAATACGTGCATACCTGTATTTTATTGTTATGTGTTATTTGACTATTTGTTAGTTTACAGTATGAGCGATCAAGGACCCTTCGATGCTTATCGTCAGTTGTCTGGCTCACCTAGAAGGGAAGGCAACTCTTCACAGCCTGCCCTCTTAGGGTATTCGGCTGACAATGAAGATGGGATATCCGTGTTTAAGGCTCAGTCTGAAGAGCCATTCTCTCCTAAAAAGAGAGGATGGTTTAGTAGGGGAGCACATGAGCGTAGGAAGAGAATGAAAAAGTTACAACAGCAGCGAGTTCTAGCAGCCGCTAAGAGAGAGACAGATGCCCACACCCAAGACATGCTCGATAGGAGTCTAGCAAACTTCCATATCTTAGCAACCACAGCTGCCGACCCAAACCTGGAACAACTCATAGCCCCTCAACCCTTACCCTTGTTTCCCACGCAGCCAATGGAGATTGAAAACAACCCAGAAAACCAAGTCCAAATGAATGATTTTAACCCAGAAGAGATACCTAGGATACCAGCTCCCAATCCCTTAGACCCAAACTACGACCCGTGGTTCGATGATCATAGGGATTATGTACAACGCTACCACCTAACAGACGAACCCATGCCAAACCTAGCAGCTTACCCAGGTCTGGACCCTCTAGATCCCTACTATGATAATGATGAATACATTAGGGAGATCCTAGAAAATCCGTATCCCCAGGAAGAACCCATGCCATAGTACCCAGATCCAGTACCAGCACCTGCACCCCCAATGAGTGCATAAAATGTGCAAGAGCTCCGAACTTTAGGAGAAGAGATTTTAGAAAGTAGCGAGAGAATGAGGTAGGTTGGAGAACGTCTCGTCTGGAAGTACGACGAGCGTAATATGGAGTTCTGGATGAACCCATATCCGTGATGATGATAGTAATAATATATATATATATATATATATAATATGTGTGTATGAAAAAATATATATATATATATATAATATCTATCGTAGTATAGACCACTTTGTGGTTAGTGATGCATATTAGTATTGTAATTTTTATTCCAGTTCCAGTTTGTATTAGATGCATACTATAAGAAAAGAGTAAGTTGCAATGTTCGACGTTTTTGACCAATATGTGTGTTGTGTGATTGGTTGTCTTAAATATTATCTTGTGATATTAATAATTGGCAAATGTTTAAAATTCAGATGGACTACGAAGTGAACCAGGAAAACCAGAATAATGAAAACCAGAGTAACAATAACCCGGATAACGATAACCCGAACAACAACAATTATGTAAACCAAGTGGATAACACTGCCATCCAACACATAGTGGCACAAGGGATATTAGATGCAATGCCATATATTATCAAAACGGTTAAGGAAGCAGATAATAAAAGTAAACGTGATAGTAAACGACCCACTGAACCTGAACACAGCGTAAACAATGGACCCATACTTCAAGCGCCCATTCCCAAAATAAGAAGAACCATGTCTTATGGTTGTTCTTATAAAGAATTCTGGTCTTGTAAACCAATGGAATTCTCGGGCAATGGAGGGGCTGTTGCAGCTCTACGCTGGATAGAATAGACTGAGGCTGTCTTGAAAATAAGCAAGTGTGCGGAAGAGGATAAGATAATGTTTGCTTCTAATCTATTTAAAACTCAGCTTTAGAATGGTGGAACACTATCCTCCAGTCTAGAGGAAGTGATAGGGTTTACAATATTGAATGGGAGGAATTTAAGAACATGGTGGAAAGAAATTCCTGCCCTCCTAATGAAAAAGAACAGATAGCAAATAAGTTCCTAAACCTTAGGATGACTAGAGTGGATAGTAAGGGGTACACTACGTTATTCTTTGAATATGCTAGAATAGTGCCAACCCTTGCATCACCTGAACCAATATTAATCTCCCGTTATATCTGGGGATTAATCAGTGAGATAAGGCATGTAGTCAAGGCAGCTAGACCTCAAACCATAGAAGAAGCTGTAGAACTAGCAAACACCTTGACAGATGAATTAGTGCGTACTCGAGAAGAGGATCAGAGGAGAAACCTAGCTCAAAGGCTTACCCAAGAATTCCGTTATGGAAATTCCAATCGTGGGAAAAATGTAGGTTCTACCTCTACACCATACTGCAAGGCTTGCAAGAAGAAGCATTCAGGAAAATGCTCCACTTACTGCAATTTCTACAAGATACCAGGACACAAGGAAGAAGATTGCAACAAGAAACCAAATAATTGAATGTGCTTCAACTGTGGAGAAAAAGGTCACATCAAGCCAAACTGTCCAAAACTAGCTCCAGCCACGAACACCAAGAATACTAAAAATGCTAAGGCATTTTTGCTGACTGTAGAAGAAGCAAAGATGATCCCGGACGTGATCGCCGGTACGTTTTTGGTTAATGATGTTTTTGCTAAGGTATTATTTGACTCTAGTGCGAACCAAAGTTTTATTAATACTTCATTTTGCAAACTTCTCAATCAACCATTAACTAAACTCCCACAAGAATGTCTAGTAGAAACAGCAAATGGGGAAACTATTAAGATTTCTAAAATCTTGCAGGGAGCAAGAATAGAATTTTTAAATTAAAAATTTGTTGCAAACCTTTACCCAATGAATCTGGCAGGATTTGATGTTGTGTTAGGTATGGATTGGTTAATAGCCAATAAAGCTAGTATTTTATGTGACCAAAAGTCAATCCAAGTAAATTCACCAAAAGGTGAATGATCACAATTAAAGGAGATAAGCCGTCTAGATCCACAAAATTCATCTCTGTGATGAAAACAGCAAGTTATATAAGAAAAGGATCATTAGTGCATTTGATTTCCATAATCACTAACACTAAAGGAAAAGAACTAAAAGATATTCCAGTAGTATCCCAGTTTTCAGATGTATTTCCAGAAGAGTTATCCGGACTACCGCCAGACAGAGAAGTTGAATTCAGAATCCATCTGATATGAGGAACAACACCAATTGCCAAAGCACCTTACCATTTGGCACCCGCCGAAATGCAGGAACTGAAGAAACAATTAGACGAATTGTTGGAAAAGGGATTCATACAGCCCAGCTCATCGCCATAGGGAGCATCGATCCTATTCATTAAAAAGAAGGACGGATCAATGCGTATGTGCATTGACTACCGTGAATTGAACAAACTCACGATTAAGAATCGGTATCCATTACCGATAATCGATGATCAATTCGATCAATTGCAAGGAGCTCGATTTTTCTCTAAAATCGATTTGCGGTCAGGATATCATCAATTTAAGGTACAGGAAGAGGACATTCCTAAGACCGCTTTTAGAATAAGGTATGGCCATTATGAATTTATTGTCATGCCATTTGGTTTAACCAATGCCCCAGCTGCATTTATGGACATGATGAATCGAATATGTAAGTCCTATTTGGATAAATTCATAATTGTCTTTATCGATGATATTCTTATTTACTATAAATGTAAAGAGGAGCATGCAAAGCATTTGCACGCACTTCTAAGTTTATTAAGAAAAGAAAAGCTTTATGCAAAGTTTTCAAAGTGTGAGTTTTGGTTAGAACAAGTACAGTTTCTTGGACATCTAGTTAATCATGAAGGAATTCATGTGGATCTCACAAAGATCGAGGCGATTACCAAATAGAAAACCCCTGAGTCACCAACCGAGCTTAGAAGTTTCTTAGCATTGGCCAGTTATTATAGAAGATTTATTCGAGATTTTTCTAGAATAGCCATTCTCTTAACTAAGCTAACCTGTAAATCTGTTAAGTTTGAATGGGGACCAAAACAAGAAGAATCCTTTAGAATTCTTAAGCAAAGACTAACCAATGCACCCATACTAGCGTTACCCAAAGGAACTGAAGACCTTATAGTCTATTGTGACGCTTCTAAGTTAGGTTTTGGATGTGTATTGATGCAACGTCAAAAGGTTATAGCCTATGCCTCTAGACAACATAAGAATCATGAAGAGAATTATTCAACCCATGATCTAGAATTAGGAGCTATAATTTTTGCCCTTAAAATTTGGATACATTACATTTACGGTAGTAAATTTACCATTTTCACTGACCATAAGAGTTTAAGTATGTTTTTGGGCAAAAAGAGTTGAATATGAGACAAAGACGCTGGATGGGGATACTTGGTGATTATGATTGTAATATCCAGTACCATGCAGGAAAGGCAAACGTAGTAGCTGATGCTTTAAGTCGAAAGTATCACGAAAAGCCAAAAAGAGTACGTTCTCTTAAAATAAATCTGCAAGTAGATTTAAATGAACAAATTAGAAAGGCACAAGAATCAGTAATCAAGGATGATACTGAAAAATTTAAAGGAATGATTAAGGAACTAGAACAAGGAACAGATGGAATGATAAAATGTATCAGGACTTGAGGAAAAATTTCTGGTGGATAGGAATGAAAAAGGATATAGCAGCATATGTTGCAAAGTGTTTAACCTGTTCACAAGTCAAAGCTGAACACAAGAAACCGTCAGGTTTGTTGCAACAGTTAGAAATGCCAGTTTGGAAATGAGAATTAATAACAATGGATTTTGTTACCAAATTACCCATAACAAGAAAAGGTAATGATACAATCTGGGTGATTATAGACAGGCTAACCAAGTCAGCTCATTTCCTACCAGTGAAGGAAACTTTCAATATGGAACAATTAGCTAGACTATATGTAAATGAAATAGTTTCATTGCATGGAATTCCTCTATCAATTGTTTCTGACAGAGATAGTCGTTTTACCTCTCATTTTTGGGTAAGTTTCCAAAAGGCAATGGGAACCAAGTTGAATCTAAGCACCGCCTATCATCCTCAAACAGACGGACAAAGAGAAAGGACAATTCAAACAATGGAGAACATGCTTAGAGCTTGTGTAATTGATTTCGGAGGTAATTGGGACGATCACTTACCATTGATATAATTTTCTTATAATAACAGTTATTACACAAGTATTAATGCTGCACCATTCGAAGCACTTTACGAACGAAAGTTCCGAACTCCGGTCTGTTGGGCAGAAATTGGAGAAAAGCAACTATCTGGACCTGAGATAGTACAAGAAACAACAGATAAGATCATTCAAGTCAAGGAACGATTGAAAGCAGCACGTGATCGACAAAAGAGTTATGCAGATAACAGACGAAAGCCATTGGAATTTCAGGTAGGAGATAAATTGTTATTGAAAGTCTCTCCTTGGAAAGGAGTGGTAAGATTCATCAAAAGGGGAAAGCTAAGCCCCAGGTATGTTGGACCTTTTGAGATTTTTAGAAGAATAGGACCAGTAGCCTATCAGCTACAACTGCCAGAGGAAATGGCAAGAATACATGATGTATTTCATGTATCTAATCTCAAGAAATGCTTAGTTGATGAATCACTGATGGTACCTCTTAAGGATATAGTGGTAAATGAACAACTAAAATTTGTAGAAAGACCTCTACAGGTTGAAGACAGGAAAGTCAAGAACCTCAAGCACAAGAGATTAGTTCTGGTCAAAGTGAAATGGGATTCCAAAAGAGGACCAGAGTACACATGGGAGTTTGAATCAGAAATGCAAAGGAAATACCCGCACTTATTCCAGTAGATCTCGAGGACGAGCTCTAAAACAAGGTGGGGGATATAACAACCCTCCTAAATATTTTCGACACCATAATATATTTTAAAATATTCTAATACGTCCTAAAATACACCCCGTATGCAACATCCGTGTGTCCCATTCTGTCATAGCCACCGTCCCCTAACAACCCGGGAACGGGCGGCCGCGGCCAGTTTCGGTGGTATCGGTGTTTATCATTTTGGCAGCAGAATTTACATCAGGATCGTAGTTAGGAAATATTTTATCAGAGTAAAATACCACGTTTTTATAATATTAAACACATGGTAAATACCCAAGTTTCAAGTACACACATTTTCATAGGGATAAACCCTATTTTATTTAAATAAAAACATCTCTTTATTTAGGTAACTTTTATTGCCACTTTTCCAAGCCTTCAGTGTTGTCCAGCTGGCTTCTATTTGGCTTTCACATTTTGTTACCTGAAACACGTTTAAAAACATTTTGTCAGTGGGAAATACTGGTGAGTGAATCCCAGTTTAATCAAAACAGGTTTTATCAGTCTACAGCATTGAGGGTGGTCGCGCAAATACATTTGTTTCCATCTACTTTAATTACCACCCACGGTACTGTCAACCCGACTTGTGGTCATGTTACTACTCACAATGTAGTAACAAATTTTGTATACAAAACCCCAACATACCAACAATAATTGTAGAATAAAAATACTCAATCATTGTTTAATATAATGTTAATCATATGAGGTTTTGTAAAAATGGTTTGCCAAAAAGAAGATTACTCACAAAAAGGTTTACACAAAAGAAGGATTCCTCACATTGTTGTCTTAGGGTTTTCCTTTAGGATTTCCTGGTGATTATCTATTAATTACATAAATGCACACGCATTAGTATAATAACCCAATATTTACATTAGTAATACCCTCCCCGAGACGGCATTCCGACGACTACGTCGGGCAGAACTACGACAGCCGTTATGGAATCTTGGATCAATCAGGCAGCGTATCTAATACGTAACCGGGGGTTATGATACTTACAACGAGGTAGAACTTCGTTATTTAGGGGGTATAATGCCCGAAAATTACTTAATCTATGCAGAAATTCGAGAGAGAAAAGAGTTGTGAGCGGTTTAGGACTGAAGCCGATTGCATCTATTTAGAGTGCTGATTTCGGACTTCCTCGCGGCCCGCGTAAGCCGAAGGATGATTCTCCACGGCCCGCGACATAGGGAAAGTAGGGCCCAGCTTTGTACAGTCAACACTATAGGCTCGACACAACACCCGACACATGGCGGCACCGGGTGAGCTCTGGTGGCTAGCTGTCGCGCCCCGCGTAAGACCCTTAAGGGTTCTTCACGGCCCGCGAGCGACACTATTTTCTTGTTTTTATTTTATTTTTAAATATATATGATATTTTGGACTCGGTCTTCGCATACGGGGTGCATTTTAAGACATATAGGGACGTTATAAATATATTAGGGGTGTCGGAAATATTTTGGAGGGTTGTTATATCCTCCCCACCTTGTTTTAGAACTCGTCCTCGAGGTCTACTGGAATAAGTGTGGATATTTTTCTTTGGATTTCTGATTCAAGTTCTCATGTGTATTATGGTCCTCTTTTAGAGTCCCATTTCACTTTGACCAGAATTAGTCTCTTGTGCTTGAGATTCTTGATCTTTCTGTCTTGAATCTGTAGGGGCTTCTCTACAAATTTAAACTCTTCATTTACCTCTATATCCTTAAGAGGTACCACTAGTGATTCATCAGTTAGGCATTTCTTGAGATTAGATACATGAAATACATCATGTATTCCTGCATTTCCTCTAGCAGTTGTAGCTGATAGGCTACAGGTCCTATTCTTTTAAATTAATCTCAAAAGATTCAACATACCTGGGGCTTAGCTTTCCCCTTTTGATGAATCTTAGCACTCCTTTCCAAGGAGAGACTCTCAATAACACTTTGTCTCCTACTTGAAATTCCAATGGCTTTCGTCGGTTATCTGCATAACTCTTTTGTCGATCACGTGCTGTTTTCAGTCGTTCCTTAACTTGAATGATTTTGTCAGCTGTTTCTTGCACTATCTCAGGTCCTGATAGTTGCTTTTCTCCAATTTCTGCCCAACAGACTGGCGTTCGGCACTTTCGTCCATAAAGTGCTTCGAGTGGTGCAGCATTGATACTTGTGTGATAGTTGTTATTATAAGAAAATTCTATTAATGGTAAGTAATCGTCCCAATTACCTCCGAAATCAATTACACATGCTCTAAGCATATCTTCCATGGTTTGAATTATCCTTTCGCTTTGTCCGTCCGTTTGAGGATGATAAGCGATGCTTAGATTTAACTTAGTTCCCATTGCTTTTTGGAAACTTGTCCAAAAATGAGAGGTAAAACAGCTATCTCTATCAGAAATAATTGATAAACGAATTCCATGTAATGAAACTATTTTATTTACATACAATTTAGCTAATTGTTCCATACAGAAAGTTTCCTTCATTGGTAGGAAATGAGCTGACTTAGTTATCATGTCTACAATCACCCAGATTGTGTCATTACCTTTTCTTGTTTTGGGTAGTTTAGTAACAAAATCCATTGTTATCAATTCCCATTTCCATACAGGCATCTCTAACTGTTGCAACAAACCTGAGGGTTTCTGATGTTCAGCTTTAACTTATGAACAGGTTAGACACTTTTCAACATATGCTGCTATATCCTTTTTCATTCCTATCCACCAGAAATTCTTTCTTAAGTCTTGATACATCTTATCACTTCCAGGATGCATCGTAGACTTAGATTTATGGGCTTTTTTCTAATATACGGTGGCGTAGGTTTCCTAATTTAGGTATCCACATTCTTTTCTTATGGAATCTCCAAATTCCATTGTTTCCTTGTTCTAGTTCCTTAATCATTCCTTTCAATTTCTCAGTATCATCCTTGATCACTGATTCTTGTGCTTTTCTAATCTGTTCATTTAAATCTACTTGCAGATTTAGTTTAAGTGAACGTACTCTTTTTGGTTTTTTGTGATATTTTTTACTTAAAGCATCAGCTACTACATTTGCCTTTCCTGCATGGTACTGGATATTGCAATCATAATTACTAAGTATCTCCATCCAGCGTCTTTATCTCATATTCAATTCCTTTTGCCCGAAAACATACCTTAAACTCTTATGATCAGTAAAAATGGTAAACTTTCTACCGTAAAGCTAATGTCTCCAAATTTTAAGGGAAAAAATTATAGCTCCTAATTCTAAATCATGGGTTGAATAATTTTCTTCATGATTCTTAAGTTGTCTAGAGGCGTAAGCTATAACCTTTTGACGTTGCATCAATACACATCCATAACCTAAGTTAGAAGCGTCAGAATAGACTATAAAGTCTTCAGTTCCTTCAGGTAACGCTAGTATGGGTGTGTTGGTTAGTCTTTGCTTAAGAATTCTAAAAGCTTCTTCTTGTTTTGGTCCCCATTCAAACTTAACAGATTTACAGGTTAGCTTAGTTAAGGAAATGGCTATTCTAGAAAAAATTCAAATAAACCTTCTATAATAACCGGCCACTCCTAAGAAACTTCTAACCTCGGTTGGTGACTCCGGGGTTTTCCATTTGGTAATCGCCTCGATCTTTGTGAGATCCACATGAATTCCTTCATGATTGACTAAATGCCCAAGAAACTGTACATGTTCTAACCAAAATTCACATTTTGAAAACTTTGCATAAAGCTTTTCTTTTCTCAATAAACTTAGAAGTGCACGCAGATGCGCTTCATGTTCCTCTTTGCTCTTAGAATAAATAAGAATATCATCTATAAAGACAATTATGAATTTATCCAAATATGGGTTACATATTCGGTTCATCATGTCCATAAATGCAGCTGGGGCATTGGTTAAACCAAATGGCATGACAGTAAATTCATAATGGTCGTACCTGGTTCTAAAAGTGGTCTTAGGAATGTCCTCTTCCTGTACCTTTAATTGATGATATCCTGAACGTAAATCGATCTTAGAGAAAAATCGAGCTCCTTGCAACTGGTCAAATAAATCATTGATTCTCGGCAATGGATACCGATTTTTAATCGTGACTTTGTTCAATTCGCGGTAATCAATGCACATTCGCATTGACCGGTCTTTCTTCTTGACGAATAAGATCGGTGCTCCCCATGGCGATGAGCTTGGCTGTATGAATCCTTTCTCCAACAATTCGTCTAATTGTTTCTTCAGTTCCTGCTTTTCTGCGGGTGCCAAACGGTAAGGTGCTTTGGCAATTGGTGTTGTTCCTGGTAGTAGGTGGATTCTGAATTCAACTTCTCTGTCTGGCGGTACTCCTGGTAATTCTTCTGGAAATATAATAAAATCGGGATACTACTGGAATATCTTTCAGTTCTTTTCCTTTAGTGTTAATGATTATAGAAATCATATACACTAATGATCCTTTCCTAGCATAACTGGCTGTTTTCATTACAGAGATGAATTTTGTGGATCTAGAGGGCTTATCTCCTTTAATTGTGATCTTTTCACCTCTTGGTGATTTTACTTGGATTGACTTTTGATCACATAAAATACTGGCTTTATTGGCTATTAACCAATCCATTCCTAATACAACACCAAATCCTGCCAGATTCATTGGGTAAAGGTTTGCAATAAATTTTTGATTTAAAAATTCTATTCTTGCTCCCTTTAAGATCAAAGAAATCTTAATGGTTTCTCCATTTGTTGTTTCTACTAGACATTCTTGTGGGAGTTTAGTTAATGGTCGATTGAGAAGTTTGCAAAATGAAGTATTAATAAAACTTTGGTTTGCACCAGAGTCAAATAATACTTTAGCAAAAACATCATTAACTAAAAACACACCGGCGATCACATCCGGGATCATCTTTGCTTCTTCTGCAGACAGAACAAATGCTCTAGCATTTTTAGTAGTCTTGTTGTTCATGGCTGGAGCTAGTTTCGGACAGTTCGGCTTGATGTGACCTTTTTCTCCACAGTTCGGTCCCATTTATTGATGTGACCCTATCAGGAGCATTTTCCTGAATGCTTCATCCTGCAAGCCTTGCAGTAAGGTGTAGAGTTAGAACCTACATTTTTCCCACGGTTGGAATTTCCATAACGGAATTCTTGGGTAAGCTTTTGAGCTAGGTTTCTCCTCTGATCCACTTCTCGTGTACGTACTAATTCATCAGTCAATGTGTTTGCTAGTTCTACGGCTTCTTCTATAGTTTAAGGTCTAGCTGCCTTGACTACATGCCTTATCTCACTGATTAATCTCCAGATATAACGGGAGATTAATACTGGTTCGGGTGATTCAAGGGTCGGCACTATCCTAGCATATTCAAAGAATAAAGTAGTGTAACCTTTACTATCCACTCCAGTCATCCTAAGGTTTAGGAACTTATTTCATATCTGTTCTTTTTCATTGGAAGGGCAGAATTTCCTTTCTGCCATATTTTTAAATTCTTCCCATTCCATGTTGTAAATCCTGTCACTTCCCCTAGACTGGAGGATAGTGTTCCACCATTCTAAGGCTGAGTTCTTAAACAGATTGGAGGCAAACATTATCTTATCTTCTTCTGCGCACTTACTTATTTTTAAGACTACCTCAGTCTTTTCTATACAGCGTAGAGCTGCAATGGCCCCTTCATTGCCCGAGAATTCCATTGGTTTACAAGACCAGAATTCCTTATAAGAACAACCATAGGACATGGTTCTTCTTCTTTTGGGAATGGGCACTTGAAGTATGGGTCCATTGTGCACGCTGTGACTAGGTTCTATATGGGTTCGTTTACTTCCATTACAACTTTTATCATTATTTTCTGTATCCCTAACATTTTGGATAATAGCCGACATGGCATCTCTAATTCCTTGGGTTACAAGGTGTCGAATTTCACTATTATTCATTTGATTTTCATTATTTTGGTTTTCTGGATTTGCTGTGTCGGCCATCTGGATTTTAAACAATTACCAAATATTAATATTGCATAAAAATATCTAATGCAACTGTTGGTGCATTCATCTGTCGACTTCGTCTTATATCGAGTCTCGGTTGCATTGTGGATCTGAACAAGTGTGACAACATATATGTGACATCACAAGTGACATCACAAATATGACATACATCCTACATCAGCACATGAAACGAAAATGAATATTCATATAAGACAAAACAGTGAGTTAGCTTGAAAGTCATGGTCGCTTGAATTGTAAATTGTTGTGTTCGCTTGAACTTGTTTGACCGCTTGAGCTTATCCGCTTGAACGTATATGTGTTGGTTCAAGCGAACTAGACTAGGCTATAAATATGGTTCATGTCTTGTCATTTGAAGCGGACAGGAGAGGAGACTAGAACTTGTACCGAAGTGTTGCCGGTATATTTTGTGAATGTAATCATTGTTAAATCAATACACTAGAGGATTAAAGAGCTGCCGGTATATTTTGTGAATGTAATCATTGTTAAATCAATACACAAGAAGATTAAAGTGATATTCAAGCTGTTTCAAAGTCAGTTTCTTATTTTCCGCATCTGAAACTGATAAAATCTCTTCTGAACGACTCGTTCGGGTCTCAAATCGATCCTACAAGTGGTATGGTGAGATTGTTTTTACAAGTTATCATCAGAAAAAATATTTTTGGGTAGAGAATGTGCAGGTTATTTGAATGATAGAAAGTCAGGTTCCGATACCTGAGGACTTTGTGATTTCAACATGCCAGACTGCGATCCCAGTATATCGAAAGGGGGAGTCTGAAGACATCCTAGTAGAGATTGTTCGTGGGGAGTCTGTTGATGCTGAAGAGAGAAGGAGATAAAGTTTGAGGATGCTTACAATGTGAGATATATCAGAAAGCATTAAGACTGAAGATTGTGAAGACTCGACACTTAAGACTCGTCAACATCTGAGGGGGAGTCTGTTGGTGCATACATCTGTCATCTTCGTCTTATATCGAGTCTCGGTTGCGTTGCAGATATGAACAAGCGTGACATCATAAATGTGACATCACAAGTGACATCACATATATGACATAACATCCTACATCATCTTTGGAATTCATTACACAAAACAAAATTGCATGCATGTTCGCTTGAAGACAAAAATGTAATTTGCTTGAAATGTATTTAGGTAGTTCGCTTGAAGTGTAACCGCTTGAACATGTATATGTCATTTCAAGCGGTCAAGCATTCACTATATATATGTGTCATGAATGTTCTTTTGAGACGGACAGGAGAGGAGACTAGAACTTGTACCGAAGTGATGCCGGTATATTTTGTGAATGTAATCATTGTTAAATCAATACACAAGAAGATTAAAGTGATATTCAAGTTGTTTCAAAGTCAGTTTCTTATTTTCCGCATCTGAAACTGATAAAATCTCTTCTGAATGACTCGTTCGGGTCTCAAATCGATCCTACAAGTGGTATCAGAGCTCAGGAGGAAGAGATCTTGCCAAAACAGCCTGTTTTCGTCACTTTTTCTGATTTCTACACCATTCTTTTCAAAATTTAAAATTTTTCACGGTTAAAATCGGCTCAAACTTTCACATATTATGCGCAATCATGTTTTAACGAATCCTGGAAAGTTTCATCATTAAAATCGATCTAAAACTTGATTTTTCAGTATTCTCGCTTGAAATCTGTTCGTAGTTGCTGACGTCATTGAATGTTCAAGCGGACATAACACCGTGAGTCGGCTTGAAAATGACATCTCGCTTGAGTTTACACCGTGTCCGCTTGAAAACAATGACCGTTTGAAAACGTCGACCGCTTGAAAATGACGACCGCTTGAAAAACGATGACCGCTTGAACTGTTTTTGTTTTTCACGAGAAAAGTGGTTCGTGTATTGTGTAAATCATTAAACGAGGGTGTCAGTTCTTCGGGAAAAGAAATCATGTGTCTACATATGTGAACGGTCCAATCAAAATTGATTAATATCAAAGTTGTCGGTTATAAAATCAAGTAACAAAGTTCTCGAAGATATAGAGAATAGGTTTACATGTGATCTGATCAGTTAGTTTGGAGGTCCAATCGATTGGTTTTGAGTGTTAAACTTTGTCAGCCCAAGGTTTGGATAAAGACTAAAAAGTTGCGGTCCAATCAAAGAGTTGTGAAAGATGTTGTAGTCGGCCATATTCTGCATTCTTGTGATAAGTGTGCATGTGGATTAATTGTTTCAAAAATATCGGCCCAATAGAGTTTAAGTAGTGTCAGTTCACGTGATCTTGGACTTTAAAACATTTTCTAGTTGTCGGCCCAATCAGATTAAAAAAAAGGTTCGCGGCCAAATCAAATTGAGTATAGCTTTTATCTTGTCGACAAAATATACATTTGGATTATCTTACGAGATCACACGAAGTTAACCAAATTGTTCAGTTTGGACTTAAGTTCAGATCACACGGTTTGGAGTTCAAAGTGTTTAAAGGTTCATCAGGTCGTTTGAAAGTCCGTCAGTTTGCATGTAAGAGGGTCAGGTCATTTGATTTTGATCCGGGTCATAGCAGTTTGCACGGTTTGCCAATTTAAACCTCAGTTCACATAGAATAATCACCGGTTTGAGTACTAGTTTGTTTCAGTTAATTGATAAGTGGTTAAACTGATTGTGTTTTTGTCTGTTTGTTGTCAGGTGTTTTTACAAGGTGAACCAGTTCGTTTGAAAGCTTGTTTAAGAAATTCTTCGATACCGAAACATGGATTCTGAATTCTACAACGCATTTGCTTCAACCCCGATTACTCCGACTACCATTGCTCAGAACATGAACTCGGAAAATGAGACTGGAACTACACAAAAACCCCCGAAACTTATGGGAATTGAAGAGTATCATGGATGGAAGAATCGGTTTGAGAATTGGGTTCAGGCAAACCATCTAAGAGCGTGGGAAAGTATTGAAACAGCGTACATTAGACCACAGACTGCTATGAATGTTGATAAAATCATTTCAGAGTTTTCAGACCAAGAGAGAGAAAGTTATAAAGGAGAGAAAATGATGATAAGTCTATTGCAGCAAGCTATCAAAGAGGATATATTTGTTTTGCTTCAGCACGATGGAAATGCATTTTCGATTTGGAAAGCACTTGAGAAGAAATTCGAAGGAAGTACAGAGATGCTCCAGAGTAAAGCAGCATTGTTGAAAAAGGAGTTTGAGTTGTTTACTAGTATGCCTGGTGAGACTACAAAGACTCTCATCGAGAGATACTGCCATCTTGTGCGCACCATGTCTCAGTTGAAGATTACTAAAACTCCAGCAGAATGGGTTGAAAAGCTTGCTGATGCGCTACCACAAAAGGAATGGGGTACATACCTCATGATTCTAAAGAATTCTGGACAGTTTAGCATATTGTCGATCGGACAGTTTATTGAAAAACTTGAGGCACAGGATCTGGAACAGCAAAAGATAGCCAGAATGAACAGTTCAAGCAATCAACAAGACATCAAACTGTACTATAAAGTAAATGTTCAAACAGTTGAAGTGAGTCCAAAGATCCAAACAGCATTTAGTGCAGGAAACTCATCCGGAACAGGCAGTCAAAGTTCAGTCAACACTAGTGGATTTTCAAATGTTAATCCTCAAAGTGTTCAAAGTGCAAATGTTGGTAATGGGCATATGATTCAGTGCAATGTGGCATTGCATCTTCAAAATGGTCAAAACTATTCTGAAGAAGTGGTGAAAAATCATATGAGTTTACTGGTTACTGCATTGGAATCTTATGAAGGATTGATTGCCGGAAGGATCGGAAATCCTATGCTAACCAAAGAAGATTATGACCAAATTGATGCAGAGGAATTGGAGCTTATGGATATTAAATGGGATTTAGTAAGTGTTCTAAGAAGAGCTGAAAAGTTTAAAATGATTACAGGAAGAAATGATTTATTAGATGCTCATCTTTCAGCTTTAGGTTTTGATAAATCTAATGTTACTTGTTTTAAATGCAGGGAGAAAGGACATTTTAGGAGAGAGTGCAAGAATCAGGAAGTTAGTGGTGCAAAGAATCCGTTTGGTGGCCATGATTACTACCGGAAGGCTATATATCAACAAATTACTCATCAACCGCATCAACAAAAAGATTCAACAACTGCTCATGGGAAAATGATCGAAGATGCAAACAAGAAAGCTTATTATGGTATCATTGATCAAGATGATGAAAGAGTGGCAGCAGGTTTTAGCTGGGACAAATACATTCCAGCTAATTCAAATCTTGGAGCATTCATTGCTCAAATTGTTCAAAAGCCGGAGTTGATGAAAGAATGGATAGCAGTGTTATCTGATGATTAGAAAAGTGAAGATGAAGAATCTGTTTCTTCTAAAAACAGTTCAACAGATACTAGTGATGATGATGAAGAAGTTGAACAGATAAACATTGGAAAATCTCATTTATCTTCTGACAGTTTTGAATTTTATTTTGCAGATAAATTGAAGAAACTCAAAGAGAGAAAAGCTGCAAAAGAATTAAAGGAAGTCAAAGTGATTGAGAAGATAGTGGAAGTGGAAAAGGTAGTTGAAGTTGAGAAGATTGTGGAGGTAGAAAAGATTGTTGAAGTCACAAAACCATGTCTTACATGTTCAGTATCTTGCAAACAATGTGAGGAAAAAGACGAGAGGTTTAGTGAATCAGAGAAGATTAAAGAAAAGTTGTTGTTTGATGTGAAAAATTTGAAAGAATCGTACGATGTATTAAACAGAACAGTGAATAGTTTGCAGAAAACTAATTCAGAAAAAGAAGCTGCTTTGAAGATGTTGAATGCAACAATGATGTCGAAGCAGAAAGAGATAAACTTTTACATTGAGAATGTGCGAAATGGAAGAAAGAGTTGGATAGTGAAGCAGCTGAGAATGAAAGAATCAGACGATTGCTGCGAAGTTATACAAGTTGTGATTACATAATTGATAGAATTTATCCTACTGTTGCAGGTTTTGAGGCGTTTAAAGACGAAGACAAGAAGTCAAAGAAGAAAACGGATACTGGTAAGAAACAGAGTGTCTGTTATAATAAGTGTCCGCCTCCAATTTGGGAAGGGTATTCGCCTAGAAAACCGAATGAGGAACAAGTCCAAAAGGCAGTTAATCTAAAGTTAGAGTCCGAGTTAACCGATGTATTACCAGACAACATTGACGTTACGTTCACAGCGTCCGACACAGATCATGAGTCCAAATTAATAAAAAGAATGGTCGATCAGGTGTTGGATAGGGATGAGGAGTCAGAGTTAAAATCCGAGTCCGAAAGTTCGTGTCAGTCTGTTGGAAGTTCGAGTTCGTCCGAAAAGAGTTCAAAATCATCGGGAAAATGGGTTTATAGTAAAGAATTTTTGTTGTCAAAATCTAATTTGTATGATGAAACATTTGAAGTTGCATATACTTTAAATGATTCTGACAAATTATATTTTGATAAAGAGTTTCCAATAAGAAGTGTTCGTTTTGACATGATCAAAGAGGTTTTCAAAATGACAGAAATTAATATTTCTGAAATAAAAGATTTAAATCTTACTAGAAAATCTAAGAAATACACTTCAAGAGTTCAACAACGTTTGAACAAGAAAAAAAGTTACAATTCTGGTTCTGGTTTTCAAAAGAAATCAAACCAAAATGGTAACTACAAAAAGAAAGGTCTTGGTTTTATTCCACCAGAAAACTATAAAAATGAAAAAAATTCTAAAACAAATACAAAATTTGTTCCAGGTCCATCTGCTGAAGAAGAGAAGAAGAGTTCTTTTTGGAGACAATCAAATCAAGAATTTCATGCTGAGAAGAAGAAAAATGAAGTTCAGGGGAAAGAAACTAGAACCTGTTTTAGATGCAATGAAGTTGGTCACATTGCATGGAACTGTCCATTGGCAACAAAAACAAAACAGGGAGTTTCTGAAAAACTGAAAAATGTTGTTGTTGATAAAACTGAACCACCAACTGAGAAATTTAAAGTGTTAGAAAATTCAACATATGAAGTTGGTGAATGTTCAAAAAGATTTTACAGGAGAAGTGTGAAGCTTGACAACCAGAAGTGGGTTGTTAAGTCAAGTGTAAAATCTGGCAATGAATCTGATTCCACAAAATCAGAGGAGCCACAATTTGATGAGAGTGATGCAAACTCAGTTCCTTCAATGGATGATGAGAATTTTCCACCATTGAGGACTGAGAATTTTCAACAAAAGATTGGAAAGTTTGAAATCTCAAATCAGTTTTATTCTGAGAAGGATAATTTTGATGTTGAGAAAGCGTTTAATGGAAATGTGAAGAAAATTTTCGGAAAGATGGTCGATGGGAAGGTTAAAGGGGTTAAAGACTTTTACGCTACAAAGAAAGCAACTTATAACCCAACTGAATCTGAATTGAAATCACCCAAGACTGGTCAGGCTTGGGTGGACATTTTCTTTCATTGAAAAAACTGACTTGCCGGAGCTCCCAGGTTGGTAAGAGTGGAGCAGGAATCGGCATCATTCTTGATATGTTTGATTGGTAAATCTACAGGTGATATATTTATATTGTTATATTTTGATTTACATGAGATTATAGTTGGTGAGTGAACCTACAAGTGGTTGAAGAAGGTTTTCGACTTACAAGTGGTAAATCAAGGACATTAAGTTGTACTTGATTTTCTACAAATGATTGAGGAACGATATGATGAACCCCTAATTTTACAAGTGGTAAAATCAACAAAACTTATTTTCCGGAAAAATCATTTTGGTTAAAACAAACTTAAGTGTTTTGAAATCATAATGAGAAAATAGTTTTGTGTAAGGGGGAGTTATGATTGTTTATGCCAAGTGGATGGCGATTTGAAGCGATTTGATATCGGTTGTCATTTTATTGTATAGTTTGTTTTCAAATTTCCTAAAATGTGTTTGCATTTTAGGGGGAGTAAATTTTTTCAGAAAATCCAAAAACATTTGAAAATTTGAAAAAGCCAAAAACATGATAAAATGATAAATGAGTTTTTTGTGTCAAAGAAGAGGAAATGATAGTACATCAGTGGATTGTCACAGCATGCTAAAGAATTGGAAAGTCAAAATGTGATAAACGGTCTCACTAAAGATGTGACGATAGGCTCAGCTAGACTAGTAGATTTGCGATAACGATACAAATCTAAATCAAAAAGCCTAGTTCTAGTGGGAAACATGGTCGAAAGCATAGTACTTAGTTTTGTCCTTCTTGACTGTGTGCCTGCTCAGTAATCGTTGAATGCTGAAAATGCATAAAACTGGTTAAGTTTGTGAACTTTCACAACTTTGCTTAAAAGTCGCTGTGATTGTGCATTTCATTTTGCAAAGATTTAAACTTGTTTTATTTCTTTATTTTGTTTAAGCATTGGACATCCTCTGCGTATACGTGAGTATCAACCTGGATGTTATTGCCTAAACGTTCTGCTTTATTTTCTTTGGTGTTTCGTTTAAGCTTTGGATCACCTCTGCGTATACGGAAGTATCGACCTGGTGGTTAAAGCCTAAACAACTTCAACTTGTTTTATTTTCTTATTTTGTTTAAACATTGGACTTTCTCTGCGTATACGGAAGTATCGACCTGATTGTTAATGTTTAAACATTCTGCTTTGTTTTCGCACAACTCACAGTTGATAATAGTTTAAAGGCATTACTTGAGTCAGTGTATTGCATGATGAGGGGATATGCTGAGATCGTGGGGTCCATAAGAATTTAGTGCAAAATTTATATACCTTAACGTATCGGTAAGCATTTCGAAAGTTTTTAGATTGAGTTTAAGTGGACAACAATATCGTCAATCAATGTGAATCGTTTAGCGCTGAAAATGTTTAAAGCTTAACGGTGCTAGTGATTGGTCTCATAAACTGATATGATCCTCTTACACAAACTCACAAAAATAGTGTCTGTAAATATTTCTTTACTACATTTCTTTATATTAAAAAATTCCAAAAAGATTTTTAGTGTGTTTTAGCATAAATTTTTGAAAATTCAAAAAGATTTTCAACAACTGGTATTGAAGAGCTGATTTTCAAAATTCCAAGTGCTAAACATGATGACAATTGGTTTGGGAGAGTGTGTTGTTTTGAAAATAAAAATGATATATCTTCAAGTGGTTAACATTGTAAAATTATTCTTTGATTATATAATTCCTGCAAGTGATTCATTAGATGGTGAGATTGTTTTTACAAGTTATCATCAGAAAATTTATTATGAGGTAGAGAATGTGCAGGTTTCTAAGAGATAGAGAGCCAGGTTCCGATACCTGAGGAATGTGTGATTTCAACATGCCAGACTGCGATCCCAGCATATCGAAAGGGGGAGTCTGAAGACATCTGAGTAGAGAATTGTTCGTGGAAAGTCTGTTGATGCTGAAGAGGAGAAGGAGATAAAGTTTGAGGATGCTTACACTGTGAGATATTTCAGAGAGTGTTCAGACTGATAAAGACTGAAGATTGTAAAGACTCTACACTTAAGACTCGTCAACATCTGAGGGGGAGTCTGTTGGTGCATTCATCTGTCGACTTCGTCTTATATCGAGTCTCGGTTGCGTTGTGGATCTGAACAAGTGTGACATCATATATGTGACATCACATATATGACATACATCCTACATCAGCACATGAAACGAAAATGAATATTCATATAAGACAAAACAGTGAGTTATCTTGAAAGTCATGGTCGCTTGAATTGTAAATTGTTGTGTTCGCTTGAACTTGTTTGACCGCTTGAGCTTATCCGCTTAAACGTATATGTGTTGATTCAAGCGAACTAGACTAGGCTATAAATATGGTTCATGTCTTGTCATTTGAAGCGGACAGGAGAGGAGACTAGAACTTGTACCAAAGTGCTGTCGGTATATTTTGTGAATGTAATCATTGTTAAATCAATACACAAGAAGATTAAAGAGCTGCCGGTATATTTTGTGAATGTAATCATTGTTAAATCAATACACAAGAAGATTAAAGTGATATTCAAGCTGTTTCAAAGTCAGTTTCTTATTTTCCGCATCTGAAACTGATAAAATCTCTTCTGAACGACTCGTTCGGGTCTCAAATCGATCCTACAGCAACAATCACACAACAAGCATGTTGATCAAAATCGTCGAGCATTGCGACTTACTCTATTTTATAGTATGCATCTATATCTATTAGAAATACAACTGGAAAAAAATATAATACTAATATGCATCACTAACCACGAGGTGGTCTATACTACCACATATATATTATCATCAATATATATTATTTTTTCATAAATACACACATATTATATATATATATATATATATTTATTTATTATTATATTATTATTATTACCAATGGTAGGGGTTCATCCAAAAGTCCATATTACGCTCTTCATATTTCGAGACGAGTCATTCCCCTATTTGTCTCATCCTTTCGCTCTCTTCTAAAATCTCCTCACCAATGGTTCGGAGTTCTTGCACATTCTCAGTGCTCATTGGGGGTGTAGGGGCTGGTACTGGATCTGGGTACTGTGGCATTGGTTCTTCCTGAGGATATGGATTCTCTAGAATTTCCCTAATGTATTGATCATTATCGTAATAGGGATCTAGAGGGTCCAGACCTGGGTAAGCAGCCAGGTTTGGCATGGGTTCTTCTGATATTGGGTAGCGTTGCTGGTAGTCCCTATGGTCGTCAAACCACTGGTCGTAGTCTGGGTCTAAGGGATTTGGTGCTGGTACTCTAGGTATCTTAGTTGGGTCAAAGGCTGGCGCTGGGATTTGGTTCTCCGAGTTAACTTCAATCTCCATTGGTTGTGTGGGAAACAAGGGTAATGGTTGAGGTGCTATGAGTTGCTCCAGGTTTGGGTCGGCAGCAGTGGTTGCTAGAATATGAAAGTTTGTTAGACTCCTATTGTGACAACCCTCACAATTACAGGTATCCACACAATTAATTAATATTAAATTATGTGCTTAATGACTGTGCTTGACTACGACTGTTGAATTAAACTGCTTTATGAGTTCGGCATCATAGATACATATGCATCACATTCATACTTTCACTCCATTTATTACACACAAGCTTTAGTGATAAACTTGATGCACAAAACACAGTTAGCACAGTGAACGGATAACTCAGAAACATGCTGACAATGCTAACACATAGGCAAACAATAGGTTGAGGATCCTAATTGTCATTTTTAAAACTTATATTTCAAATAAAATAAATATATTTATTTTTGAAATAAAAGTATAGGGTCCTATTAGACATTTCTTTAAACTTGAACTTCAGGGACTGTTTTGGTCATTTTAGAAACTATTTTTAACTAATAACACTAACCGGGTTAGTTATTATATATGGTTTTCTTATTTAAAGACTAACCTAGTTAGTTTACTCAGTTAAGTATTACAGGTATTGATTTTGTAAATTTCTGAAACTCGAGACCTTATTTTTAACAAATGAACTCGCAACCACTCGGACTACCAGCTCACTTGTGTTGAATTACGAATCGTATATTATAAAAATCAGATTTGATTATTTTAATAAATTGCAGCATTCGGGTTTTGACCAAATCATCACCAAAACTCATTTTTAATTCATTATTTCGATCTGAAATTATTTCTATAATATACCAACTACTTTGCCAATTCATTTCAATTAATCGATGTTTTGTTGTGCCAACCAACTCACATTCGGATTCTTATAAGTTAGTCAAAAAAAAATCGAACAAAATACATTATTTTATGTTAAATTCGTTTGTTTTGTATCGATTTGAATCTACATTTAAATCCCTCTAACTCCCACGAAATTACTACACCTCTCACATTGCACAAACACATCGTATGTAGCCGGAACGAAATTCTGTAACTCGCCGGAAGTTTCAAAGTCGCCAGAATTCTAGTTGGTTCTTCGTTTTAATAAATACCGGTTAGTTTTTATTTGTCCAATTAGTTCAATTATACTTATTTATATAATTTAATTTAATGTAATTAAATTATATAACTATATAATTTTGATCCAAAAATTATTCTTATGACAAAAGATGCGTTATTTTTAATTTATATAAATTTAGAATCTGAGTTTTTATTATGTTTAATTATTTAGATAATTAAACTTATATAAATTTATTTATTGTTATCTTATCATTTTAATTCATTTTATTTATTTAAAATGATTCCAAGGCCATAATAATTATTTTAATTCAGTAATATTCAAGTTCGAATAATTAAAAATGTTATTTTAATTATTCTGGTTTAAATTAATTATTTTTGATAATTAGTTATATAATTATCACATTATTTTTTTTTTTAGACAAAACACTACCGATCCTAGAGATTTAGAATCTCCGATTATTCGATTAGACATTATTATTGATACATATTCCATATTATTGCATGTTCAAACAATTAGAGTGACGTGGAATATTATTCCCAAGAACTCTCACATTAGCATATTTATTTGGACTTACTCAAAATCAAGGTGAGTTCATGTTTCCCCTTTTCTTTCAACTGCTTTCAGTTTTATACTTCGGGGTGAAATACATGTTACAAATATTACAATGTTTACAAATGATATAATTACAAGAAACACTCTTGGTGAGAACGAGTACCAAGTATGATGAAATTTGAGAATACAAAAAGCATTCTTGGTGAGAACGAGTACCAAGTATGATGAAATTTGAGAATACAAAAAGCACTCTTGGTGAGAACGAGTACCAAGTATGTTACAACTATTACAGACATTTTTATACATGGTATGGTTAGCTTAAGGAGGGTTTTACTACTAGACTGTGAAAGGTGGGCACCATACTTAAGGCCATTAATCCTCGTCGTAGGACCGAGGGACATGAGTGATAGATCTATTTGGGTGTAGCGAGCCCACACCCATGAGGTCGGGGCGACCCATAGAGGTGACTATGTCTTCCAGCCGGAAGCCCGGTACAAATATGCTAGGTTTGAGTTTTCCGCACCTTATCACACTTACCTTTGGCTTTGCAACCCATTGGTGACTTATTTTTTTCCTTAATTGCTACATACCAGGGACTTTCTATACATGCAAGACATATTACAAAGGTTTATATACACAGACTTACACATGAACTCGCTCAACCTTTTTGTTGATTTTTCAAACTACATGTATTTCAGGGAACTAGCAGGATCTGGCAGGGTATGCTTATGTCTAGCTGCGTTGGTTATTAGATGTCATCCAAGAGTTGTGAAGTTTAAGAGGTGTAACCTACTCCTGGATGGGTTATATGTCTTTAAACCTCGTCTTATCCAAAGTCTTTTATGTGTCTTATGAACACGTTTTAAATAATTTGTGGTTTGTAACTTATTTCAAATGTCGATGTTTCGAAACAATATTATGGTGGTATTTTCTCAGTTTTATTAATGGATGAACATCTTGTATTTTATCATATAGTATTGTTGTGATTGTTGCTATGGTATTAAGAAGTCACACCAAATAAACCCACGCTTCCACAAAAGCCAGGGTGTGACAGCTTGGTATCAGAGCCTCGATCATAGCGAACTAGGATTCTTTCTCGAGTCTAGACTATGATCATCAGGGCTCTCACGAAAACATTTTTACATTGCATACACAAGTTTTCAGATCCAGGGTACAAACGTTTCTTTTAAAAACACGCGTTTTTCGTGTCGGACATGTAGTAACTGGAAGGGTTAAGTATCGTTAACTGAGAACTCCTGTCTAGGCTGGCATTCGTATAAATCCAAATAAAAGGACCCGTTGCCTACCTGGGGACCTATCGGCAAGAGTACTGATACCTATTAGGCCAAAGCATGTCCAAAAAGTTTAGTTTTTGAATCGGTTTTTATTTAACCATTTTACAAGTTTTTAACATACCGCTTCCTACACATCAAGTTTTAGAGGCTGGGGAGATTCAGTCTTAGAGACTGAGGGGTTCAATCTTAGAGATTGGAAAGGTTTTGGTCTTAGAGGCCAGGGAGTTAGTTTGAGAAACTAAGGAGTTCAGTCTAGGAGACTGGGTGGGATAGTCTGGGGAGGACTAGTATGATTACTTGCTTACATTGATTGTGACTTACATGCGTTGTTGAACTATTTATTTTGTTATGACATGGGATGTTATGAGTTAGTATATTATTACATACGCATATTACTTACTTACAATACTTATTATGAACGGACCAATATGATCTTTCTTTTAGAAGATGCCTCCGCGACGCGACCCAGGCATGCCTACGAACCAGGCAGAACTCCAAGGGATAATTACCGCAGCCATAGCACATTATGCGGCCTCCCAAGGAGGAACTAGCGGGAACAATTCGAACAACAATGGCAACAACAATCCACCCCAGGGGTGCACCTACAAACAATTCCTTGACTGCAAGCCAGTAAATTTCAATGGCACTGGAGGTGCTGTTGCGTTTGTTAGGTGGGCTGAAAAGACAGATTCGGTTCTAAGAATGAGCAAATGTGCTCCCGATCAACAAGTCACTTACATTTCAGGGCTGTTTCTGGATGGTGCCCTATCGTGGTGGAATCTGCAAGTGCAAACTTTAGGAGAAGCCACTGCTTATGCATTAACCTGGGCTGAGTTAAAAGAGTTAATGAGGAAAAAGTACTGCTCGCGTGCTGAAATACAGAAGCTAGAAACTGAGTTCTGGCACCTAAAAATGGAAGGTCCTAAGATTGCAGAATATGTTCAAAGGTTTCATGATTTGTCCCATGTAGTGCCATACATGGTCACGCCAGAATTTAAACGTGTTGAGCGCTTCATCTGGGGATTAGCACCCCAGATCATGAGCATGGTAACCACGTCCAAGCCTGCAACGATTACTGAAGCCATCGATCTCAGTGTGGCACTTACTGAGGAAGCTATCCGTCTAAACAAGTTTCCAAACTCTGACCCCAAGAAGAAAGAAATTCACGAGGAGTCCTCAGGAGAAAACAAAAGGAAATTCTCCAATTTTAAAAAGAGTACCGACAGCGCAAGGAAGAAGAACTGGAACCCACCAGAGGAAGCTAAAACGGGTGTTGAAGCAAGAGGGATGGGATACATGGGCACTTTTCCCAAGTGTGATGTATGTCAATATCATCACCCCGGACCATGCCGACTCAGAAAATGTGAGTCATGTGGGAAGAATGGCCACACAAAAGAAACCTGCTGGGCTAGTAATGGTGCTGGTAGTGGTGGTCAGCAAGGATATAGATATGGGAATGGAAACCGCCAACAGGGAGGAAATGGCGGAAATGGAAATCGAGGAAACCGTGGGAATCAAGCTGGTAACCAGGGAACAGGCAATAATCAAGCTGGTAATGGTAATGGGAACGGAAATGGTCGAGGACCAGGATGCTTTAACTGTGGGGACGTCGGGCATTTCAGGCGAGAATGCCCAAAGCTTAAACAGGCACCAGGAAGAGTTTTCCATATTGGAGCAAGGGAAGCTCGCCAAGATCCTAATGTTGTTACTGGTACGTTCCCTATAAATCAACGCTTTGCATCTGTACTATTTGACACTGGTGCCGACTATAGTTTTGTATCGCTAGAGTTTAAGAAAATGCTTAGATTAACTGCTAATAAGTTAGACATCCCGTACTCAATTGAACTGGCTAATGGAAAGCTAGTAGAAACGAATGAAGTCATCAGAGGATGCGTGATAGAGCTGGGAGAGCACGAGTTTACATTAGACCTACTGCCAGTCGAGTTGGGAAGCTTCGATGTGGTAGTAGGGATGGATTGGTTGTCAAGCAACAGAGCCGAGATTGTATGTCACGAGAAGACCATTCGCATCCCAATGGCGGATGGAGAAACCATCGTAGTACATGAAGAGAAGCGCGATACGCCTCTAAGGATCATTAGTTGTTTGAAGGCTCGAAAATGTTTGAAGAAGGGATGTGTTGCCTTCCTGGCACACATCGTAGATAAGGAAGCCGCTGAGCCAAAACTTGAAGACATCCCAGTCGTTAAAGAGTATCCTGAAGTCTTTCCAGAAGACTTGCCAGGATTGCCACCACAAAGACAAGTCGAGTTTCATATTGACTTAGTTCCAGGCGCCGCGCCTGTAGCTAAGGCACCTTATCGACTTGCACCTTCGGAGATGCAGGAGCTGTCAACGCAGCTCCAGGAGTTGTTAGACAAGGGATTTATCAGACCAAGTTTCTCGCCTTGGGGAGCTCCAATTTTGTTCGTAAAGAAGAAGGATGGTAGTTTTCGCATGTGTATAGACTACCGGGAGCTGAATAAGTTGACAATCAAGAACAGATATCCTTTGCCAAGGATCGATGACCTGTTCGATCAATTACAAGGTTCAAGCTTTTACTCCAAGATCGATCTACGATCAGGTTATCACCAGTTAAGAATACAAGAAGAAAGTATTCCAAAGACGGCCTTTAGAACTCGATATGGGCATTACGAGTTCCTGGTTATGCCGTTTGGTTTAACAAACGCGCCAGCAGTATTCATGGATTTAATGAACAGAGTCTGCAAACCTTACCTCGATAAGTTTGTGATTGTGTTCATTGACGACATTTTGATCTATTCAAAGACAAAAGGAGAGCATGAGCAACATTTAAGAGCTATTCTAGAGCTGCTTAAAAAGGAGAAGTTGTATGCAAAGTTCTCGAAGTGCGAGTTCTGGTTACGCGAAGTCCAGTTTCTTGGTCATGTAGTCAACGGAAATGGAATTCATGTGGATCCGACAAAGATTGAAGCAATCAAGAATTGGGAAACTCCGAAGACGCCAACTGAAATTCGACAATTCCTAGGTTTGGCTGGTTATTATCGTAGGTTCATTGAGGATTTCTCGAAAATCGCTCAACCTTTGACCTCTCTCACTCAGAAAGACAAGAAGTTTGATTGGGGAGATAAGCAAGAAGAGGCCTTTCAGTTGTTGAAAAACAAGCTTTGTGACGCGCCGATCTTATCCCTACCCGAAGGCACGGAAGACTTCGTGGTATACTGTGACGCCTCGCGTCAAGGTTTGGGTTGCGTGTTGATGCAACGCCAGAAAGTTATAGCCTATGCTTCACGCCAACTGAAGATACACGAGAAAAATTACACCACCCATGATTTGGAATTGGGCGCGGTGGTGTTCGCATTAAAGATCTGGCGACACTATTTATATGGTACGCGATGTACAATCTTCACTGATCATAAGAGTCTGCAGCACATATTCAATCAGAAGGAGCTTAACATGAGGCAAAGACGCTGGGTTGAACTGTTGAATGACTACGATTGTGAGATCAAGTATCATCCAGGGAAGGCGAATGTGGTCGCCGATGCCCTAAGTCGGAAGGAAAGGATCAAGCCCATAAGGGTTAGGGCTTTGGAAATGATCATACAAACGGACCTCTCATTACGCATTCGTGCCGCGCAGAGAGAAGCACTCAAGGAAAAGTATATTGAGAATGAGTATCTCCGTGGGATGGAGAAACAATTGGTACCAAACGGGGAAGGGACTTTGTGCTTCATGAAACGAATTTGGGTTCCCTTGTTTGGTGGCCTGAGAAATGTTATCTTTGACGAAGCTCACAAATCTCGGTACTCGATTCATCCAGGATCGGATAAGATGTACCAAGATCTTAAGAATTTCTATTGGTGGCCAAGAATGAAAGGCGATGTTGCGGTGTATGTTGGCAAATGTTTAACTTGCGCCAAGGTGAAGGCCGAATACCAGAAACCTTCAGGTCTCTTGCAACAACCTAAAATACCACAGTGGAAGTGGGAACATATATCCATGGATTTTGTAACAAAGTTGCCAAGGACGCCCAGAGGTCACGATACGATTTGGGTGATCGTAGACCGTCTGACAAAATCTGCACACTTTCTGCCAATCAAGGAAAAAGACAACACGAGTAAACTTGCTGAGATATACCTAAGAGAGATTGTTGCACGGCATGGAGTGCCTCTCTCGATCATCTCTGATAGGGATGGGAGATTTGTATCAAGGATTTGGCAATCCTTCCAAGAAGCTTTTGGCTCGCAATTGAACCTAAGTACTGCATTTCATCCGCAAACTGATGGCCAAAGTGAAAGAACTATTCAGACATTGGAGGATATGCTGAGAGCATGTGTAATGGATCTTGGTGGTAGCTGGGATAAGCATTTACCATTGGCCGAATTCTCATACAAAAACAGCTACCACACCAGTATTGGAGCCGCGCCGTTTGAAGCTCTTTACGGACGCAAGTGTCGATCACCACTATGCTGGGCTGATGCAGGTGATAGACAACTCGTTGGTCCTGAAATCGTCCAAGAGACGACAGACAAGATTGCGCAGATTCGAAAACGTATCGAAGCGGCTCGCGAAAGACAGAAAGCCTATGCAGATCCAAACCGGAAACATTTGGAATTTCAAGTTGGGGATATGGTTTTGTTAAAGGTTTCACCCTGGAAGGGTGTAGCACGCTTTGGGAAGCGTGGTAAGTTGAACCCTAGATACATCGGGCCATTTAGAGTCCTGAAAAGGATTGGCCTCGTAGCTTACAAGTTAGATTTACCTGCTGAATTAAATGGCGTTCATGATACATTTCATGTATCTAATCTGAAAAAGAGTCCAACTCAGGAAACAGTGATCATTCCTGCCGACGAAGTCCATATTGACGACACACTCCACTTTACTGAAGAACCCGTTGAGGTTACTGATTGGAAGACTAACAAGACACGCAGGAGTAGTGTCAAACTCGTTAAAGTTCGATGGAATGCAAGACACGGCCCGGAATTCACGTGGGAGAGTGAGGACCGTATGAAGGAAAAATACCCACATTTATTCCCCAAGACCCCTGCATCTAGTAGCAGAACTAAAATTTCGGGACGAAATTTCTATAACAGGGGGAGAATGTGACAACCCTCACAATTACAGGTATCCACACAATTAATTAATATTAAATTATGTGCTTAATGACTGTGCTTGACTACGACTGTTGAATTAAACTGCTTTATGAGTTCGGCATCATAGATACATATGCATCACATTCATACTTTCACTCCATTTATTACACACAAGCTTTAGTGATAAACTTGATGCACAAAACACAGTTAGCACAGTGAACGGATAACTCAGAAACATGCTGACAATGCTAACACATAGGCAAACAATAGGTTGAGGATCCTAATTGTCATTTTTAAAACTTATATTTCAAATAAAATAAATATATTTATTTTTGAAATAAAAGTATAGGGTCCTATTAGTCATTTCTTTAAACTTGAACTTCAGGGACTGTTTTGGTCATTTTAGAAACTATTTTTAACTAATAACACTAACCGGGTTAGTTATTATATATGGTTTTCTTATTTAAAGACTAACCTAGTTAGTTTACTCAGTTAAGTATTACAGGTATTGATTTTGTAAATTTCTGAAACTCGAGACCTTATGTTTAACAAATGAACTCGCAACCACTCGGACTACCAGCTCACTTGTGTTGAATTACGAATCGTATATTATAAAAATCAGATTTGATTATTTTAATAAATTGCAGCATTCGGGTTTTGACCAAATCATCACCAAAACTCATTTTTAATTCATTATTTCGATCTGAAATTATTTCTATAATATACCAACTACTTTGCCAATTCATTTCAATTAATCGATGTTTTGTTGTGCCAACCAACTCACATTCGGATTCTTATAAGTTAGTAAAAAAAAAATCGAACAAAATACATTATTTTATGTTAAATTCGTTTGTTTTGTATCGATTTGAATCTATATTTAAATCCCTCTAACTCCCACGAAATTACTACACCTCTCACATTGCACAAACACATCGTATGTAGCCGGAACGAAATTCTGTAACTCGCCGGAAGTTTCAAAGTCGCCAGAATTCTAGTTGGTTCTTCGTTTTAATAAATACCGGTTAGTTTTTATTTGTCCAATTAGTTCAATTATACTTATTTATATAATTTAATTTAATGTAATTAAATTATATAACTATATAATTTTGATCCAAAAATTATTCTTATGACAAAAGATGCGTTATTTTTAATTTATATAAATTTAGAATCTGAGTTTTTATTATGTTTAATTATTTAGATAATTAAACTTATATAAATTTATTTATTGTTATCTTATCATTTTAATTCATTTTATTTATTTAAAATGATTCCAAGGCCATAATAATTATTTTAATTCAGTAATATTCAAGTTCGAATAATTAAAAATGTTATTTTAATTATTCTGGTTTAAATTAATTATTTTTGATAATTAGTTATATAATTATCACATTATTTTTTTTTAGACAAAACACTACCGATCCTAGAGATTTAGAATCTCCGATTATTCGATTAGACATTATTATTGATACATATTCCATATTATTGCATGTTCAAACAATTAGAGTGACGTGGAATATTATTCCCAAGAACTCTCACATTAGCATATTTATTTGGACTTGCTCAAAATCAAGGTGAGTTCATGTTTCCCCTTTTCTTTCAACTGCTTTCAGTTTTATACTTCGGGGTGAAATACATGTTACAAATATTACAATGTTTACAAATGATATAATTACAAGAAACACTCTTGGTGAGAACGAGTTTGAGAATACAAAAAGCATTCTTGGTGAGAACGAGTACCAAGTATGTTACAACTATTACAGACATTTTTATACATGGTATGGTTAGCTTAAGGAGGGTTTTACTACTAGACTGTGAAAGGTGGGCACCATACTTAAGGCCATTAATCCTCGTCGTAGGACCGAGGGACATGAGTGATAGATCTATTTGGGTGTAGCGAGCCCACACCCATGAGGTCGGGGCGACCCATAGAGGTGACTATGTCTTCCAGCCGGAAGCCCGGTACAAATATGCTAGGTTTGAGTTTTCCGCACCTTATCACACTTACCTTTGGCTTTGCAACCCATTGGTGACTTATTTTTTTTCCTTAATTGCTACATACCAGGGACTTTCTATACATGCAAGACATATTACAAAGGTTTATATACACAGACTTACACATGAACTCGCTCAACCTTTTTGTTGATTTTTCAAACTACATGTATTTCAGGGAACTAGCAGGATCTGGCAGGGTATGCTTATGTCTAGTTGCGTTGGTTATTAGATGTCATCCAAGAGTTGTGAAGTTTAAGAGGTGTAACCTACTCCTGGATGGGTTATATGTCTTTAAACCTCGTCTTATCCAAAGTCTTTTATGTGTCTTATGAACACGTTTTAAATAATTTGTGGTTTGTAACTTATTTCAAATGTCGATGTTTCAAAACAATATTATGGTGGTATTTTCTCAGTTTTATTAATGGATGAACATCTTGTATTTTATCATATAGTATTGTTGTGATTGTTGCTATGGTATTAAGAAGTCACACCAAATAAACCCACGCTTCCGCAAAAGCCAGGGTGTGACACCTATTGAGCATATCTTGGGTGTGAGCATCTATTTCTCTCTTAGCGGCTGCTAAAACTCGCTGTTGTTGTAACTTCTTCATCCTCTTCCTACGTTCATGCGCACCTCTGCTGAACCATCCTCTCTTTTTAGGAGGGAATGGCTCTTCAGATTGAGCCTTGAACACTAATATCTCATCTTCATTGTCAGTTGAATACCCTGAGAGGGTAGGCTGTGAAGAGGAACCTTCGTTTTGAGGTGAGCTGGACAACTGACGATAGGCGTCAGAGGGTCCTTGATCGCTCATACTGTAAACTAACAAATAGTTAAATAACACACAACAATAAAATACAGATATGCACGTAGTTCTGTAGATAATTTCCTAACATTTTAAAAAATATCTTGGTCTCACCAGAACACTTCTGTGGCTGAATCAGTGGCTTAGCTCTGATACCACCTTTTGTCACAGCCCCCGTCCCCTAACAACCCGGGAACGGGCGGTCGCGGCTAGTTTCGGTGGTATCGGTGTTTATCATTTTGGCAGCGGAATTTACATCAGGATCGTAGTTAGGAAATATTTTATCAGAGTAAAATACCACGCTTTTATAATATTAAACACATGGGAAATTCCCAAGTTTCAAGTACACACATTTTCATAGGGATAAACCCTACATTATTTGAATAAAAACATATCTTTATTTAGGTAACTTTTATTGCCACTTTTCCAAGCCTTCAGTGCTGTCCAGCTGGCTTCTATTTGGCATTCACATTTTGTTACCTAAAACGCGTTTAAAAACATTTTGTCAGTGGGAAATACTGGTGAGTGAATCCCAGTTTAATCAAAACAGGTTTTATCAGTCTACAACATTGAGGGCGGTCGCGCAATTACATTTGTTTCCATCTACTTTAATTACCACTCACGGTACTGTCAACCCGACTTGTGGTCATGTTACTACTCACAATGTAGTAACAAATTTTGTATACAAAACCCCAACATACCGACGATAATTGTAGAATACAAATACTCGATCACTGTTTAATATAATGTTAATCATATGAGGTTTTGTAAAAATAGTTTGCCAAAAAGGAGATTACTCACAAAAAAGTTTACACAAAAGAAGGATTCCTCACATTGTTGTCTTAGGGTTTTCCTTTAGGATTTTCCTGGTGATTATCTATTAATTACATAAATGCACACGCGTTAGTATAATAACCCAATATTTACATTAGTAATACCCTCCCCGAGACGGCGTTCCAACGACTACGTTGGGCAGAACCACGACAGCCTTTACGAAATCTTGGATCAATCGGGCAGTGTATCTAATCCGTAACCGGGGGTTATGATACTTACAACGAGGCAGAACTTCGTTATTTAGGGGGTATAATGCCTGAAAATTACTTAATCTATGCAGAAATTCGAGAGAGAAAAGAGTTGTGAGTGGTTTAGGACTGAAGCCGATTGCATCTATCTATAGTGCTGATTTCGGACTTCCTCACGGCCCGCGTAAGCCGAAGGATGATCCTTCACGGCCCGCGACATAGGGAAAGTAGGGCCTAGCTTTGTACAGTCAACACTAGAGGCTCGACACAACACCCGACACATGGTGGCACCGGGTGAGCTCTGATGGCTAGCTGTCGTGCCACGCGTAAGACCCTTAAGGGTTCTTCGCGGCCCGCGAGTGACACTATTTTCTTGTTTTTATTTTATTTTTAAATATATATGATATTTTGGACTCGGTTTTCGCATACGGGGTGCATTTTAAGACATATAGGGACATTTTAAATATATTAGGGGTGTCGGAAATATTTTGGAGGGTTGTTATACATTCCAAGGCATACCCCCGCGATCAAGGTAAGCACAACAGTTCATCGTAGCTGGTGAGTATACTGAGATCATTCTTAAATTTTTCAAAGCCAGGCTTCTTGGTGAACAGGTCATGTAACACCTCGAAAATTTACGTCCTATAATGTGTTGACACGTGTCATAGGTTTGAACGTGTGAAAGAATGTTCTTGAAGGACTAAAGTTGACAAACAATGAAACTATGTAAATATAAGGGTTCAAAGTGTCAGCAATGAATAATTACACTTTACAATAACCCTACATGATGTTTATAACCTTAAACGAATGGGTCATGGATCATACGAAGCGAATTGTTAAAGAAAGTGAGAGATTACAAACTACAGGTGTTAAATGTGTCAACATGTTTAAGATATACCTCTGAGTGACCTTTTAGCAAACCCGAAGCCATGTAACGATTAATTATGTTCACTAGAATGTACCATAAAAATTTCACCAAGTTTCGTTACCGTATGAGAAAGTTGTGATAAAATTCATGTGTGAGGGTTAGAATCGTTAACATTGAAATTTAGGGCTTTTCGGGTGATCACAAAGTTACCCGAGGACTTAACAAAGATGGTATAAGCCCTAAAGCCCCCATATGTCAATATTGAAGCCTCATAATGCAAGAATTGTAGTGAAAACGACCTTTCGGGGGACCAAGGACCAAAGTGCAAAACAAGAAAACATGTTTAACCTGATCAGAAGGGCCATGCGGCCCGCCTACGATATAACAAAATCTCAAGCGGGCCGCCTGAGACTGCCAGATGCAGAAAAAACTCACAGGTGGCTGTTCCAGCCTTCTAACCGACTTAAACCTCAGGATTTCGATTCTATGGGCTGCCTAAAGTGGTTTATAGCCTATAGAAGACACATGTTCACATCTTGGATCATCCTAGACTTGCTTGGCAACAATCTAAGGTGATTACAAACACTAGATAAGGCCTCATTTTGTCAACTTTGTGTTCATCCATTCCCATTCATCATCTGAACGTTTCTGGAGCATAAGGACCATTCTCAAGCATCCTAAATCGATCATTAGACTTGTGTAAGTATGCTTAATCTTCTCTATTTCATTTATGCTTAGTTTATAGCTTAGAAATCAAACCGTCGTAACTACGGTTTGACTTGGCGATAAAACACAAACGGTCCAGGGTTTTGTCGAATCGAAAGTTGTTATAAGTTGGTAATCATGTGGGCTTTAAACCCTTAAAAGGGCACCCACTGATTCCAATCCTAACTAGGTCGATTGTCGAGTCAATGGTAACTAGAAAAAGTCAACAGAATTGTTATTTTCGATTTAACGCACGATTAACGATGTAAAAGGCGTATCACCTATTTTATCATTCTTATAACCCGATAATAAGTATAAAAACTTGTCTACGCTTGTTTGATTCGACAACTTTCTGTTTTGAACCGATTCGGAACCGAAAGACGCAAAAGTTTGACTTTTGCTTTGACCTCAGTTCTGACCCGGTTTAGATAGGTTTAGACATGCCTTAGAGTTCCATTAGGACCTAGCTAGATGTGTGTATAACCCTCTGCGTTTATACCACTTAAATCCTTAATTGTCCGACGTTTCCGTTAATCGCCTAAATATTGACCGTAACGCCCTTATGACCATAAAACAAGAATTTTGGAAATATGAAAGTAAAATAATCTTAGTTACTGATTATTAAACATGTCTGTAAATTTTTACATCAGTTGGACATATAGATTAGGAGTTATGCTCAATGACGTAATTAGAACGCTTCTTAGTGATTTAACGGCGTCATTAGCGTAAAGCCTATCTAAACCCCATTTTTGACACCAAACCTTTTACCCACTGATGTAATATAATATTTTGAGATTTTTGAAGATTTTTAATTAATTTTAAACTGATCATAAGCTAGGATTAGTGCCTTGATTCGGTAAATACCGAATATACCCTTTTCGGCCATAAAATGAGTTTTACAAATCCTTTTGATGCCAATCCAATTGCTACTGATTTTAAATATTAAATGGAGTGTTTTGAACCTGTTTAACTGATCAGGAAACTCAGAATCCTATTTTAACCCGTACGTCGCTTAAAACGGCTTTATACGCGTATTATACGCATAGTTAGGGTTTTAAAACTATTTTGGCATATAAGACTTATAACCAAATGTTATAACTTGTTAAAATAAACCATTTTACTGATTTAATCAGACCCGGATCACAGAAGATAAATTAATTCTTTTTATAATCTTTAAAATGACCAAAATACCCCTACGGGGCTTAATATGAGATTAAACTCGTTTTGGGCATAACGGAAGGTATCCTACTGATATCACAACATATTTAAGGCATGTTAACTTAGGAAACCTGTTTAGGACTCTTATGGTTACCCGTTACGCTTCATACGCGTTCGGTTCGGTTTATGTAACTAGTATACATAAATTAGCCGAAACGGGTCAAACCTTATCGGTTTTATCTCAAAATCCAGAATGTGTATAATAAACCCATATTAAGCAAGTCTTCAAACTTGTCGGGTCTAAATCACATTCTATCCGGTCTTCGCTTAATCGTGCGAACCGTATCTTTAAAACTAACCGGTCTAAGCTTAAGCTTAACTAAAGACCCGTTAGGATTCTAATAGGTTATTATAAACCTTCGTTCCAGATTAGGAGAACCGGTAAAAGATACTTGCACTCACTGATTTTGATCTATACTTGCTCAGGTAAATACTTTTAACTTATTTTCCCTATACGGGCTTGGGGTACGGTATATAAAATACCGCTTGGTCGGGCATTGAATCTTTAATTGTTTTATGGTTAAAGTATTGAGATGTCTCGTTTAATTTGTTTTGTTTGCTTAAAGCCTTTGGGGGGTTAATGACTATGTCCCGGATATCCCTGGCATCATTTTACGAAATGGCCACGACCTTAGCACACAGGTGTAGGCGTACACCTGTCAGTGTCTCATATACATAATGTGGTGTGTCTATTGATCTTTAACCCGGCTCGATCCGGGCTACTGAACGCATAAGGAACATGTAAATCCTTTACAAGTTTATATATTTAAATAAGCATCCCAAGTTATAAAATATTATTTGTGCCTTGTGCCTTAAATGCATTTTCTTAAACTCTTTTCAAAATGAGTCGGTTGATTGTATTTACCAGTGTAAACTGACGTATTTTTCTTAAAAAGGTTAGGTGCAGGTACTACGCGTAATAAGCTGGCTTGTCTTCTAGCATCCACAATAAGTCTCGTAAGCTTGGATGTCATAGACTGTTGAACACTGTTTCCTTTTATTTTGATCTACCTGTGGATTTATATTCAACTACTTGTGATACTTAATATTACAATATCGTTTGGTTGAAATGAATCTATACTTTGCTTCCGCTGTGCATTTAAATATTGTGTTGTTTGACTATTGAGTTGCCAACCACGTCACGATACTCCCCTACCGGGCCCACCGGTGACACGTGGAAATTCGGGGTGTGACAGGTTGGTATATGAGCCAACACTGAGTGAATTAAACACTAGCCTTTTGTGTTTAATCTCAGTTACACAATTGCACATTCCTAAATCTTCGAGTCTAGACAAAGAACATAGGAATAATCCAAAATGTTTTTATTTTTATTTAAATTTGTCCTTTATTTTTCCTTGTCGTTACCTTTGTTATATTAACAGGTTTAGCAATGCCGCCAAGATTCAGGCGAGGAGATCGAGGAAAGGCGCCGATCAGCGCCCCTAACGACCACGAGGCCGGGCCTTCAGGCCGGCGAACTCCTTCTGCTACAAGGAGTATAGATCCGCGAGAACCTTGGAGGATCTATGAGGAGCCTGCCAGACAATCCACGTCACATAGCTCCACGCCTCCATATTATCACTCTTTTGGGCCTCAGTCCGAGAATGAGCCCAACAACCCGCAACCTTCATACATACCGTTACAGCGATCCGCATCGCAAGATTCCTTTCGCGACCCTACTCCTGTCTTTCAGGGCCAGTTTAACCCAGTAGAGTACCTACCAGAACAAGTAGGTTTTAACCCACTAGGACCGGAGGATCACTTTTCTGGTGATCAAGATATGGACGAGGACACAGATCCCGTCGAAGCTTCAACCGGAACCCTGAACCATCCTTTCGTGATCTCAGATGGTTCGTCTTTTCACAGAACACCATACCAAGGTCCGGATAGTCATATGGCACGGTTCGAACGATGTGAGTGGTACTATACACCATCTGAACACTCATCGCCTCACCAGCAGCCGCCACAGCAGCAGCAAGATCCCTCTGGGGATCCACATTTCGAGGCAGTCACGCCACCGCCTCCACCGCCGCCAGTTCATCTAGAGCCTCCAGAACCGCCAAGACGTAAGAGGACTGGCGCACGGATGTCAGCACGAGGAGGGGAGTTTCATTTCAGTACCCCTCAACACTCTAGCGGCAGCCACTACCCGCCTATATATGAAGGCCCACAAATGGGTGGACCTTCAATTCCAGTTTCAGAGGTGAATTCGGCACCTATTTCACCGCCATCACCGGGTTTTGGCAACCCTATCCCTGCTTATACTGCTCCGGCAGCTTACAACCCATACGTACCGCCAGCATACCATAACTATAACTATGCCGAGGCTGACCCATACTTAGTGGCAGCAAACTACCTTGCCCAAAATCCTGAAGGACCATATGGAACCCCTTGGGGAATGGGACATCCAGCTCGTGGGTATCAAGTACCTGCTCAGCCGCCGCCACTGTACCAGCCACCACGGTTTTCTCCACCAGAGCAGGAGGATCTCCGTCAAAGACTGGGCAGGGTTGAGCGAGACCTCTAGAGAGAGCGTAAGAAGAAAGAGGGATTCATGAGTGGTTTGGCAAGTTTGCTGAAAGGAAAGAAGAAACGGGATCGTTAAATCCCAATATATATTATTGTAATTCCTTGTTTAAATCAAGTCCCTACGTGGACATTTATTTATGTGTGTATGTAGTCCCTGCGTGGACATCTATCTTTATACTTAGTCCCTACGAGGACTTGTCTTTATTAGTCCCTGCGTGGACACTTATTTTAGCAAACAGTCCCTGCGAGGACTTGTATTGCCAGTATAGCTCCTGCGTGGGCAAGTGTTTCTGTGAAAAGTCCCGTTTAGGGAAAAATGTACTACTTTTAAATTTTAATGGAATGTAAGCTTATAAATTTCATCTTTGTTATGTTATGCATAATTAAACTAGATATGAAATAAATAAAACAGAATCATTCCTTTTAAAAATCTATCTGCCTATGTTATTTTAATTAAGGATCTTAAAAGTATAACCTAGCATGCATGTCATTTTAAGACCTGGCCCAGATGGTAAAACTCGTTTAAAAGATTCAAATCCCTGTTAACATCTGTAAACATGTTAACACTCCTGGCAGACATGATTCGTTAAAAACACACGTGTTATTATTATATATGGATCTTTTCAAAGATTCCAAACCCAACTAAATGATCTCTAAATCATGGGTTAGATCATTAATAAATATGATCAGTTCTTTTTACCATCCATTGGTAATGGAATGCCTACGGGCCCTTCTCATTTTCATATGAGACAAAAGACAGTATTAGTCTGTGACCCTGTCTGATAAAGGTAATGAACTTTGTTCAAACCTTCATGCTTTGATTCTCTGAAATCATAGCTTATAATCTAAATTGTCCCTGTGACTAGGCCTTATGTGCTAATAAAACTGTTATTGTTTTAACAATTAGGATAAATTATATTAGAAATACTAAATAAATGGGAGTAATAAATTAACCATATATGGTCTATGTTTACCACGGTTAATAAATTGCCATAAAAGACAATTCTATAATAAACTCACCAATAAATTGATGTCGATATGTAACAGTTCAAGCTACATGGCAGACTCAAATGAGGTCAACAGTCACCCAGGGAGAGAGCATGATAATGCCCGAGTAAATGTAGCGGGTGCAGAATTACAGGCAATGATAGATAATGCCGTAAATCGAGCTATGGATAGACAACTCCATGAATCCAGTGGTACCCGTGCAAGGACCCAATCTGCACCACACTCTAGAACACCCTCCAGGACTCACACTGCCCACAACAATAATTCTCACCACTCATCAAACCAGAGGAGTGCTCCATCCCAAAGAGTCATACGGAATCAAGAACCCCGTAATAAGGGTTGCTCCTATAAGTACTTCGTTTCGTGCAAACCCAGGGATTTCACTGGGGAAAAAGGAGCGGTAGATTGCATGACTTGGATGGACGAAATGGATACAGTTGTGGATATTAGTGGTTGTGATAATAGGGACATTGTGAAATTCGTCTCTCAGTCTTTTAAGGGGGAAGCATTAGCTTGGTGGAGATCTTTGATCCAAGCTACGGGGAAAGTCCCGTTGTACAATATGACCTGGGAACAGTTCATGGCACTAATCAAGGAAAATTTCTGCCCTCAACATGAGGTTGAGAAAATTGAATCTGACTTCTTGTCGCTGGTCATGAGAAACCTAGACTGTCAGGCCTACCTTACCAGTTTCAACACTTTGTCAAGGTTGGTTCCATATTTGGTAACTCCGGAACCTAAACGTATAGCTCGATTCATTGGGGGTTTGGCCCCGGAAATCAAAGCAAGTGTGAAGGCCTCCAGACCAACTACTTTTCGGTCTGTAGCGGACATATCGTTGTCCCTTACCTTGGATGCGGTCAGGCTAAAATCGCAGAGGAACACCGATACCGAAAAGAGGAAGCGTGAGGATGACAACTCACGACGTTCAGACAAGAAGCAGAAGGGAAACAATGACCACCGGAAGGGGTCAGGATTTAGGAAGGATGGTCAGCAGTCGGGTGACAAACCCAAATGCAAAATCTGCAAAAGACAGCACTTCGGAAAGTGCAGGTATGAATCAAACTCGAATTCACAATCAAAATCTTTTGCATGTGGGTTGTGCAAGTCCAAGGGACACAAAACCTTGGATTGCAAAAAGATGAAGGATGCGACCTGCTACGGTTGCAATGAAAAGGGGCACATCAAGACCAATTGCCCAAAATACGCCAAGAAGCCCGAAGAGACTAAGAAGACCAATGCTAGGGTCTTCAGGATGGATGCTAAGGAAACCGTCAAGGACGACAATGTGATAACAGGTACCTTTCTCGTAAATGATGTTTATGCGAGAGTGTTATTTGATTCAGGCGCTGATAAGTCGTTCGTAGACAATAAGTTCTGTGAATTGTTGAAATTACCTGTTAAGACTTTAAGTGTGAAGTATGAGGTGGAACTAGCAGATGGCACTTTAGAAACCGCTTCAACCTTATTAGATGGATGTTTTATATCCATTAAGAACCACTCTTTTCCTTTGTCCCTACTTCCTTTAAAACTAGCCAGTTTTGACATAGTTTTGGGTATGGACTGGTTATCTCATAACCAGGCCCAGATTATTTGCAATAAGAAGCAAGTGATGATCAAGACTCCGTCTGGTGAATCACTTACTATCCAGGGAGATACCCAGTATGGGCTACCCGATAAAATGTCTATGCTCAAAGACTCTAAGTGTTTGAAGAAGGGTTGTGTCATCTACATGGCACAAGTGATTATTGATGAGCCGAAGCCCAAGATTGGGGATATCCCCGTCATTTCTGAATACCCCGAAGTTTTTCCAGAAGAACTACCTGGTTTGCCACCAGATAGGCAAGTAGAATTCAGAATTGACATTATTCCTGGATCAGCACCAGTAGCAAGGGCGCCTTATAGGTTGGCACCAACAGAGATGAAGGAATTGAGAACGCAGCTAGATGATTTGCTAGCCAAAGGTTTCATCAAACCTAGTTCGTCTCCTTGGGGAGCACCAGTTTTATTTGTCAAGAAGAAGGATGGATCGATGCGTCTGTGCATCGACTACCGTGAGCTTAATAAGGTTACCATCAAGAATAGGTATCCTTTGCCCAGAATCGACGATCTGTTCGATCAACTTCAAGGGGCAAGTTTCTTCTTGAAGATTGACTTGAGGTCAGGCTACCATCAACTAAAGGTTAGAGATGAAGACGTACACAAGACTGCATTTAGGACTCGTTATGGTCATTACGAGTTCCTAGTGATGCCTTTTGGGCTCACTAATGCACCGGCCGCATTCATGGATCTCATGAATCGCGTTTGCAAGCCGCACTTAGATAAATTCGTCATCGTTTTCATCGATGATATCCTCATCTACTCAAAGAACCAAGCTGACCATGAGAAGCATCTTCACTGCATTTTGGAACTACTTCATAAAGAAAAGCTCTATGCCAAGTTCTCGAAGTGTGAATTTTAGCTTCGAGAAGTCCAATTTCTTGGACATGTTGTTAGTGAGCGTGGTATCCAAGTCGATCCCGCTAAAGTTGAAGCTGTCATGAATTGGCATGAGCCAAAGACGCCTACAGAAATTCGTAGCTTCCTTGGTTTGGCAGGATACTATAGGCGATTCATTGAAAACTTCTCAAGGATTGCTGCACCCCTGACTTCGCTGACACGTAAGAAGATTAAGTTTGACTGGGGTCCTAAGCAGTAGGAATCCTTTGATATTTTGAAACAAAAGTTGAGCAATGCTCCGGTACTAACACTGCCTGATGGAATAGAGGAGTTTGTAGTTTATTGTGATGCATCACACACCGGGATGGGATGTGTGCTTATGCAGAAAGGCAAAGTCATTGCTTATGCTTCACGCCAGTTAAAGGTGCACGAAAAGAATTACACCACCCATGACTTGGAATTAGGTGCCGTTGTATTCGCACTAAAACTGTGGAGGCACTACTTATATGGAATCAAATGTGTGATCTATTCTGATCACAAGAGCCTTCAACATCTGTTCAATCAGAAGGACTTGAACATGAGGCAACGCCGTTCAATCAGAAATAAGATATCATCCCGGCAAGGCGAATGTAGTCGTCGATGCCTTGAGTCGGAAGGAGAAGGTGAAACCCATCAGAATCAATGCCAAGCGCATGGAAATAAAGAACAATTTGATTGAAAGGTTGTTAGCTGCACAGAAGGAAGCTGTGTTGGAAGCTAACTATCCCAACGAAAAGCTAGGGGTAACTGAGGAGCAGTTAACACTTAGCAAGGACGGAATACTAAGATTGAATGGACGAATATGGGTTCCAATTTATGGAGGACTTCGAGATGTTATCCTCCAGGAAGCCCATAGTTCCAAATACTCCGTTCATCCTGGAGCAGATAAGATGTACCAGGATCTAAAGGCAAATTATTGGTGGATAGGCTTGAAGAAGTCTGTAGCCACTCATGTAGCTAAATGCTTGACATGTGCGCAAGTCAAAGCCGAGCATCAGAAACCGTCAGGTTTGCTACAACAGCCTGAACTTCCTATATGGAAGTGGGAAATGGTGACGATGGATTTTATTACCAAGTTACCTAAGACCAGGAAAGGAAATGATACGATATGGGTTATAGTTGACAGACTGACTAAGTCAGCTCATTTCCTACCCATCAAGGAGACTTATAGCTCCGACATGTTAGCCCAGTTATACGTTGATAAGATTGTAGCCTTACATGGCATACCTGTGGCTATTATCTCTGATAGAGATACTAGGTACACGTCGCATTTTTGGAAGAGTTTCCAACAATCTTTGGGCACACATTTGAATTTTAGTACGGCTTATCATCCTCAGACTGACGGTCAGAGTTAGCGTACTATTCAAACGTTGGAAGACATGCTTCGCGCATGTGCAATTGACTTGGGTGGTAGCTGGGATAAGCACCTACCATTAGTCGAATTCTCCTACAACAATAGCTACCATACCAGCATTAAAGCTGCGCCTTTTGAGGCATTATATGGTAGAAAGTGTAGATCGCCTATTTGCTGGGCGGAAGTTGGAGATGTCCAGTTATCAGGACCAGAGATAGTGTTCGAAACGACGGACAAGATTGTCCAGATTCGTGACCATCTCAAAGTTGCCCGGGATAGGCAGAAGAGTTACGCTGATCCAAATCGTAAGGATTTTCACTTCGAAGTAGGTGACAAAGTCCTACTTAAAGTGTCACCCTGGAAGGGAGTGATGCGATTTGGTAAGAAAGGCAAGCTAAGCCCGAGATACATAGGACCTTTCGAGGTTATCGAACGTGTCGGGTCAGTTGCCTATAAGTTAAACTTACCTGAAGAGCTCAATAGTATACACAACGTGTTCCACATCTGCAATCTGAAGAAGTGTTTCGCTGACGAATCACTGGTCATACCCCATACAGATGTGCATATAGATGAGAGCTTAAAATTTATGGAAAAACCATTGTCGATCGAGGATCGACAGGTTAAGAAGCTTCGAAGGAAGCAAGTACCGATTGTGAAGGTCAAATGGGATGCCCGTAGAGGTCCCGAGTATACGTGGGAGGTTGAGTCCACGATGAAAGAAAAGTACCCTTATCTTTTTCAGTAAATCTCGAGGTCGAGATTTCTTTTAAGGGGGTGAGGATGTAACACCTCGAAAATTTACGTCCTATAATGTGTTGACACGTGTCATAGGTTTGAACGTGTGAAAGAATGTTCTTGAAGGACTAAAGTTGACAAACAATGAAACTATATAAATATAAGGGTTCAAAGTGCCAGCAATGAATAATTACACTTTACAATAACCCTACATGATGTTTATAACCTTAAACGAATGGGTCATGGATCATACGAAGCGAATTGTGAAAGAAAGTGAGAGATTACAAACTACAGGGGTTAAATGTGTCAACATGTTTAAGATATACCTCTGAGTGACCTTTTAGCAAACCCGAAGCCTTGTAACGATTAATTATGTTCACTAGAATGTACCATAAAAATTTCACCAAGTTTCGTTACCGTATGAGAAAGTTGTGATAAAATTCGTGTGTGAGGGTTAGAATCGTTAACATTGAAATTTAGGGCTTTTCGGGTGATCACAAAGTTACCCGAGGACTTAACAAAGATGGTATAAGCCCTAAAGCCCCCATATGTCAATATTGAAGCCTCATAATGCAAGAATTGTAGTGAAAACGACCTTTCGGGGGACCAAGGACCAAAGTGCAAAACAAGAAAACATGTTTAACCTGATCAGAAGGGCCATGCGGCCCGCCTACGATATAACAAAATCTCAAGCGGGCCGCCTGAGACTGCCAGATGCAGAAAAAAACTCACAGGTGGCTGTTCCAGCCTTCTAACCGACTTAAACCTCAGGATTTCGATTCTATGGGCTGCCTAAAGTGGTTTATAGCTTATAGAAGACACATGTTCACATCTTGGATCATCCTAGACTTGCTTGACAACAATCTAAGGTGATTACAAACACTAGATAAGGCCTCATTTTGTCAACTTTGTGTTCATCCATTCCCATTCATCATCTGAACGTTTCTGGAGCATAAGGACCATTCTCAAGCATCCTAAATCGATCATTAGACTTGTGTAAGTATGCTTAATCTTCTCTATTTCATTTATGCTTAGTTTATAGCCTAGAAATCAAACTGTCGTAACTACGGTTTGACTTGGCGATAAAACACAAACGGTCCAGGGTTTTTTCGAATCGAAAGTTGTTATAAGTTGGTAATCATGTGGGCTTTAAACCCTTAAAAGGGCACCCACTGATTCCAATCCTAACTAGGTCGATTGTCGAGTCAATGGTAACTAGAAAAAGTCAACAGAATTGTTATTTTCGATTTAACGCATGATTAACGATGTAAAAGGCGTATCACCTATTTTATCATTCTTATAACCTGATAATAAGTATAAAAACTTGTCTACGCTTGTTTGATTCGACAACTTTCTGTTTTGAACCGATTCGGAACCGAAAGACGCAAAAGTTTGACTTTTGCTTTGACCTCAGTTCTGACCCGGTTTAGATAGGTTTAGACATGCCTTAAAGTTCCATTAGGACCTAGCTACATGTGTGTATAACCCTCTGCTTTTATACCACATAAATCCTTAATTGTCCGACGTTTCCGTTAATCGCCTAAATATTGACCGTAACGCCCTTATGACCATAAAACAATAATTTTGGAAATATGAAAGTAAAATAATCTTAGTTACTGATTATTAAACATGTCTGTAAATTTTTACATCAGTTGGACATATAGATTAGGAGTTATGCTCAATGACGTAATTAGAACGCTTCCTAGTGATTTAACGGCGTCATTAGCGTAAAGCCTATCTAAACCCCATTTTTGACACCAAACCTTTTACCCACTGATGTAATATAATATTTTGAGATTTTTGAAGATTTTTAATTAATTTTAAACTGATCATAAGCTAGGATTAGTGCCTTGATTCGGTAAATACCGAATATACCCTTTTCGGCCATAAAATGAGTTTTACAAATCCTTTTGATGCCAATCCAATTGCTACTGATTTTAAATATTAAATGGAGTGTTTTGAACCTGTTTAACTGATCAGGAAACTCAGAATCCTATTTTAACCCGTACGTCGGTTAAAACGGCTTTATACGCGTATTATACGCATAGTTAGGGTTTTAAAACTATTTTGGCATATAAGACTTATAACCAAATGTTATAACTTGTTAAAATAAACCATTTTACTGATTTAATCAAACCTGGATCACAGAAGATAAATTAATTCTTTTTATAATCTTTAAAATGACCAAAATACCCCTACGGGGCTTAATATGAGATTAAACTCGTTTTGGGCATAACGGAAGGTATCCTACTGATATCACAACATATTTAAGGCATGTTAACTTAGGAAACCTGTTTAGGACTCTTATGGTTACCCGTTACGCTTCATACGCGTTCGGTTCGGTTTATGTAACTAGTTTACATAAATTAGCCGAAACGGGTCAAACCTTATCGGTTTTATCTCAAAATCCAGAATGTGTATAATATACCCATATTAAGCAAGTCTTCAAACTTGTCGGGTCTAAATCACATTCTATCTGGTCTTCGCTTAATCGTGCGAACCGTATCTTTAAAACTAACCGGTCTAAGCTTAAGCTTAACTAAAGACCCGTTAGGATTCTAATAGGTTATTATAAACCTTCGTTCCAGATTAGGAGAACCGGTAAAAGATACTTGCACTCACTGATTTTGATCTATACTTGCTCAGGTAAATACTTTTAACTTATTTTCCCTATACGGGCTTGGGGTACGGTATATAAAATACCGCTTGGTCGGGCATTGAATCTTTAATTGTTTTATGGTTAAAGTATTGAGATGTCTCGTTTAATTTGTTTTGTTTGCTTAAAGCCTTTGGGGGGTTAATGACCATGTCCCGGATATCCCTGGTATCATTTTACGAAATGGCCACGACCTTAGCACACAGGTGTAGGCGTACACCTGTCAGTGTCTCATATACATAATGTGATGTGTCTATTGATCTTTAACCCGGCTCGATCCGGGCTACTGAACGCATAAGGAACATGTAAATCCTTTACAAGTTTATATATTTAAATAAGCATCCCAAGTTATAAAATATTATTTGTGCCTTGTGCCTTAAATGCATTTTCTTAAACTCTTTTCAAAATGAGTCGGTTGATTGTATTTACCAGTGTAAACTGACGTATTTTTCTTAAAAAGGTTAAGTGCAGGTACTACGCGTAATAGGCTGGCTTGTCTTCTAGCATCCACAATAAGTCTCGCAAGCTTGGATGTCATAGACTGTTGAACATTGTTTCCTTTTATTTTGATCTACCTGTGGATTTATATTCAACTACTTGTGATACTTAATATTACAATATCGTTTGGTTGAAATGAATCTATACTTTGCTTCCGCTGTGCATTTAAATATTGTGTTGTTTGACTATTGAGTTGCCAACCACGTCACGATACTCCCCTACCGGGCCCACCGGTGACACGTGGAAATTCGGGGTGTGACAGGTCAGTACTTCCGTACAACAGAGAGACCAGAAAAGTTTTGACAAGGGTGAGATAGATACCTTTAACGGTAGAATTTGGCTTTAATAGCACACGGAATTCTCTTTAAAGTGAGATTTCTTCCGTTTTTCAGGTTTTGGCCCTTTTTGTGGCTCTTTTGCAAGATATCCTGACTGTGCCCAGGTCTGCATAAAGTCTGGATGCAACAGAGGGACAACCCTGATATCCCGGATGATTCATCAGCATAAAGACCCGAAACCTCAGACGTTGGCTATCTATCAAAGCAAGATTTAAGACCATGAAATCATACATCGTTGGTATGTTACCCACGAGATGTCCAGTCCATTATATTTGTATCACTTTTGCCTCTTTTTGCTTTTCGAGCGTTAGACCTATCAATACATCGCAGTGGATCCTAACCTGTTCAGCATTGAAACCTTACATGTGTTAATCAAGTTTTTTAACACGAAAATTCATTTCATTTACCAGCAACTTTTCTCCCCTAAATTTGTGCAAAAGTAGAATACTTTATGCCCAAATTTACCGGATGATACCGTTATTCATAAAAACCCCTTTATTCAATATATACATAGAAGTTTTTTTTATGCTCAGTCGGTGAAACGTATCATTTTCAAGAGGTCTACAAGCACATTGAATCTTGAGACGCTGACAGGTTTTGTAAAAAGATCCACTGTATTAGCATCAGTATGGATCTGTACGAGTTTAATTAATCCTCTGTCAAAGCAGTCTCAAATGAAGTAAATTTTGATATCAATGTGCTTGGTTTTGGAGTGAAAAACAGGGTTTTTAGTGATTTGGATAGCGGCATCATTATCACAATAAATGGTTGTATCAAGATACGTCAAACCGTAATCCTCCAGTTGATGCTGCATCCAAAGAACTTGGGAGCAGCAGGCAGATGCTGCAACATATTCTGCTTCCGCTGTGGAAAGAGATACAGGCTGCTTCTTACACTTCCAAGAGATGAGTCTATCTCCCAAGAACTGACATCCAGCGAACACATTTTTCCGGCTACCATTTTACGTCCAATAACCCTCACGAGATAGGTGCTAGCCACACATCCATTTATTTCTGATCCCGTTAATCCCACACAAACCAAATCCAATAATTCATTTCACCATGTATCCGTACCACCGGTTAACACGTGACTTCGTCTGAAACGTCTTCGTTAGATTCCTTTTATTCTCTCTTCTTATCATCAGCGTTCAGCACATTATTACAATCCACGTTGAATCATTTGTTTCCAGTGATGAATAATGATTTTTCTCAAATATTTAAGGATAACTAGCTGGTTCAAGAGACAATATCCTACACTAAGCAAGGCATTTAACATGTACACGGTTGAAGCAGGTGGACATTTTCATGATTATTATAAGTTCAAAAAAGGTGTTACTTTGTTATTGTAATCGGCGTGGGTCAAAAGCAAGATTTTGGTGTATGAAATCAACCAAACATCTTGTGGCAAAAATGTGGAGCGAGGTTATGTTAACAAAATTCAAGGGTTTGATTTTCCACTTTCAAATCCATCTTTTGTGTTAGAACATCAAGATTCTTCATCTTCAATCAATCTCGAAATTATGGTTGCCGGGAAAATGTGGTCATCGGAATGGGATGCTCGTCGGAGGACGGGATAGCACCGAAAAAAAAGACGTGGGATGGGGTGGGGTGAGGTGAGGTTAATGGCGGTATTGGATGGTTGGGTGAACGACGATGTTAGATGGTGGTTACGGTGGCAACGACAATGTTTGATGGCGGTTATGATGGTGGGTGAAGGATTGTGAACAAGTTTGGTAAAGGATGATGAACGGAGGTGTTGGATACGTTTATGGCAGTGGTGGATGGATGGTGAATAGATTGTGGGTCTGGTTTAGACAGAGTGGATTTAAGAGAGAATTTAGAGAGAGAGAGAAGTGAGAGGGTGTGTGTGCATATTTCTTTTATTTAAATATGTTTTTACACAATAGGTCCTTCATATAAGTTTTTTTACACAATAGTCCCTCAGAGGTGAGATGACAAAGATTCCCTTATGTGCAAGTCACATGACCATATTTAACAAAAAAAGTCTAGCTGAGTCGGGGCTAAAGGACATAACGTGCAAGATTTTGGAACGTTAAAGACAAAACTCGTCAAATTTAAAGGCAAATGACACCGCCTGCAATTTGATACAAACATAAAGGACAAAACTTATAATTTACTCTATATTATTTTACAAACGAACACGAAGAGGTCTAGTTCGTGTTCGTTCGGTTCGTTTACAGCCCTAACCATTAGGATGCGTATTGAAATGATAAAAGGGCAAAATAGTCTTTTTGTTGCAAACTGGAAAGTGGAAATGGTGTTGACTCGAGTGACTCAAAGTGTATCGATTTGCAAACCACAAGGACTCAAGTGTCCATTATTTTGATTTAGGAACGCAAATTGATTATGACAACATACCATATGGATGCAAATTGCAGTTTACTCTATGAAAACCCATCTAAGATCAAAAGGTTGAGATAACGTTGCTCATAATCTTGCTTATAAAAGACTTATAAAAGGAGTGGACAATTACAAAATAAAAAAAAAATTAAACTAATAATAATGGTTTCTTCTTCTTGAGTACTTCAACTCAAGTCAACATTTTCAACTCAAGTTAAATCTTCGGTTATTAATTAAAAACCAATTGCACCCAATGTTCATAACCGATGAACTAAAGTGAAATAATCTAAATCCATTGGTTTTTGAAATACCTGAATCGAAAGTTTTGGTTTTGATTATGGTTATGACTCAAAACTGATTAACCGAACAACAATTTATACACACCTCTAAAGTCACCAACTAAAGTGTTGTGATCCCCACCGCACCTATCAGTTTATATAACAAACATATCATATCATTTAAAACAATTATTCCTTTCTCCCTCCATTTATTGTTGCAAATCAAACATGACAGTAAATTTGAGGAAAAGTCGAAACCGAAGATCTGAAAAAGGAACCTGGGTTGGTCACGTGCTTAGTAATTCATCCCAAAATCTGAAAAGTATAAAAATTAATGCCTTTTCGCACATGCATCTTCTATAACTTTGATCAATTATTCATCCTCCATAAGTATGCATAAATACAACTACCAAGGGTTTAATAGACATTTAGATTACGAAATTTTCATAAGAAAATTGATCCTTTTCTAGCATCATAATATTATATATTATATTTATTTAAGAATGTTTTGGTTGGTTATATATAAATAATTAAAATTATAAGCATTTTTCAATTTTCATTAGTTCAAAATATCATGGGTATGTTGAAGGAAATGTAAAAACGTTCCAGTAGAAAGTGTATACGTTAATCACAATGCTTTTAAAACAAGATAAGTTTAAAATTATATAATTACATGTCTAAAATCAAAAGAATTAAAAAACACCCTCAAGAGCCTAACAATGCAACTTTCACATAAAAAGATTATTTATAAAACTAAATAAATATAACTAAGTATAAAATGGTAAAGATTATTTTTAAAGATGCATAAGATTATTTACATTTATCATTCAACAAATTCACTGACAAACAAGAATATAAACAAATTTAATTTGGGGTAGGCTAAATGTACCCCCCCTCTTATTACTTTTTATACCCCATTTCTATAAAATCACATTAAAACTTGTAATATTTACCCCCTATACAAATCATCATTTTAAAAAATATTTTTTTTTTGTTACCAAACAAATTCAAAAGTGTAAATAAAAGATTACTGATGTTTTTTTAAATATTTATTTTTTAATTTTTATTTAAATCATATTCTTTAAAAGTTTTCATATATTGTTTCTAAAAAGACACTTTCTCAAATAGTATTTTGATTATATTTTTTATTGAACATCTTTACAAATAAATAATAACATTTTTTCTTATAAAAATAATAAAAAAGGTTTTAAACTTTCTTTTTGAAAAAAGTCTATATTATGTTTTTTCCTCGTCTAGTTTGTATTTTAAATGTCTTACTTTTATATTTTTAAACTTTAGACATGTTTATAAAATAATTAACAATTTTTATTTATCAAAAAAGTAAAAAAAAAAGTTCTTTTAAAATAGCTTATACAGCCCTAACATCTAAATATAATAAAGCAAAAGTTAGAAATCATATGTGTCAACATAAGAAGCCCTCCACATTGGTTTCAGCTGATGTGTAATTTTGTAAGAATTTTCCTTTTTTTTTAATAAATCTCAAAGTCAACCTGCATCACGTGTTCAAAGAGGTTGATTCTGAAAACAACTTTCCATCCCCAGCTTTCCAAAAACAACTTATCTCATTCAAATTTCAAATTCATTCCCCAGATCTCCAAAACCCTAAACCTAATCTTTCCAATGGAAGATCACTTCGTCTGTTCATCAAATCAAGATCAATTGTCAATTCGAATTCAAGAAGTATCTCGATCAAAAATCTGTGAACACTAAAGATTATTCGAACATCAAGGTCAATCTGCTCCCCTTTTCACTTTACTTTCATTTTATGCATACTATATCCGTATATGTATACATGCTTCTGTAGAACCCTAGAACGTTACACTTGATCAGGTATCACATTCTTCTAATCTCGTTCGTAATATTATCACATTCTTCTAATCGCGATTGATACTTGTATTTGATAGTTTATTGTTGAATTTGCCTGTTGAAGTTGAAATACTCGGTTTTTATGTTGGTTCTGTTTTGAATGAATCGGAATGAAAAGCCTAGAACAGGTAATCATCCCCCTTCTGTCTGAGTTCTTATTACTATTTTCTATCTCCATGTCTTGAATATTTCCGATCCGGTATCTTCTTCAGTTTGGAGCTCCGTAAGAGTGTCAAGTACGGGTCAAACACATTTGGGTTTCATTAGCTATGACGGCGTTGAACGACGATAACATCAGGTGAGTTTTAGGCTACTTTCTGTCTTATTTGATGCACTGTGTACTCATGGTTCATTCTTTTTTTTATTATTATGTGATGAATAAAGACCAGATAGGAGGTTTCAGTCATTTTTTATTTAATTAACGGTTACGAAAATGATATATGTAGCTTGCAGAGCGTAAATTTTGGGGTTTTGTTCATTGGAGAAGATACGAGTGACGGATTCTGTTCATTTTCCATGGACTCAAGAACATGATCAGTAGCCCAGGACTTCTTTTGAGCTTTGGATACATTTTGTAAATGTTATTTGATTTTAGTTTCTTTTTGAGGTTTCGACTTCTGTTTATTTTTTATGGTGATTTTGATCATTTGCAGGTAGTTGAAGGTCCGTGTGATTCGGCATCTGTGCCTGATGGCAGCTTTATCTATATATCAATGTTTCGAAAACGTTAGGAACTTTCTGGTTGCTGTAGAACAAATGGGTCTGCCTACCTTTGAGGCATCTGATTTGGAACAAGTAAGTGTTTGAATGGGTTGATTAAAAAAGTTTTATTTTTGGTTCGGGTCATAACGGGTCGATTAAAAAAGCTTTATTTTTGGTTGGATCAAAACGAATCGATTTGAAAAAGGCATGGCTCTTAGATCTTAGAAGGTGCGAAAGTCTATCTCAATAATGTTCACTAATCACTATCATTTGAATAACTTCAATGTTAATTTTAATCTAAATAGTACTTTTACTTTGGTATTTTTCACCCTTACTAGCCTATAATTTTCACCCTTTTCTTCTTCTGTATTTTTTGTTATTCCGACGCTCGCTGATATGCATTTTCATTTTTCAACCTTGCAGAAATCTTGCTAACAACAATTTAAGTGGGAATATTCCATATTCCATCTCGCTGATGTATAATCTGAATTACATGTGAGAGCCACACCAAATTAAAATGACACTCATGCGTCTGGCTGTTTTACATAATTCTTAATCCCTGTATCTTTTTGCTTCCAGGAACCTTAGTTGCAATTTACTTTCTCAGAATATGGAAGATGTATTTAATAATCTTACTGGTCTCACTACCTTGTAAGTTTTAATTCAAATAACCTCAGACTATATTTGGTTTACCACTATTTTAACTTGCTACATGTTGATGTAGGGATCTCTCATATAACAACCTCACAGGAGATCTACCAAATTCCTTAAGTTCATTGTCAAGCATTTCAACATTGTAAGCCCCTTTCTTAGAACTACTCTTTACCAAATTATTGTATTATTTTTTCCGGAATTGTAATAATGCTTTCATTTCTAACAGTCATATACAGAACAATCAATTAACAGGTTCTTTAAATTCCCTAGCTGCTCTTCCTTTGACTGATGTGTAAGTTTGAATTCTCATGTACAATGTTCATCTTGATTTGTGGCGGTCATCTTATTCCTTTTTCTTTATCACAGAAATATTGCAAACAACCGTTTCAGTGGATGGATACCAAAGGAGCTTCTTTCGGTGCCTGCTTTCATGTAAGCTATGCTATCATGTGACATGTATACGAGTATTTGTCTTACAATATGCATTTATTTTGTCTCTTAAAATAAACAGATATGATGGAAATTCGTTTGATAATGGCCCTGCACCACCTCCACCACCATACACCTCCCCTCCTCCTGGTAAAGCTCGTAATAACCGGAGTCATTCTCCTCCATCACGTACACATCCGGGGCCTGATTTGCCATCGTCAAATACAAACAGTGGAAAGAAGCTGAGCACTGGAGCTATTTTAGGCATAAGTTTGGGTTCTGGATTCGTGATACTTTTTACGGTTCTTTTTCTTATTTTCTGCCTTCAAAAAGGGAAAAGGACGGAGAATGTCAGAAGAACTTCCAGCATAAATCCTCCTATTATTGACGAGAAAGGTTCAGCTCATCTTTTTTGATCTTTTTTATATGCATAGGTATGCTTATTAATAAAAAAGGGGCATAATTATGCTAATTGTATAAAGACGAAGTGCATAGGGGTTCTTTTACGATGCTTTGATTAAATAACTAGATAATTTTGGATACAAACTATTATGAATGAAATAAGTGAGGTATCGTATATGATGAGATTCGTTGAAATGATGGTGTTGTTAGGAAAACAGTTCAAAAGTCTCAACAGCCCAATAATAAAGGGCAAACCTGGTGCATGAGGCTCCTGCATGTGCGGGGTCCGGGGTGTTAACCACCGAATAATGTTTTTCTTTTTAATGTCGTATGTAGTTACTGCAGAAATGCAAGAGCAGAGGGTGACACCCACAGCCATCATAATTGATTTGAAGCCCCCACCCCCACCAACAGAAAAATCCACCTTTGAAAGAGGGAAAAGTGGATCCAACCAACCAAAGTAAAAGTACTATATATGTCTCTCATATCCTTTAAAAGTGGTAGATAATATTTAAGATCACCTAATACACCGTTTTGACCCTGCCCGTATTTTAACTAGAACCAAAATGACCTTTTTAAGATGACCTGTTACCCTGCCTGTTGGTGTGCCAAACTGCCAATGGAGCTCCTCGAGTCACTTAAAGCTGCAACTCACAAAGTATTTTACCCAATCGGGTGAAAAGAAGGTTGTGTATCTCAAAGGGAAGATATGAAGTTACGTAATACACAATTACGCACACTTTTACGTACTAGGTTCTGACTTTTGGTTTGAAAATCTTCGCTATAAATTTTATGATGTTATTGGGTTGAAATGTTTATAAGATTGCAGTGAAGAGCTATGCCTATCTTGAAGTTGGAAATTTTGACTTTTGGTCAACTATTAAAAAAAGTAGGTGAACTAAGTATCTCTGCAACCCTTGCTGTGATTATAATGGATTTATGCTTACTTTGAGATCACTAATTTTGTTCCGTATTTGTTGTATAGTCAGATTAAAAAATAATAGGAGCTAAAATGCCCTTCTCCGGTTCCACTGACCTCATTATCCGAGTAAGTTACAGTAAACATTTTCTATTGCATAAGAGCCTTCAATTTGGTCTGTTTTATGTGCATGATAGCAGAACAATGAATTTTCTAGCTCATGGTTTTGACTGCAGAATTAGTAACTATACCATCTCATTTGATCATGGGTTAGACTGATTCAACCGGTTAGTATCCTCCCGAACTAACTTACGTAGAATTGTGTATGGTTATTCATTTTGTATTCAGATAATAAGTTTTAGTACGTGGGTCAAGTAATCACCCAAAACCATCCTCATAAATGTACTAATAGTATAAGTTTAAAAAAAAACTAAAAGATCTAACTAAAGTATTCCTACGGCGAATGCATGAGCTATTTCATTTAAAGATGGAATGTAAATTGAGCTTCAAAACTAAGAATGGCAATTTTACATAAGCTCGAAATGCTCCGGAGGTAGCCCACAATCGAGGAATAAGAGGTTGAAGAAAAATACACTTACATATAGATAGCACTTGTGAAGAATCTTTTAATCCGCAAAAGTGTTAGTGTATCCTTTTAAACCGTTCTTTACTTATTTTCCTAATAAGAAGATGATGATAATTGAAAAAATCTAGAGTAGTTTTAGTGTACCTTAATGATGATAGATGGAATGGAGTGAACCATTTATTCAAATATTCATAAAATTTGTTGTTGGTTTTGCGTCTTATGTTATGTCTTTCATAATACATAATTCAATAAAACATTTGTAAAAACATATTTTTATGTTTTACGACATAAATCTATTAATTAAAATTAAATTTTCCTACCCGCGAAGCTCGCGGGCTCTAACCTAGTATATTAATAATTCAAACCATCTATGTAAGTGAACAAATAAACAATAGGTACTAAAATTATTTTATCAAACTACAAATTAACAATCTATATAAATTCAAATTTAATTAGTGTAAAGAGTATGTTATAAACAAGTTAAAACTAGTTTAAGACTTAGATCGAAGTGAACACTTTTCTAAAGCAAAACAAATTGATAAGGTTGATTCACAAATATTTTTCTCTTCTTCATTTAAAAAATATATTAAACTGGTTGATTTCAAAAATATTTGCGGATTTTTTTTTGTAATCAAAAGTAGGTCATTCGAAACCAAAAGTCACGTAAAAGCATAAACTTAATTACGAATAATCATCCGTTTTCAACGACGCATCAGATACCCACTTCAAGTCGTTCCAAAATAAATAAATAAAACATTTTAAAATATTAAAAGTAATAAATATAAGACATTTAAAATACAAAGTAGATGAGTAAAAAATATAATGTAGACCTTTTTCAAAAATAAAATTCAAAACTTTTTTATTATTGTTTTTATATGAAAAACATTATTAGTAATTTTTAAAGATGTTCAATAAAAGAAAACATGATCAAAATACTATTTTAGAAAGTATAAAAATATCTGAAAACTTTTTTAAAAAATATGGTTTTTTAAATAAACATAAAAAATAAACAAATTTTAAAAAAGTGTGTATAATATATTTTTACACTTTTGAATTTGTTTTGTAACAAAAAATAATACTTTTAAAAAATATGACTTGTTTAGGGGGTAAATATGACAAGTTTAAATGTGATTTTATGAAAAGGGGGTATAAAAAGTAACAAGAGAGTGTACATTTAGTAGCCCCCTTTAATTTCTATAATTCACTTCCTATTTAAGTAATAATAAGTAAAATTACTTAAATAGGAAACATAAAATCCAAAGAAGGAAAACTCTTAAATTGGGGAAAAAGGTTATTTGGAGCCTTACTTAGCGATTTTAGCTTGGTCATTCTAATTGGGCCAGGAGATTAAGTCATTTGGCCCATACTCTCGCCCAGACAAGAAAGTTATAGAAATTTTGGGTAATTTGACCATCCCCAAAAAAGAGCACACTTTATTTGTCACCAATACGAGTTGCAAAAATACCAAATTTAGCCACTAAAGAGTCCAGTTGTTTTACCTACAAATAACAAATCGTGATAAGAAGCCCATTTAATATTGTTTATGAAACAGATTATAATAAATAATAACTACTTATTAATCAAGTTAATATCATCATTATCAAATAAACCGGAAACTTTAGAGTTGGCCGAGATCTCGTGTTTGATAGGATTTCCTTGAAACAACTTCCGCCCGTTCACAAAACGATGTAGGGTATAAGAGTCTGCACAATAGTTGTATAGTTGAATGTGGACTCACAAGCCCAAGGCAACACTGAGTTTTTATGTGTTTTATCGTTTGTGGAAAAGAAATACCACGCGTAGAGTGGAAAATCGCGAGAGTACTACTTTCTAATTTTGTCGGCACAATGTATTTTGGGACTTTGGCATTTCTCTTCTCTATTCTTTAACAAAATGAATCGACTAATTTATTCTATCACTATCTCAAAAGAAAACTACTCGATATTTTAATTGCAATCAGCCAATTACACACTTGTAAATGCTTAGTAAAACGTAACAACTTAGATGAACATTTGCAATAGCCGGTAGGTAGTTTCATCTGGTGGGCAAAATTCAAAAGAATAAATTAGGGGGAACTTGAAAATAAGTGTATGTTTCTTTTCATAGCAACCAAACTTTATAAGGCATCTAACATATATGTACAACCTAACTATGCTTGCTTTTCAATTAGGTATTCAATAAATTATTGGGACTAAATATGTATCCAAGAGAGTATGTGGGTTGGTGAATAAGTAATTGTAAACAATGGTTGACATTCAGAGTCGTCCCTGATAATTTAAGTGCCTTGGTCAAACCGAAAGAAAAGACTCTTTTATCTAACGAATCATATAAACTATTTTTTTAAACGACGATTAACGTTATAGCAATAAGCATAACAAAAATACAAGGGTTCTAATGTGTAACCATCAATATCCGATCTTTAGTTTTTTTTTAACTACATCAGATAGAAATTTGGATAATGGACGTGAATCAGAATAAGGCTAATGAGCCCAATATGTTATAAAATCTTAAATATAGAGAAAAATAAAATCATTTGATCCCAGTAAATTGTAAGATTATGTTTTTAGAGAGGGTTCAATATATTACATTAGATAGATGTTTAGATAATGAGTATGGATCAAAATAAGACTAACGAGCCTAATATGTTATAAGATTTTCTTTTAGATATCGATAAAAATAAAATTATTTGAGCCCAATAAGTTGTAAGATTAAATTTTTATAGAGAGAGACTAATAAATTTTTCTGTTTCACATTTTTTAAAATATATACAGAAAAAAAAAAAGTTTTAAAAAATTTAGCCCCTTAAAAAATCAGGGGTGCACTCGCCCAACCTGTAACACCTCGAAAATCCGTGTTCAATAGAATAACGACACGTGTCATGTAAGACAAAAATATTATTAAACACGGATCAAATTAAAGATATATTAGAGGATTTAAAAGTGTCGTCATGTTAAATTTACACCTCTGAACGACCTCATAATAAATCCCAAGACCCTAACCTATTATAAACATCTGATAATACTCAAGACCGATTATTTTGATAATGAATTATTGCACAAGATAGGATCCTATGGAATTTCTACGATAAACCTTCGTTTACGGCACTTTCAAATGAATCAAAGACTTTTACACAACATATCAAGGTGGCGCATACTGTACATGACCCAAACTTGAGGCCCCAAACTGATAAAACATGGCCAAAAATCGTGTATACTCAGTTGCCCTTTCAAAGCATTGAAAAGCCAAGATTTTTGTGTCTGATCAAGGTCTTACGGACCGTAAGACCCACCCCTTACGGTCCGTAAAGGGTTGCCAGCGACCATAAATCTGACTGTTTGCTGTTTTGAGCTTGTAACCGACCTATAAACGATTTTCCTCATACTTGGACGAACCCCTAAATGACTCCTAGGCTCTAGGGACATCTGTTGATGATCCATGACCATTGGTAGCATGATTTGTCAACCATCTATGAGATTAAAAGCACTATATAAAGGCCCTTATGTTGCAACAATTGTTCACACCTTCCATCTGCAATTGTGGAGCATTTCTGGAGCTCAAGACTTCTTTCTAAGCTTCACATTTCGTGCATAGGACTTCAGTAAGTATGCTTAACCCTTCTTAGTTGAGTTTTTACTTGGTTTTAGCTTAAAAGTCAAACCGTCGTAATTACCGTTTGACTTAGCGATTAATCATAAATGGTCCAGTGATTAGTCGAATTGAAAGTAGTTATAAGTTGGTAATTATGTGGGCAATAAACCCTTAAAAGGGCACCCTCTGATTCCCACTCTAACTAGGTCAAATGTCGGGTCAAACTTGTTATTAAAAAGTCAACAGGATGCTTAATTTCAAATTAATACATAATTAGCAATGTAGAACCCATACAACCTGTTTGATCATTAATATAACTTGGTAATTAATGTAAGAACATGACTAAATATGTTCAACCCGACAATTTTCTGTTTAGACCCGGTTCGGAACCGAAAGTCGCAAAACTTTGACTTTTGCTTTGACTTCAGTTCTGACCCGATTTAGTATGATTTGGAAATGCCTTAGAGCTTCCTTAGGACCAGGTTACATGCTAGTATAACCCTCTGTGATTATACACCTTGGTTCATTAGTTAACCAACTAATATGCATGATTCCGTTAATTGCCTATATGTTGACCATTATGCCCTTTTCACCATAAAACGTGATTTTTTAAAAATGTAAAAGAGTAGAAACCTTAGTTACTGATTTATAAACTTGCACCCAAAATTTGACATCAGTTTGAGGTGTAGATTGAGAGTTATGCTCATTAGCGTAATTAGAAAGCTTTTTAGCGATTAAACGACATAATTAGCATATAGCCTATTTAAACCTACTTTTTGATATCAAACTTCTTACCCACTGATGTAATATATTATTTTGGTATTTTTGAAGATTTTTAATTAATTTTAGGCTGAGCATAACTAAGAGTTATAAGCTTGAGTCGGTAATTGTCGGTTTTGCCCTTTTGGGCTATAAAATGAGTTTTACATATCTTTTTTACCCCAAACCTTTTGCTACTGATTTTATATGATAAATACATTATTTTAAACCTTATGGAATAATAAAAATATCAGTTTTCTATAAAGAACCCGGAAACGGCTTCTAATCGCCTTTTAAGCGTTTTTAACGCATAGTATGTACTAAAACTATTTTAATCATACAAGGGTTGATACCTACTGATATTTTAGGTAAATTATAATATTTTAACAGTAAGCAAAATTCGTTTAACTCATACTTCAGTTTTGAGCTTTTCGGCTTATGTGAAATTACCAAAATGCCCCTACGGTGCATAATTTAGTTATAATTGACAAATTTCACATATATGCAATACCCTACTGTTATAACTTAGTAAATTAAGTATTTTTGCTGATTATATCAGACCTGTAACTCAGGTTAATACTTAAACTCTTTTATAACCTTATAAATGACCAAAATACCCCTACGGGGCATAGCTTGTGTTTAAATTCGTTTCGGGCATAATAAAAGATATCATACTGATGTCACAACATATTTGAGGCATATTAACTTAGGAAACCTGTATATGACTCTTTTGGTTACTCGTTACGCACTTGTCGCGTTCGGATCGGCTTATGTGACTAGTTCGCATATATTAGCCGAAACGGGTCAAACCATATCATTTTTGTCTCAAAATCCAGAATGTGTTTAAGTTACCCATATTAAACAAGCATACAAGCTTGTCGGGTCAAAACCACATTCTAAACCGGTCTTCGCTTTATCATGCTTCTGACCGTATCTTCCTTTTGAAAACTAACCGGTCTAAGTCAAGACTTAATTAAAGACCCGTTAGGATTCTAATAGGTTATTAAAAACCTTCGTTCCAGATTTAGGAGCCCAGTAAAAGCTATCTGTACTTGCCGATTTGATACGGCTGGGATTGAATTTATATTTAGCTCAGGTAAATACTTTTAACTTATTTTCCATATACGGGCTTGGAGTACGGTATATAAAATACCGCTTGGTCGGGCATTAAATCTTTAATCGTATGGTGGTTAATTGATATTAATCGGCCCGTTTAAATTGTTTTGTTTGATTAAATCCTTTGGGAGGTTAATGACCATGTCCCGGATATCCTTGGCATCATTTTACGAAATGGCCACGACCTTAGCACGCGCGTGTAGGCGTACACCTGCTAGTGCATTTATAAACAACAAGGTATAACCGCTGGTAAAGGGAACAACCCGCCGCGGGACTATATCATGTGGTGTGTCTATTAAGCTTTAACCCGGCACGAACCGGGCTACTGAACGCATAAGAAACATGTAATTCTTTTACAAGTTTATATGTTTAAATAATTATCCCAAGTTATAAAGAGTTTGTGCTACCTGCATTCAAATCAATTTTATTAAACTTTTCAAAATGAGTCAATTGAATGTATTTACCAGTGTAAACTGACGTATTTTCCAAAAAGGCTAAATGCAGGTACTATACGTAATAGGCTGGCTACTCCAGGCATCAATAATCAAGTCTCGCAAGCTTTAGATGTTGAACAGTGTTATCTTTCTATTTTAGATCCGCCTGTGGATCCATCTTACATTCCATTGTAATATTTGATATTACTTTGAATCGGATTGTAACATATTTATCTTTTGCTTCCGCTGTGCATTTACATATTGTGTTGTTTGACTATGATGCTACCAACTGCGTCACGATACTCCCCACCGGGCCCACCGGTAATACGTGGAAATATCGGGGTGTGACACAACCCCTATACCAACCTGTTGACAATGATGTCATTTTTTATTATCTTGTATTGTATATGAGTGCCCGTCTATGCTCATACTCGTTTTGTTTAGCCTAAGACAGTTCAAGCTCGCTTTGTTTAACTTGAGAGCGTGTAACTTATTTTACTAAAAACAGTGCGAAACTAACCCGTGAGTGATATCATGTTGAGACCGATTGATTACACATTTAAAGAAACAACAACCATTAAATAAATAAAAAAAAATTCACCTAAGCATGTATTCCAGATCACAGCTTAACACAAACTACTTTTTTTAACGGTAAGAAATGACGTGACAACCACCATGACACCGAGCGCTGTGGCCAAGGTCGACTACTCGAGCGCCACCAGCCCCTTGGCTCTCCCAGATGCGCAGAAATTGAACCTAGGCCATAAAAAAGACTTCTCTAACTACTTCACCACATCACAACACAAACTACTTAATCAACAAACAAAACATGTTTTAAAAAAAAATAAATAAATAAATAAACCCATTATTTATTTATTTCAACCATTGTTACTTCATAAAGAAGCCGAATGGTTTCAAAAGCAATCTCCTTTTCGTTCATCTTTTTCATTTTCACTACCTCCACAACCCACCCTACTGTTTCTTCTTCTACTGATCGGCGATGGAACAACTCCCGTTAGGTTTCCGGTTCCGACCCACCGACGAGGAGCTCATCAACTTCTACCTCCGCCAGAAAATCAACGGCCACCATTCCGAAGTTCACATCATCCCTGAAGTCGATGTTTGCAAGATGGAACCCTGGGATTTACCCAGTTATTACTCTCTCTCTCTCTCTCTCTATATATATATATATATATATATATATACCCTTGTTTTAGTATGTTTTCCTATGTGTTTATTATTATTCAGCATCACCATACTTGTTTTTGCTATTTATTAATTCTTTTAAATGCGATTTAGATTCCCCGAATTTGTGCCCGTCAATCATTAAATAGACTTCAGATTTGGCTAAAAAATAAATATATATATGTATGTTATACTGAAGGAATCAGAATATTACTAAATTGTGACATGTTGTGGTTTATTGGTGAATTTAGATCAATCGGTTATAAAGACGGAGGATCCGGAGTGGTTTTTCTTTTGTCCGAGGGATAGGAAGTACCCGAATGGGCACCGGTCGAATAGAGCTACCGGTGCGGGTTACTGGAAGGCTACGGGGAAGGATCGGACTATAAAGGCCCGCGGGCGGGCTTCTCAGATAATTGGGATGAAGAAGACTTTGGTTTTTTATAGGGGTCGGGCTCCGAAGGGGGAGCGGACTCATTGGATTATGCATGAGTATCGGGCCACTGAGAAGGATCTTGATGGTACCAACCCTGGTCAGGTAGTTGTTAGTTTGTTGTTCGTTACTCTTTAGGCGAATTAACGTATAGTGTTTTATAAAAACATAATTTTTGTTGGTTTGTGTGATGCAGGCAGCGTATGTTCTTTGTCGTTTGTTTAAGAAATCGGAAGACAGCATCGATGCCTTAAAATATGATGATGCAGAACCAGCGAGTTTATCTCCTACCGCACAGAAATCATCACCTGATGATGCATCGCTGCATAATGTGCCAACGGATGGAACGGAGATGTGGTTGACCGACACGGCTCATAATTTGGCTCATAGCTCTGCTGTTTCTTTTGAAAATCGGGTTTCTGATCCACTCAAATCCTCTGGAAAGGAACCAGTTGAAAAGGTGAGATTTGTTTTAATAAACATAGTATGAGCCAACACAGGCCTGGGCAGGTTGTGGGTAGGGCTGTAAACGAACCGAACTTTCAGCGAATAGTTCATGAACTGTTTGGCGGGAAGTTTGTTTGTGTTAGTTCGTTTAATAAGTGAACAGACACGAACAATAAATTTTGTTCATTTGGTTAAATGAACGAACATGAACAGAGGCCTCATTCGTTCATTTATGTTCGTGGACGTTCGGTAACGTGTTCGTTTGCATTTATTCGTGTTCATTTGTGTTTGGGGTTTTTATTTGTTTTATATATATATTTGATATTCTTTTATTTTTATATATTACCCAAGGTCCCAAACAAATAAACAAATGAATCTACAAACCCTAGGCATTTGTTTATGTTCATTAACGTTTGTTTGTGTTGGGTACCTAAAATCAATGAACGAACACGAACAAGTTCATTTCCTCAACGAATGAACATGAACAGAAAATCTCGTTCGATAAGCGTTCATGATCTGTTCGCGAACACATGTATTTCCTTAACAAACGAACACGAACGCCGTGTTCGTTCGGTTCATTTACAGCCCTAGTTGTGGGTCAATCTGATTACACATTTGTGTACTTACGATTTTTTTTTGTGTAAATAGTTAATTATTGTTACAAAAATAATGTTGCAGAGTTATCCAGAACTTGGAGCGTATCTGGATTCAAGATTTGCGAATGATTTTGGTAGTGAGACTGGGTTAAACTTTCAGGACGGAACATGTGAACAGGATGTTTGTCTCTCCGAATTGTTGTCACTTTTACAAAGCGGCAAAGAATGCTCGATTAACAAGTCGGCTAATAAAATAACGACAACAATGGGAAGTGAAACACCCGTCTCTGCAGGACCCAATATCGGTTCACATTATAGCGCGGGTAATGATCTGGAACAGTCAACAAGCCAGACAAATATTCATGCTACTGGCAGTTCTACAATGGGTCAACCCGAATTCAAGTTTCGGTCCCGTGACTCCCGTTCACCTCGAACTGACCGAACTGAACCAAGCTCAGAAGATGTTATGGGGCAAGGCACTGCTTCTAGAAGACTCCGCCTGCATGTCAATTCTCCATCTCATGGTGATGAAACCAGTTCAACCAAGTCTGAGGTAAGTTCTAGTAAATTACAAACTGTGCCATTGGTCAAAGTCAAACATTAATTTACATGAGTGGTCGAACGTTTTTGTTTCAGGTTTGTGACAGCGTCGACGACACTGAGATAAGTTCTGATTGGTCTAAGGAGACCGATGAAGGAGACGATCAACGGTCCAGATCGCAGATGAAGCAAGATGGTTTTAGTGGCCGTATTCAAATGCAACCATTGGTTTTGGTGAAGGCATATTGTGGTGGTCGTTTCTTGAGGTCCCCGTGGATTCAGGTAATGAGCATATTTCTGGTTATATTTGTGATGATAATATCTTTAGGGGTTACGGAATGCCCAATTTTTTTTTCTTTGATTTGATCGGAGGTTGTAGAAATTTGTCTATATACCGTCTTTAGGTCTGATCATCGATCCTCTACGAGCTTTGCTATTTGGTTACTGGTGTGTTAGGGTTGGAATTCATGTATGTGATAGTGTATTAGGGTTGAAGTTCATGTATGTGATAGTGTATTTTACTTTATGAATCTTTCTTTCATCAATTAGTGGGAAAGTAATATGATTTGGTGGGGCGAGGCTCCTCAAAACCCGATATCTGAAGCTTCAGTTATTTGAAGTTTCAGATATTGGGTTATCTGAAATATATATGATTAACTGAAATTTATAATAATCATATGGCCGATTTTTTTGAGAGGAGTTATGAAGTTTTTAATCGTCCTATGAAAACGTCTTGACAAGGGACATATAAGTTATGGGATTTAATGGATTTAGTTGGAGCGTTGGTAGAAAAAAGTAGCGCAAACTCCACGAAAGTATATGATACGCCGACGCCAAAGCGGTAAAGCAAAGCTAAGGCTAACTTACCAAAAAAACGTAGTAAAAACCGAGGCCCCACGAACAAAGCTAAGTTAAATCTATGCGCTCCTCTAAAATTTCGTAACCTTTATCTAACGATGCCAAGAGCAAAAACACATATTTGCTATGACTAGGATTTTAGTGAGTATGTTTGTTTTGATTTTTATATGTATTACTTGGACAGTTGGACAAGGGGAAAATGGTTAAAAGCAATTAGATGCCAATAGACATAACTTTTGACCGTTAAAAGGTTGTAGACTCGTATAAACTATGTATTCTGGAACCCATATTTTTGCTTTAAAAAAAAATCCCCTTTTTTATTTGATTTCTGTTAAATTTGAATCATTAAATATGAATTTACACGTTTTTAATGGCTTATTTTTTGTCATCAATTGGAATTGAACCCTCATAACACGAAGTCATATAAACACCTTATACCACTAGGCCAAAGGCCCTTTGGTATACTTATTTATTAAATGTTTAATTTAGTTTTAAAAATAATATTAAGATTTACAAATTATAATAGCAGTATAAAATTGGGTATCGTTTAAGAGTGGAAGGGGATGGTCATCATCTATCACAATCCAAATCGCCATTAACACCTCATTTTATCACATTCCATCGCAATTAAGGGATGGTCATCACTCATACTTATCACACCAAGTCACAACTTAACACCTCAACATCAAAGGCAAAGACGCATTCTCCAATCACACTTCAACAGAAAAGTCAAACACACACACATTTTCCTATCAACACGTGATATATATAACAAGTTCCCCTCATCCACAAGTGATTGCACACTTGTGGCGGTGTGATATCACTCATCACGAGTGGCTATCACAAGACCACCCCGACCACCCTAACAAAACAGATTTGATAAACACCTATTCAAAGAAATGTTCTGAAAACATCTATCATTTGTTATTTATCAATTCAGTTTTCCTTAATTTCAAGATTTCCCTTTCTAATTTCGTAAATCCTAAGCTAAGGTATTTAGTTCATAAATTTGAATTTTGATCAAACACCTATTTAAAGAAATATTGCAACCTTTTTTAGTAAGATAAAACATTGCACCTATTCAAAAGTCCCTCATTAGTTCAATGAGGTCACTTGCAATTATTATAAATTGACATAGACATGAAAGTGTATCATCAATTTATTAACCTTATATTGTGACACAAAGAAGAAAAACATTTTAATTGATAAGACAACCCTCTTGTGGTGATTTGAAAACCATGCCTATCTATTTCTTCAAGGTTTGCATGATGTACTCCCCATAAAGATCCCTGCACAACCATTCAATAGTTAACAAGAATCTATATGCATTTTGGTGTATAAACATGAGCTTACATTGAGTGTTGAATGGCTTCAAAAGCAGTAGCTGAAGGCATAAATTCGTCGACCGCAACTTCTTTGTTCTCGTTCTTCTTGTCTATCAACGTGTCAAGAAAATTTATAAAATCATATCTTTCATTTAACCATCTGTAAGGATAATAGGATAAAACAGTATATAAGGATACAATCTTCAAAGAACCGGCGGATTTCAGCCAGACGATGAGGGGGTAACTGTTGTATATCGTTAAAGTGACGGTATTCTGGATCGTCCGCACAAACAGCGATGATTTTGTCATCTCTCTCTCCCTATATGCATCAAACCAATTCACCATTTGTTAAACTCTCATTCGGTTGTGTACGAGATTGATTTATTTGATACCTGATCAATCATAGGCATGAGCCCAAGGGCCTTGGCTCGAACAAAGCATCCCGGCACCACTGGTTCCTGCATGATGACTAATACGTCCATTGGGTCGTTATCTTCGCATAGTGTTCGAGGGATGAAGCCGTAGTTGTGAGGGTAGACCACTGACGAATATAACACACGGTCAACCTAATGAGTTGATCGTAAAGTTAGTCATATGTTCAAGTCAATGAGAACAATGGCTCATTCATATGTCGTAACGATTAACCGATTAACGATCTCACCTTGATGAGACCGGTTTTCTTGTCGAGTTCATATTTCACTTTGCTTCCTTTTGGGATCTCAACAACCTGTCGTATGCATGCATGCAAACGCGATAAACCAAAAATCCAAAGGAAAAAATAATAATGAAACTTATTAGACAAGCCTTTTCGCGTACCACATTGAAGATCTGAGGAGCTTCGGGACCTGCATAACGCACATACATCCATTCATTAACAAAGAAACATACGAACACAAGTCGAATAAAACATGTGCGCACATGTACCTACCGATGTCAATATCATGCCACGAATGAGCTGCAGCAGATCTCTTGGATAAGGTAGATAGGATTCTTTCGTTCAAGCGGGGGGCGCTTTTTGCAGCCATGCTTGCGGGTAATATCGATCTAGCGGTCTAGTTTACTAGAATTCAAGATTTGGATCTGTAAAAGCGGTTTCGGATTAATGTAGTTTCAAAGTTATTGATTAAAATTGACATGCATACCTTTAAGATTGGCGATGAGATTGGAATATCGTTAATTCAATGGAAATTAGGATGAATTTATATGCATAGACATTAGTGGTCATGCTGTTTAAAAGGGAAAATATGAGGAATATGTGCATATACACAAAGGGAGAGAGTCAAACTCGATTTCTACGTGGAGACAATGATAATAATAATAATAATAATAATAATAATAATAATAATAATAATAATAATAACTCAATAGGATATTAACTTAAACTATAAAAACTGTCGCTAGGGTGAGGAAAAATTCGATTAAACGAGCTGTACTGAAAGAACCGGTTCTGGCTTTACTAAACCGAAAATTTAGGGTCGGTTTTGGTTATGTCTTGCTTCAAAACCGAACCGGATCGAAATAAACGATAATACCGAACTTGTTTAAATGTTTGTTATTAAAATTATGACCTAAATCTAATATTGTTAGCCAAAAAAGTTCCATCCTCAAGTTCATTGTAGGTGGTTTAGAGAAATTGTAGCCCAAAAGTTCTAGGCCCAATTTTATTATATTGGGTCATTTTTTGGCCCAAAACATTTCAAGCCCAATTGTAAAACTGAAAATGGACTCATAACCAAACAGAAACCGATTGGTTGGTTAGTTTTGAGCCCAAACCGATCATTGCGCGTCGCCTAATAGTCACTAATTTAGCTACCCTTTCATTTCGCTAGCTTACTTTTCACAATTTGGAAAAAAAGGAAATCTAAAACAAAATTGGTCGCCAAACTTTATTCAAGAAGTTTTCTTTACAAAAAAATCCGGTCGCTAAATATAAAAAAATAATAATTAAATAAATACAGTCGTAGACTAGGTCACAATTACAAAGAAAAATAATAAATAGAAGCCGCTAAAATGATCGAAAAATATAAAATAAGCAATCATAAAAAATTTTAGACACAATCGCTAGTGCAGACGTAATTCCAAAAAAAATGTTAAATGAAAAATCGCTAAAACATTGACAAAATATTATAAGATTTTCAAGAATGCACGGTTGCTAATGTGTTCTCAGTTTAAAAATGATGAGCCAATGGCTTTACAGCCTAGTTACATCTTAGGAATGGGATAAGACTTTGGGGTCAATAAGTCTTAGGTTCGATTCCCACAAGGGGAGGTTTTTCCAATATTAATTGTGTTTCCTCCTGAATTGGTGTGTATACATTATGCCTAGTGGAGATGAATATGATCGGGTGGTTTCGCTGGTGACACGATGATACTCCAGTGTTCCGTCAGTGATCCAAATTTGCCGTTTAAAAAAAGTTTAAAAACGATGACAAAGGTTGGAAGAAACATAAGTGTTGTTTGTTTTTCTAAAAAATATATGCGCAGGCACTTCTATCTGCGCCACACAGACCACGCGTAGACATTTCCATCTGCAGACTATTTGTTTTCTGAAGATGTTTCATTAAAAAACGGCTGCGCAAGCTCTTCTTAGTGCAGACTTGGTCCAGCCACTTCTAAAATCTTCTAAGGTCTGCAGAGGGTTAAACACCACCACCCTCCACCACCACCACCTACCACCACCACCACGATCCACCACCCACCACCGTCCATCACCACCACCACCACCACCACTATCCACCACCCACCACCATTCATCACCACAAGCACCGTCCACCACCCACCACCACCCACCGTCCACGTCCACATCCACCGTCCGCACACCACCACCCACCACCACCGTTCGTATACCACAACCAGTTTAATTTAGAAATCTACATACGTTAAAAAACAAACAACCTTTTTCTTGCAGACTGCAGAGCTTTTGTCCACTTCTTCTTCTACATATGTATGCAGATGTAATCCGCAGACTGCAAACATTTTAAGTCTTAAAAAACAAACAACACGTTCAAACAGTAACAAAAAAAAACACAATAGAAAAAAATATGGGTCATCAATTTCAATCGTAACTCTTATTAATAAAAAAGTACTTTAAAAGGTAGGCGGCCGCAAAAACAGAGAAAAAGTAAACCAAAATATTAAAAAATGATAGTGCAATCAAACATAAACAAAGAGTTTGGCAAAACAACACAAAGGAACAAGTGATGGTGACAGGGCCGGCTCAACCATTTTGGTGGCCTAAGGCGAAGAAAAAGTTTGTGGCCTTTTCCCGCCCAAAAAAAAATTGCGAAAAACCCTCCTCCTTTACCCGGGCTTGGGACCGGCAAAATAAACTATAATGTTTATTGTTGGCGGAGTTAATTTTTTTATTTTTTTTGCATTCTTATATATTTGTTGTATGTGTAAAGATATGTTTAGATTAAGTTTACTTTTCTAGCTTTAATAGATGCAAACTTTTTAATAAAATCTTCATAATCAGTTTCTTCTAACAAATCGTTTTCAATTGACAAAGTAGCTAATCCATTCAATCTTTCTTGTGACATTGTAGATCTTAAATAATTTTTTAACAATTTTAATTTAGAAAAGCTTCTTTCGGCCGACGCAACAGTTACCGGGATAGTTAACATAATTCTATAAGCAATATAAGCATTTCGAAAAGATTTAAAGTCATTAATATAGTTTAATATGTTTATAGGGGTGTCACATTCTAAATCTATCTAGAACTTTTAATTCTTCAAATAAATCTAAGCCATCAATATCTATACTAGTATCATGTTTTAATATAGAATGGCCGGATTCATGTTTACGATATTTATTAGACATTATAAATCTATAAAAATTCACAGAACTCACTAACAAACAGAAAATTAGGCAACTAGGAAATTAGGGCTAATATCAAAAACTTCAATTAGGCAACTAGGAAATTAGGATTTAGGGCTAATATCACAAACTAGAAAGTTAGGGCTTTACCTTCAGCACTGAGCGATTCAGCGAAGATGCAGCCACTGAGCAAAGATGCAATCTTGATTTTGTAAGAACTGTAATCGATGATGACTGATGAGCAGCGCTGATGAAAGAAGATGAGCGACAGTGAGTTCAGTTTGTAAATTAGGACTTAAGAAGATGAATCAGAATCAGTGGCGACATATAAAGAAATAAAAATTACCGTTGAAAGGAGATGATGAGACGCAGGCGGCTGTTTGTCTTCCCAGCGATGCCATACCCGTTGAATTGTTGAAAGAAGATGATGAGACGCAGTCGCTGCCCTGCCGCCCTAATCCCCTATACGACCAGCGGTTTTCCAGAAATTACATATAATATAAATTTTTTTTAAATGGAGGCCCTATTAGAGGTGCACAAAATAACCGGTTAATTAACCGTAACCGGTTATTAACCGAAACCGTAACCGGTTAATAACCGATTTAGGAATAACCGGTTAGTGGTTATTTTTAACCGTAGGTTAGTAACCGGTTATAAGTATTTAGTATAGTAACCGGTTATTAACCGGTTTTTTTAACCGATAGACCGGTTAACCGAAAAAATAACTGAAAAAATTCAAAAAAAAGGCAAAAAAAACCGGTTAATAACCGAAAATAACTGGTTAATTAACCGAACCGGTTAAAGTAATTAACCGGACCAGTTAAAAAAATAACTGGTTAAAGTAATAACCGGTTAAAGCATTAACCGGTTAAATTCAAAAAGTCAAATTAACCGGTATAACCGGTTAACCGAACCGGTTATTAAAATTAACCGGTTTGTGCACCTCTAGGCCCTATAGATAATGTGGCCCAAGGCCCAAGCCTCATTTGGCTTACCCTTGGGCCGTCCCATGGTGACTTGGTGTGAGTGAGAAATCATTAAAGATAGCTCCGTGAATTGAATGAAGGCCCAATATTATGATTACCAGTCGACATTGCACCACTAAAATCGGTTTCTTAAAAAAAGAAACAACAAATGACCGACTTCTCTTTATAAAGGACCACTTTGAACAACATTGCCAATCCTCTCGTCTATTTCTGTATTTAGCACAACTATCTATAATCGCAAGACGATAGAACGTCCGGATAAAGGAAAACACCTCCTTTAACAAAAATATAACAGGTTTTAAAAGAAAACGAGTTATATAATTAAGGATAGGAGTTGCCTACAAAGTCCAAATTTTCTAAAAAAGTGTAAAACAGTCATAAAACATCATAATATCAACCATAAAATAAACAAAAAACCCATAAATAACATAATGAAAATTACTAAAACATCATATCTTTGAGTTTGTGTTGTGTTTTGGATAATAAGCCTCTGATTATGTAATAACAAATATTATGGTGTTTTATGTTGATTAGCATGTTGTGTTTTATATTGATAGCATGTTATGTTTTATATTCATGGTTCTTCGATTTTTTATTTGAAGTTTTTATGGACTATTAGGCTGATGGGTATGGTGACATTCCATCCTTGGAGGACCATCCGTCACGTAGGCGCCACGTCATAGTCCTCACAAGGATGGTCACTAGAGGGTATGGGAGGATGATCCTACCCCACCAGTTTTTTTTATTTTTTTTATTTTTTTATTTCTATGCCCTATGTACAAGTATTGAAGCCTAATGTACAAGTCCCTAACACAAACAAACAAACAAACAACAAAGGGGGCCCACCATTGGAGGATCGTCGCCACCGTCTGAACTTCGACGTTGAAGACGAGACGGGATGGAGGACCGGGGGGGGGGGGATGGGGGTCGACGCCGGCGCCGGTGGAGGACGGACCGTCCTCAACGTCCATACCGTGCTGCCTTAGGGTTTTAATATAATGTTTTAGTAATATTCACTATATTATTTATGAGTTTTTAATTGTGTTTTGTGGCTGAAATTATAATGTTTTATGTCTTTTTACACTTTTTGGAAAATTTAGACTCTATAACCGAACTCTACCCATATAATCAAATTCAACACCAAGAAAACAAATAGAACATTAAAAAAATGTATTAGTACATGGTTTTGTAGTAATTAAAACCCAGGTTCTATAGCATTAAAAATGTTCTATTATTATTATTATTATTATTATTATTAGTTATATAATAAAATTATAACGTACCATGTGTCTTACACGAAGTGAATAAAAAATTCAAATAGTTAGTAACAAAGGTTTAAGAATTAAAAGACGACATTACGAAGACGCTTTTCAAATGTCTGAATAAAGTTTACGTCGTGTACGATCAAAATGTGTGATGTTTAACAAGTTTATAAATATGAAAGCATTTGATCACTCGATCAGAGAATTTGCGTCATCAACCTTCTCGTAAGTTTAGAAGTCACAAGATCATGCAATTGCATGATCAATTTTCTTATAAATTTCAGCAGTTACAAAAACCGTTTGTGATGTTTTTGATAATTAATTGAATAATATATATTGGCGAGGCATGAAAAATCGAATACTTTAAGATTTCGTTTGCGGTCATAGTTTTGAATAATATATATATGTATACACACATATATATATATTGTAGGGTTATTGTAAAAAGGGTGTGTTTTGTGAGAAGTGTAGGAATGAATCTACACCCTTTGATCTATAATCTAATGATTGAGATTATAATGGCAAAATTGTAAATAGTGTTTACCATTAAAATAATTAATTTTCTATATTGAGGTTATAAAGGTAAATTTAACATTTTTAAATTCAAAAACCCACATGCAATGCACATGCAAGTTCCCTCCGTCTTTTTTAAACGTCAATATTTTTTATACGTAACTTTTTAAAAAAATACAACATAATAACGGGTGTTTTATATTTAATATAAGTACCATATTGATATACTTATATAGAGAAAAAAAATACGTTTCGATCGGATGTTTTAGTCCATGGTGTTTTGTCTATGTTGTTAATTGAATAGTGATTCAAGGCGTTGTGTTTTACAACAAAACACCATAAATGTATATAAGACACCATAACATTGCAAATACCATTGAATTCAGCAAACTATTTACAGTAAAACTCCATAAACGTATATAAGACACCATAACATTGCAAATACCATTGAATTCAGTAAATTACCATTTTCTTATACATAAACATCATGAAACTAAAATAAAACACCATAAAAAACAATACACCATACATGTATACAAAGACACTGTCACACCCCCAAAAATACCCCAAGCGGAAACCCCCGCGAGGCGTGTGACATACCAGGATCTAGCCACCAATCACATTGAACTCATAACAAGATTTCAAATAAAAACTTTCATTTATTAAAATAAAGTGTTACAAAAAAACATTAAATGTAATTCAACGTGTTCAGCGGAAGCATAAATCATTAGTTAAGTTTTTCATAAACCAAGTGTATGAAACCATTAGACTTGTCTCGTGGTTCCATGTATCTCGACCCATGACCACTCCAGCCTCCCAGACAGCAAGTTCCACACCTACACATATCTATAACCTGCGAGCATGCAAACAAGTGTATCAGACAACGCTGGTGAGTTCACAGTTTTATGAAAACGTTTTGTTACCAAGTGTTTAATCCAGTTTAATAACAATTCCGAAAGTAATGTTGATAATAACTCGAGTACCGTACAAGATGGCGCCAGATTATTTTGCCCGTCCCTAATGCCCCCTATCAAAGCATTGGTCATGATTAAGGTCATTAGTTCACGCCCGTCCTCTCAGGTACGGTGTGAGGTTGCCAAGCCTAATAGCGCTATCAACTAATACTCTGTTACCTCTCAGGTAACTATTCGGTATAAGATGGGACTTAAGGTGATAGGAAATGAGTGTATTATCCAACATCCCAGTTTTTACCCAGAAAGACTTATTCCTCTCAGGGGTACCCATTTGATTAACCCAAAGACTTATTCCTCTCAGGAATACCCGTTTGACTGTCCCACCCACCGGGACGCATGCTCAAGAGAAGTGAACTCACCTTAGACTGCTCGGAATGTTACGTTACATTACCCGTTCCAAGTTGGTCAACCAAACCCTACCGTGGTTACCAAAGATGATCAGTTTCGTAAACACATATCTAGATCACGTATTCAACAAGTCACATGTAATACCATTGTCACTTAACACATAGTAAATGTTTAGATTTCATACACGTTCATAACACAAGTTCATGTTCCCAACAGTAGTTACCAATAACATCAGTTTCATAATAATCAAATCACGTATTGTCACAGATTGCATTCACCGCAAAGATCACCGTACATTCACATAGCAAGTATTCAGTTCTCATACAAGTCCACATCCCATGTGCATAACGCATAACAATATTTACCGAGTAAGTTTGCTATTCACACGCCCAACCCGGTTCCTCGTTCATATTTTCTATTATTAACATGCATCGATAAAACATTATCATCCTCATACAACTCGTAATCTGTTTGGAACCTTACTGTTTAGAATGTTGTGTTTGTTTGTTCACTTGCAGCATCTCCACGAAGAACCAGTTCTTCGTGGGGTGCTTCCTTGGCGAAGAACCCTGTGGCGAAGAACTGTAGTTCGTGGAATACTTTCATGACGAAGAACTGTACTTCGTCATGAAGTGATCTCGACGAAGAACCCTAGTGGTTCGTCAAGGCCAGCCAACGAAGAACTGTAGTTCGTGGAATACTCTCTAAAACATTATCATCCTCATACAACTTGTAATCTGTTTGGAACCTTACTGTTTAAATGGGAACGTAGCGCGTTTCCGCGATGTTGAGACGCAAAGTACCTCGAATTTATATTGTTTAATGAAAATGTATTATATTTGACCCGACTGGTTTCCGAAAAAAATACATCAAAAGGTATACCAACTGAAAACGTACATAAAAATAAGAACGAAATTCTATCATATTTGACCCAACATATTTCTGAAGAAATTTTACGTCGAAGGATAAATCAACTTGAATTTATACTGACACGTGCATACAAATAAACACGTAAAATGTAGTGTTTTTTTAAGTTAAAAAATGCTGCGGCGTGTTGCGACGGTGTTGAAACGTAGTGTGACTCGAATTTATACCATTTAATGCAAATGTATTATTTTTTACCCGACTTATTTCTGAACAAATTTACGTCAAAGCGCATATTAATTGTAAACGTGTATAAAAACTGGGCACGAAAACGTATTATATTTGACTCGATTCATTACTGAAAAAATAAAATTTACGTCAAAACGTAGATCAACTGAAAACGTACATAATAATAAACATAAGAACATGTTATATTTGATCCAACTCATTTCGAAGAAAAAATTACGTCAAAGCGTATCAACTTGAATTTATACCGATACGTACATAAAAATAAACACGTAAAACCTGATTAGAAAGTCTTTAAAAAGTTAAGGGCTTGTAAGCGTCAATGCTAAAAGTTGAAGGGTAAAAATATACAAAATTCAAAAACACCAAAAAAAAAATAGTTAATTATTGTTTTCGTCCCTGTGTTTTGTCAAAAATCACTATTTCAGTCCATTAGTTTAAAAATTGCGATTTCAGTCCCTGTGTTTTCACTTTCGTAACCATTACAGTCCACATCGTAACCATTTCAGTCCATGTACTTAACAGAATAATGGATTGAAATAATTACGAAAGTGAAACCACAGGGACTGAAATGGTTACGAAAGTGAAACCACAGGGACTAAATCGCAAATTTTAAACTAATGGACTGAAATAGTGATTTTTGACAAACCACAGGGACGAAAACAGTAATTAACTCAAAAAAAAGTCAAAAGAAATGTTTGTATACAATTTCAAAATCACATCCGTCATATTTATCAACTTCCTCCACATATATAATTAATAGAATTAAATTATCATATCCATAAGGCCGGAGGGTGTGGGGGCGCCACCCAGGCCACATCACCTTCTATAGCGCCCCTAGGCGCTATACATCCACACCGCGTGAGTTAACATGGGGCGCTATACAAGGGGCTCCATGGTGGTAACGGGAGAAAATTGAGGGGATCGAGGTGTGTTGGTCAAATGTGACCGTTTGGCAACGTTCAATTTAAAAAAAAAAACTTTTTTAATTCAAATATAAATATAAACCTATCCCAAACTTTTTTTAATTCAAATATAAATATAAACCTATCCCAATCATTATTATTTTTTATTAACACTATTTTATTAGGTGTTATGTCACACCCCCGATATTTCCACGTATTATCGGTGGGCCCGGAGGGGAGTATCGTGACGTAGTTGATATCATCATAGACAATTGATCACAGTTTAAATGCACAGCGGAAGTCTAAAAAATAATATTACAAACCGAATTCGAAAGTATAATAAAATATTACACAACAGTTGTAAGCGGATCCACAGGCGAATCTAAAACAGAAAGTAAACATAGTTCAACAGACTTAAAGTATTAAGAGCTTGCAAGACTCTTTAATCTTTTTTGGAAAAATACGTCAGTTTACACTGGTAAATACAATTAACTGACTCTTTTTTAAAAGTATTTATAAAATTGGTTTGGATGCACAAGGCATAAATCTTTTATAACTTGGGACAATTATTAAAATAATCTTGTATACATATTTATATGTTTGTCGTCCATTCAGGGCCCGGTTAGAAGAGCCGAGACAAGATTAATAGACACACCACTAGTATAAGCCCACAAGAAGTTTCCTCAAGAGTGAGATGCCGTTTTACATACGCAACTGTCAGGTGTATGCCTACACCCCGTGCTTAAGTCGTGGCCATTTCAAATGAATGAGCCGATGATATCCAGGACACAGTCATTAACCCCCAAAAGGCTTTGTACCAAACAAAACAGATTAAAACGGGTTATGCAATTTATTAATCACAATCCGATTAAATGATTTCATACCCGACCAAGCGGTATTATTATAATACCGTATCCTAAGCCCGTATAAGGGGAAATAAGTTAAAGGTATTTACCTGAGCTAAATGAAATTTATTGTCAGTCGTATTTTCTAAACAGCAAGTACAGGGAGCTTTTACTGGGCTCCTAATCTAGAACGAAGGTTTTAATAACCTATTAGATTCCTAACGGGTCTTATTTAAGTTATAGCTTTGCCCAGTTAGTTTTTAAAGGAAAGTTTACGGTTCAAAACGCAAGATTAAGTGAAGACCGGATTAGAATGTGATTTAGACCCAACAAGTATGAAGACTTGTATAAAATGGGTAGACTAAACACATTCTGGATTTTGAAGTAAATATGATAAGGTTTAACCCGTTTCGGCTAATTTATACAAACTAGTTACATAAATCGTACCGAACACGTATAAGCATAACGGGTAACCGAATGAGTCATGTACAAGTTCCATAAGTTATTATGCTTAAAATATGTTGTGATATCAGTAGGATATCTTCCATTATGCCCAAAATGAATTTAAAACCAATTTAAGCCCCGTAAGGGTATTTTGGTTATTTTAATGTTTATAAAAGAAGTTAAATAATAAACTGAGGTTCTGGTCTAAAAATATCAGTAAAAACATTTATTTTATCAAGTTACATCAATAAGATATCATACATATGCGAGGTTTATCATTTATGGCCAAACTATGCACCGTAGGGGCATTTTGGTCATTTCACACATGCTTTTAAAGTCAAATTTTGAAATCTGAGTTCAAGACTTTTACTTACTGTTAAAGTATAAAATTTATTTATAAAATCAGTAGGTAATAAGTCTTAGGCGTTAAATATGGTTTTAAACCATACTATGCGCCTAATTAGCGTAAAAATCGGTATTTGACGATATTTGAAATATTTATAAAATTATGAAGTTTTGATTAGTTTCTAAAGCTTAAAATATTTTATTTAACATATGAAATCAGTAGGAAAAGGTTTGGTATCAAAGTGATATGTAAAACTCATTTTACTAGCGAAAAGGGCATTATCGTCAATACCGAATTTACACTAGAACTCTATGTTATGATTAGTATAAAATTTGACAAAAATTTCCAAAAATCCCTAAGTATTATATTTAATCAGTGGGTAGCAAGTTTGGTGCCAAAAATTGGGTTTAAATATGATTTATGCCAAAAATGCCATTTAAATAAATAAAAAGCTTTTGTTTTACGATATCTTGTATATCTTTCATTTTAGACCAGAAACGGGTGTCAAATTTTTAGGACATTCTTATAATTCAGTAATGAAGATTTTTGTCCACTCACATTTCCAAAAATTTCGTTTTTATATCAAAAGGGCATAATGGTCAACTTTTAAGCATTTAACGGATACATGTAATGAACTAGGATTTCTATGGAACCATGTTGTATAACCTAAGGGGGTTATACTAACATATATTATGGTCCTAAAGGAACCCTAAGGCATAACTAAACTAAGCTAAATCGGTTCAGAACTGAAAGTCAAAGCAAAAGTCTACTTTTGCGACTTTCGGTTGCGAACCGAGCCTAAACTTAGAATTGTCGGGTTGAACATGCCTAAACATGTTCTTATATTATTTACCAAGTTATTTAAGTGTTAAAACATGTTCCATAACCTCTGTATTATTAGTTATGAATTATTTTGTAAAAACTGACTCGTTTGACTTTTTGTTAAGTAGTTTGACCTGACAATTGACCAAGTAAATGTGATAATTAGGAGGTGCCCTTATAAGGGTTTATTACCTACATAATTACCAACATATAGCCACTTTCAATTCGAATAATGACTGGACCGTTAGTGATTAATCACAAAGTCAAAGCGAAATTACGATATCTTTGACTTTCGGTCATTAAACTAATAAAAGCTTAATCACAGAAGCCAAGAACACTTACAAGGGTCCTTAGCACAAAATTTTGAACTAAGAGAGCTTCCATATTGTTTTGGTCAAAAAAAAAAAAAAATTTGTTGAGGATATTGCAACCAAACTCTATGTTACGGGGTATGATGCTAACAATGTAGAACAATAATAAGGATCACTTCAATGTAAATTGCCGAAATGACACAAGGATTTGTACGGGGAAAAAGCCCTTGATCAAGAGTTGATCTTCGGCACAAAAAACCCCGGGTGATGGAAACTACCGATCACCAAGCTCAAATAAATGAATAAATGTTTACAACTTCGGATAGTAACGAGCTAGGTACAAGGATCACTATCGTGAAATGTGTAAGTGTGAGTGAAAACGAATGAATGTTCGTCGAGAGCTTCAAGTGTGCGAGTATATGAGTGTATGTAGTTGTAAAATTGACTAAGTGTTTCTCTACTAGCTCGTTACCCCTTTTAAAATAGAAATATAACTACCAAACTAACTATCCGACTTTTGTGCCAAGCCCCCACGTTCTCCATAACGTCCATTTTTAGCTAAGCACGTGCAGAATAGTTTGGGAATATTCTCCAGGAATGTCGCCAAGACTTGGTCAAGCTGGTTATACCTGCGAGATAGTACAAAACATAAGTAAACAATCGTCAGTACGAGGATCCTTAAAGTGATCCATGATCCTGATCCTGAAGCTCTTCTGAGGATCACCACCTGTCACAGAAGTAAGGATCACTAGTTAAGATAACGAATAAGGATCACTAATTGTTAGAAAATCCTCCCCTAACAATTGCCCCCAAAATATAAGGAGTTAAATTGTAAATATGTGAGTTATATTTTACTGATCTTATCCGCAACAAACTAACGGATATATAGCCGTTAAAATAGAACTAGCTGTTGCGATCATGACGTCACGGAAGTGACAATCCTGCAGAATCATAATTATAAATAGGGATATAGATAGGATCATTATGCATTCAAATTCGAAAGAAACTCCCTTTAAATTCTCAGTCGACAATCAACCAGGTATTTCTTTCTCCTCTTTCTTCCTCTCTTACTCTGTTTTTCTTTCTTTATCTCCGTCACTTCGAAAATGTTGCTCCGAAGTTCACCGGCCAAGGATCACCCAAAGAACAGTCCTCCGAAAAGCCAGGGGATCATTGAAGACTCTATTAAAGAACGCTGCTGCTTCAATGATGCTCAGATAGATAGGATCCGCTACTGCTTTCCGACGAACACCGAATTTAGGCCTTTTGACCCCAATGCCCTGAGCGATCATATCTCCGATAAGTGGGTTGCTTTCCCCGTCACTCCTTTCACCATAGGCTATACATATCCTTTTCCAGCCTTCACCCAATCTTTCTTTTCCCTAACCGGCATCTCTTATATCCAAGCCATGCCGATGATTTGGAGGGTTTTGTACACCCTTGAAAGGATCATCGATCAGGAGGGAATAGATCTAGGAATGGCAGAGCTGGGAGAACTGTATGATCTTACCACCTTTGGCTCTCACCGTTATTTGTTCAAACGTAAACCCGGTGAGGAACACCCGATCTTCAAAGCCACCAAGAATGATGCTAATTGGAAACGACGCTTCTTTTTTATCAAGAGAGATTCCATCCAGGATGGAAAGGATCTTCCTAAAAAATGGGCTACCCATGGTAGGATGGAGGATCCTGAGAAGGATCACCAGGAACTTTCTTTTGATGTAAAGATAACTTATATTTTTGCTTTCTTTTTATGCAGCTATCACCGTCTCACACCTCAAACTGTCCCCTGCTGCTAAGGAAAGGCTCCTCGCTTTCAAGAAACTTGATCCTGAGACAAGAACTTTCAAGACAACAACCCAAGATTCACAGGAGGTATCCTCAGGCTCTGTCACAATGTCAAGTAAGTATCCTTGTTTAAAATTTAAATAAATAGTGAAATATGAACTAAGAAAAGATACTTATCTTGTTTTGATTGTGTAGGTGCTGGAAAATCTGCCAAGCCTGTTTCCCAGTTCAATACGGCTGACCTTGATGTCGTACGATCCAGGAAGAAAAGATCCACTACCAGTCCTAGCATCTCCATTCCAAAGGCACCCACCAAAGGAAAGGGTGTCAAGAAGAGGAAAACTTTTGATGCCGAGGATCTTCAAGGCCTACCACTGATCCGCCACCAGTTCCTTGAATACTTTAACGATGTAAGGATCCTCAATTCTGCCTAGGTATCCTACTCGTATGAGGATCACTTTATCTTGAACTGCTTTATCCTTTTCTTTGCAGAAATTTGCTGAGATTGAGGATTACGTGGGGAATGTTGAGGAGCAGGACAAGAAAATTGCTGACCTCCAACAGGTTGTCGTGCTCAAGGACCTTGCTCTTGCTGATCTTCGGAAGGAACTCCAAGATGAAAAGACTAAGACAGCTAAACTTCTGATCGACCTTGACTATGAGAAGCATGACCTCATTGAAAATGCTAAGGTCTCTGCCGCCATCACGATGTATCAGATAAAATTGAAGATGGCCCAGGAAGCTCAAGATCCTAGTTTTGACAAGAACAGCTGGGATGTTGAGGGTTGGAAGGCAAGGTTGGCTGATCTTGAGGATGATGAGGAGGAGGCTACTGAGGTCTTGGCGATTGAAGTAAGTGGCAGTGGGAAGGATCTGATGAAGGATACCGCAGCTGGAAGGGATGATGATGCAGCGAAGGCATAGGCTGCATAAATGGGCGATGAAGGACATTTCTAGACGTAGCCGGAGCCCATTTTTTAAGTTTGATAGTTTGTTTTGGTGATGGTGTTTTTTGTTGAACAATGGTGGGTTGTACTGAACAATAGGTTTTTAGGATTAAGGGTCATGTATGATCCTTTGGACAATAGGCAGGATTGCAATTGGTGGAGGGATCCTCTGTTTGGGGGATGAAGCCATTGTGATCCTGCCGCCTTTATATTCCTGCACTATCTTTGAACTTATTATCATGGACACCCTTTACCTACCCCAGCGGACGGGCCACGTTTTGCTGGTAGAAGCTCGGGTAGGTAATTTTGACAACCTTTTAAGGGTTAGTCTTTTGTTTATAAATAAAAACTTAACCTTTTGTCGCTTATCTCGTGTTGTTATACTTTTTAATATCTTACTTTCCAACTGTTGTAATGTTCATTCTGTTTATACTTATCAAGCCTTAAAAAATTAGAAAAGATATCCAGAAAGTTTAGGATATGATCAAGGATCACATATCCCATAACCGATAAGTTCTAAAAAGTGATATGGTTTAAGAATCACAAGTTCAGTTGTCAAGTATAAGGGTTATTCAAATAAATAGTGAATAGAATTAAAAATAGTTAAGGATCATACCTGAGAATCCAAGTTAGGATCCTAACCTTAATAAGGATAACTATAAGATAACCCTTAGAATAAAGTAAGGATCAAGGATCCCTAGTTGCCTATCTTCAAGAACCTGAAATAGAGCATCACTTGGGACTAAGCCAATATAAGATAAGAATTAGCAACTGGGGACAAGCCCAAGGATAACTGGGGACAAGCCCAAGGATAACTGGGGACAAGCCCAAGGATCGTATGTAAACTGGAGTATGGCCCTAACTGGCGACTATCCAAACTTAGTGGCATGAAAATGCCAAAACCTTAGCTAACGTGAAAACGTTAGAAACCTTAGCTAACGTGAAAACGTTAGAAACCTTAGGTGTTTGCTACATAAAATATTGACAATGCCTTATTCAGAAGTTTATCATGGAATTGTCATTTATGGCAATTTATTAACCATGGTACTTTAAGCCATATTGGTTAATTTAATTCATTTAAATTTTTATTATATTTTATCCCAGTTATAAAACTATTAAGGACAATAGGGTGGCATGCAAAAGGCCTAGTCACAAGGACAATTTTAATTCATAAGCCATGATTTTATAGAATCAAGGCATTTAGGTTTGAACATAGTTCATTACCTCTTCTTGACAGGGAGTCGTAGACTACAACTGTCTTTTGTCTTATTTGACAATCATTATGGCCCGTAGGCACTACATCACTAATGGATGTTTAATATATGATCATCTTAATTGATGATTTGAACCCATGATTCATGGATCATTAGGTTAGATTAGGAATCTGGAAGAATCCAATTTAAGGACGACATGTGTGACTTTACCGAATCACATCTGCCAGGAGTGCTAACATGTTTTCAGATGTTAACAAGGACTTGAATCTTTTCAAATAGGTTTTATCATCATGGCCAGGTCTGTAATGACATATAGGCTAGGTTATACCTTTTACGATTCTTTCTAATATATTGGCAGATTAATTAAAAAGGAATGATAATTTGATTTATTTCATATAATATATTCATGCATATGATTACAAATGAAATTTTTTAATAAAACATTCCAATAAACTTTAAATGAAGGAATTACATAATTGCCCTAAAAAGGACTTTTGAAATAAATAACTTGTCCACATAGGGACTAAAAGAAGAAATACAAGTCCTCGCAGGGACTGAATACATAAATAAAATTGTCCACGCAGGGACTGAATTGAAATTAACAACAATACGAATAAATAAATAAGGATTTTAATAATCCCTCTTCTTCTTCCCCTTGAACAGATTTGCCAAACCCTTAAGAAATCCCCGGTGGTTTCTACGCTCCTCTTGAACCTCTCGTTCCACCTGGCTCAACCTCTGAAGAATCTTCTGTTGCTGTGGTGGTTGGATCAGTGGCAGCTGTGGTGGCTGCTGCTGCGGAGGTTGAGGAGGTGGCGGGTATTGATACCCATAAGATTGGTACCCAGACTGGTATGAGGCTGCGAAAGGTCCTCCAGGGTGAAGAGCATTGTAGTTGGCCGCCTCGAGGTACGGGTCGACGGTAGGGGCATTGTAGTAATTATAGCCAGGATAAGCTGGCTGCTCAAAGGGGTTATATGCCGCTGCACCGGCGTAAGAAGGTATTGGGTTATCATAACCCATGTGTGGTGGTGGTGGTGCAACTGGTGCAAAGTCCACCTCAGAAACTGGGTTTGAAGGCCCACCCATTTGCGGGTCTTCATTCAGTGGCAGGTAGTGACTGCCACTGGAGTGTTGAGAGGTGCTGAAGTGAAAATCCCCTCCTTGCACGGACATCCGTGCACCTGTTCTTCTCCGCCTCGGTGGTTCTGGAGGCGGTTGCTGTACTAGCGGCGGCGGCGGCGATGGCGGTGGTGTGACCGCTTAGAAATGCGGATCCTCAGAGGAATCCTGCTGCTGTTGAGGAAGTGGCTTGAAAGAGGGAGTGAACTCCCAGGGGTACGAGGCAAACCTTGCTTCATAGCTGTCTGGACCCCGGTATGGTGAACCGTGGAAAGACGATCCATCAGAAATTTCAATGGGATGCGTCGGCATCCCACTTAGTGGCATCTCGGGATCGGGGTCATCATCCATATCCATTCCCTGAGCTTCAGGGAAATGGTCTTCAGGGCCCAATGGGTTATGGCCCATTGGTTCTTCAATCTGATTTGCCGGGTTTAACCGGCTCTGGAAATACGGTGTCGGGTCCTGGAAGGCCCGATGTGAGCTTGACCGCGACCGCTGCAGCAGTATGAAGGAATGGTGAGAATGATCGGACTCGTTGCCTTGATGTAGTCCGAATGAATCCTGGTATGAAGGCAAGGAGCTAAGCGAGACAGAATGCCTCGCAGGCTCTAGGTAAGTTCTCCAGTCCTCCTGGGGACTAGAGCTCATGGCTGAGGGTGTTCGCCGGTGGGAAGGCCCGGCTTCATGATCATTTGGAGCAGTGATTGGCGCCTTGCCTCGTCCGCCTCTTCCTCTGAATCTTGGTGGTATCTTCTTTGATCCTGTCAAAACAACAAAGGAAACAACAAAGAAAAACAATAAAGGACAAAAATAAAAGATTAGGATTAGTCCTAAGTCCTTTGCCTAGACTCGGAAGTCAAGGAATGTGCAACTGTGTCATTGAGATTAAACACAAATGGCTAGTGTTTAATTCACTCAATGTTGGCTCTGATACCAACCTGTCACATCCCGATATTTCCACATATTAACGGTGGGCCCGGTGGGGAGTATCGTGACGTAGTTGATATCATCATAGTCAAATAATCACACTTCAATGCACAACGGAAGTCTAAGAGTAATAATATTACAACCCGATTGAAAGTAACATAAGTATTACAAACGAAATGTAAAAAGGATCCACAGGCGGATCAAAACAAAGGAAAATATGTTCAACAGATTTTAAAGTGATAAGGCTTGCAAGACTCTTTATTTATTCACTCGGGAGTAGCCAGCCTATTTCGCATAGTACCTGCACTTAACCTTTTGGAAAATACGTCAGTTTACACTGGTAAATACAATTAACCGACTCATTTTGAAAGCAATTAAGAAAATTTATTTAAATGCACAAGGCACAAATAATCATTTATAACTTGGGACAATTATTTAAAATAATCTTGTATACAAGTTTTATATGTTTGTCGTCCGTCGGGGCCGGTTAGAAGGGCCGGACAAGATTAACTGACACACCACAGGTATAATGCCCACAAGGAAATTCCTTATTATGGGATACCTTTTATACATACGCAACTGTCAGGTGTATGCCTACACCCCGTGCTTAAGTCGTGGCAATTTCAATGAATGAGCCGAGGATATCCAGGACATGGTCATTAACCCCCCAAAGGCATTGCATCAAACAAAACAGATTAAAACGGGTTATGTAAATATATTAATAACAATCCGATTTTAAATAACCACATACCCGACCAAGCAGTATTATAATACCGTATCCAAAGCCCGTATAACGGAAAATAAGTTAAAAGTATTTACCTGAGCAAAAATATAAATTTTATCCCAGCCGTATAACCTCAGCAAGTGCAAATATCTTTTACTGGGCTCCTAAATCTGAAACGAAGGTTTTAATAACCAATTAGATTCCTAACGGGTCTTACTTAAGTTTAAACTTAGACCGGTTAGTCTTAAAGAAAGGTTTACGGTCCAATACGCAAGGTTAAGCGAAGACCGGATTAGAATGTGATTTAGACCCGACAAGTATGGAGACTTGTATAATATGGGTAAACTAAACACATTCTGGATTTGGAAGCAAAAATGATAACGTTTGACCCGTTTCGGTCAATTTATGCAAACTAGTTACATAAACCGCACCGAACGTGAATAATGCATAACGGGTAACCAAATGAGTCATGCACAGGTTCCACAAGTTAATATGTCTTAAATATGTTGTGATATCAGTATGATACCTTCCATTATGCCCAAAACGAATTTAAAATCAATTTAAGTCCCGATAGGGCATTTTGGTCATTTTAAGGTTTATAAACGAGGTTTAAATAAAAACTGTAGGTCTGGTCCAAAAACTTCTGTGAAAACATTTATTTTATGAGGTTATAACAGCAAGATATCAAACATATGTGTATTTCATTATTTATGACTAAACTATGCACCGTAGGGGCATTTTGGTCATTTCACATATGCTTTAAAGGTTAAATTTGGGAATCTGAGTTCAAAAATTTTACTTACTGTTAAAGTATAAAAATTTACTTAAAACATCAGTAGGTATTAAGTCTTATATGACAAAATTAGTTTTAACCCATACTATGCGTTTAAAATGCGTAAAAAGTCGGTTTTAGGCGATTTTCAGGTTTTATAAAGAAATCTGAGTTTTTGATCACTTTATAAAGTTTAAAATATTTTATTTATCATATAAAATCAGTAGCAAAAGATTTGGCATCAAAATGTTATGTAAAACTCATTTTATTAGCAAAAAGGGTATAACCGTCAATTACCGAATCAAAGCAAGAACCCCGTGTTATGATCAGTTTAAAAATTACCAAAAATCTCCAAAAATTCCAAAATATTATATTACATCAGTGGGTAAAAATTTTGGTGTCGAAATTTGGGTTTAAATAGGTTTTATGCCATAAATGCGGTTTAATTAATAAAAAGCTTTCAAATTACGATATTGCGCATAACTCCTAATTTAGACCTCAAACTGATGTCAAATTTTTAGGACATGTTTATAAATCAGTAATAAAGGTTTTTGTCCTCTCACATTTTCAAAAATCTCGTTTTAATATCAAAAGGGCATAATGGTCAACATTTAAGCAATTAACGGAAACATGCAAATGAATCGGATTACAAAGGAACCACATTGTATAAACTCAGAGGATTATACTAACATGTAATATGGTCCTAGTGGAACCCGTATGTATTTCTAAAACAAGCTAAATCGGGTCAGAACTGAAAGTCAAAGCAAAAGTCTTCTTTTCCGACTTTCGGTTGCGAACCGAGCCTACATTCGGAATTGTCGGGTTGAACATGCTTAGACATGTTCTTACATTATTTACCAAGTTATTTTAATGTTAAAACATGTTCCATAACCTCTGCATTGCTAGTTATGAATTTATTTGCATAATTAGCTTCTGTTGACTTTTTAATATTAAGTTTAACCCGACAATTTACCAAGTTAGAGTGATAGTCAGGGGGTGCCCTTTTAAGGGTTTATTACCCACATAATTACCAACTCATAGCCATTTTTAATTCGAATAATGGCTGGACCATTAGTGATTAATCACTAAGTCAAAGCTTAATTACGACGGCTTTGACTTTTGGTCATTAGACTAATAAAACTTGAACTAGAAAGGCTAAGAATGCTTACTGGAGTACTTAGCATGAGTAATGATCCTTAGAAAAAGACCTTGAGCTCCAGGAGGCTCCCAAGAGTGAGTTATGAATGAATTTTGAGAATGTGCCATGACTAGCAAACAAGGGTGCTTATATAGCCAAATAAAATTCACAAGATCACTCCACAGAAGTCTACAAATGAATTCTGATCATCCCAGGGGTCCCCTATGCATGTAATACCATTGGCTCAGTCCCTGAAATCGAAAACCAGCTTTCTAAGGTGGTGCAACTGGCTGTACACGCAGCTGTCTTTATTTTCTATATCTGGCAGTCGGACGCGGGCTGCGTAAGCCCTAACAGAATTCTACGCGGCTTTGCATTTTGGACCCCCATAGTTAACTTTTAAGGACCTTTGGTCATATACTAACTCCGTTAAGCTCCCGGTTAGTTGTACGGTTACCCGAAACGTCTTGTATTCAATGGAACTTTACAAAAATAATATCCGACATTCTTGGGAACCAAAAATATAATTATTACAATGTTTTTTGGTTCGCTAAAAGGTCACTCAGAGGTATCTTTTAACATGTTGACACTTTTAACCCTTATGCTTCGTAAGATCCTTATTTTAAGCACAAACGACTTTCTAAGTTCGGTAAATTATTCTTTAAAGAATACGAACGTCGTGTGAGGTCAATCAGAGGTACAAGATAGGCATGTTGACACTTTGGATCCCTTAAATAACATATTTACATTGTTTGACAATTTCAGTCCCTCGGAAGCAAATTCTTTACACGTTTAAAGTTCGTGACACGTGTCTTTATTATATTGGTCGTGATTTTACGAGGTGTTACAATAAGATGTCCACGCAGGGACTTAATTGGAAATTAAGAATTACAAAACAACTAATAGGATTTTTAATAATCCCTTTTCTTTTTCCCCTTTATTAGGTTTGCCAAACCCTGAAGTAGACTTCGGCGGCTCCTACGCTCCTCGTTTACCTGTTGCTCCACCTCATGCAACCGCTGAAGGATTTCTGGCAGCTGTGGTGGTTGGATTTGTGGCGGCTACGGCGGCTACTGCTGCTGTGGTTGAGGAGGTGGTGGCTATTGATACCCATAGGTATGGTACCCAGTTGGGTACGTAGCTGGGTAGGGTCCAGGGTAAAGAGCATTGTAGTTTGCCGCTTCAAGGTACGGGTCAACGGTAGGGGCATTGTTGTAATTATAACCCGAGTAAGCTTGTGGATCAAATGGGTTGTACCCGGCTGCACCTAGTTCGATGGGATTGGGTTATCATAACCCATGTGTGGAGCTGGTGCGACTGGTGCAGAGTCGACTTCCAAAACTGGGTTTGAAGGTCCACCCATTTGTGGGTCTTCATACAGTGGCGGGTAGTTGCTGTTGCTGGAGTGTTGGGGGGGTGCTGAAGTGAAAATCCCCACGCACGGACATCCGTGCACCTCTTCTTCGCCTCGGTGGTTCTGGAGGCAGTTGCTGTTCTAGCGGTGGCATGACCGCCTCAAAATGTGGTTCATCGGAGGGGACCTGTTGGTGTGGTGGTGAGTAGCGGTGAGGGGGAGTATACTCCCACTTGTATGTAGCCCATCTTTCAGCAAAAATGTCTGGGCCTCTGTAAGGCGAACCATGAAAGGATGATCCGCTAGAAATCTCAATGGGGTGTGTGGGCGTCCCAGATGGTGGCAATTCTGGATCTGGATCTTTGTCCACATCCATATCCTGCATCTCCGGATAGTGGTCAGCCGGTCCCAAAGGGTTTGGACCCTCTGGTTCTTGTACCTGGTTCATTGGGTTGAACCGGCTTTGGAAATAGGGAGTTGGGTTTTGAAAGGAGTTGTGAGAACCTGAACGCTGTAATGGGATAAAAGAATGATGCGAATCATGGGGCTCTTCGTCTTGTTGTGGCCCAAACGAATGGTAGTAGGACGGTGAGGTACTGAGTGAGACTGAGCGTCTTGCGGGCTCCAAGTAAGTTCTCCAGTCTTCGTGAGGACTAGAGCTAAATGTTGCTGATGGAGTACGCCGGTCAGATGGTCCGGCCTCATGGTCGTTTCTAGCAATCATTGGGGCTTTTCCTCTTCCTCATCGGCCCCTCACACTTGGCGGCATTTTGCTTTCGATCCTGTCAAAACAAACAAAAGAAACAATCCAAAGAAAACAATTAAGATTAGGATTAATCCTAAATCATTTGCCTAGAATCGGAAGGCAAGGAATGTGTAACTGTGTCATTGAGATTAAACATAAAAGGCTAGTGTTTAATTCACTCAACATGTAGTTGAATTCGCCCAAGACTTGCAGAGAATCAAACAAGATTTCAGGTTAAATGCAAGGCCAGCTGCCAGTTCTGGCTGAAAAACCCTTCCCGTCACGCCACGCGCCACGGAGAGGTAACCCTGGCGCGCCACGCGAGGCAGCCCAGTTTCAGATATTTTTGTTTTGTTGCAAGATCAGTCCCTGCACTTTCTAAACACGAATAACTGACTTTTTCCGCATGCATGATTAACATAATCAGGTATGGGATGCTCTAGGGAGTGGGAACATGCAATCAAAGGTTTTGGATGTTTTGAAAAAGTCTCTCGATTGAAGAATTGCCATATTTACACTTTTGACCCTTTTCTTGGAAATTTCAATTTACTTCACAAGATTGAACCGGAACATTGTGAAATATTTATCAGATATTTATGAGTATATAATAATATGTTACAAAGCTTCGGGAAGGTTAAAAGGCAACTCAGGGGTCAGAATTAACATGTTGTCACTTTTAACCCCTGTGTTTTTGTAACTTTTGATTTTTAAGCACAAATGGCTTCTTGTGTCCGTTGATTTATTCAATAACAAATATGAATATCTTATGAGGTCAATCAGAGGCACAAGTTTGGCATGTTGACACTTTTGGTCCTTCTATTTACATCTTTGCATTGTTTGACAGTTTTAGTCCCTCAAGTTCTCTTTTAACATGATCAGGGTTTATGACACGCGTCACCACTGCATTGGACATGATTTTGCGATGTGTTACATCCTCACCCCCTTAAATGAAATCTCGACCTCAAGATTTACTGAAATAAATGATGGTATTTCTGTTTCATCATGGATTCAACCTCCCACATATATTCTGGGCCTCTACGGGCATCCCATTTTACTTTGACGATCGGCACATGCTTTCTTCGAAGATTCTTAACCTGTCGATCCTCGATCGACAAAGGTTTTTCAACAAACTTCTAGCTCTCATCAATTTGAACGTCCTTGTGGGACATTGCTAGCGACTCATCAGCTAGGCATTTCTTCAAATTGCAGATGTGGAATACATTATGAATTCCACTAAGCTCTTCTGGCAGGTTTAGCTTGTAGGCCACAGTTCCGTCACATTCGATGATCTCGAATGGTCCTATGTACCTTGGGCTCAGCTTTCCCTTTTTGCCAAAACGCAACACCCCCTTCTAGGGTGACACCTTGAGTAGTACTTTATCTCCAACTTCAAATTTCAGAGGTTTACGCCTTTTATCCGCGTAGCTTTTCTGCCTATCCCTGGCAGCTTTGAGACGATCACGGATTTGAACAATCTTATCCGTCGTCTCGAGGACTATACAAGGTCCTGACAGTTGGGTTTCTCCAACTTCTGCCCAACAAACTGGTGTTCTACATTTTCTTCCATATAAAGTTTCGAAAGGTGCGGCTTGGATACTAGAATGACAACTATTATTGTACGAAAATTCAATCAAAGGAAGATGGTCATCCCAACTTCCAACTAAATCAATAACACAAACCCTGAGTATATCCTCAAGCGTTTGAATCGTACGCTCGCTTTGGCCTTTCCGTCTGAGGATGATATGCAGTGCTGAAATTTAAACGAGTGCCTAAAGATTGCTGAAAACTTTTCCAAAAATGTGATGTATATCTTGTATCCCTATCAGAGATAATAGATACTGGCACTCCGTGGAGAGACACTATCTCATCCACGTACAGCTGAGCTAGCTTATCGGAGCTGTGTGTTTCTTTAATAGGCAAGAAATGAGCTGACTTGGTCAACCTGTCGACTATAACCCAAATAGTATCATTTCCATGTTTCGTCCTTGGTAACTTGGTGATAAAATCCATAGTTACCATTTCCAATTTCCAAGTGGGAAGTTCAGGCTGTTGTAGTAAACCTGACGGCTTTTGATGCTCGGCTTTGACCTGTGCACACGTCAGACATTTAGCCACATACGTGGCTATAGATTTCTTCAAACCTATCCACCAATAATTTGCCTTCAAGTCCTGATACATCTTATCACTGCCTGGATGGACTGAATATTTTGAACTATGAGCTTCTTGGAGGATCACATCTCTAAGTCCTTCGTGGATTGGAACCCAGATTCTACCATTCAATCTAAGGATTCCATCCTTTCCATATGACAACTGATCGGCAGTAATACCTAACTTCTCATTCGGAAAGTTAGTTTCCAAGGTAGCTTCCTTCTAAGCAGCTAACCGCCTTTCATTCAAGTTGTTCCTAAGTTCAATGCTTTTGGCGTTGATTCTTATTGGTTTAATCATTTCCTTTCTGCTCAAGGCACCAGCGACGACATTCGCTTTACCTGGATGGTAACGGATTTCACAATCATAATCATTTAGTGTCTCCATCCAACGACGATGTCTCATGTTAAGATCCTTCTGGTTAAACAAGTGTTGAAGGCTTTTATGGTCTGAATAAATTATACATTTGGTTCCGTATAAATAATGCCTCCAAAGCTTTAGTGCAAATACAACGGCATCCAATTCCAAATCATGGGTGGTGTAATTCTTTTCGTGCACTTTCAATGAAGCGTTTGTAGTAACCTGCTAGGCCCAAAAAGCTGCGAATCTCTGTTGGCGTCTTAGGCGCTTGCCAATTCATTATTGCTTCAATCTTAGCGGGATCCACCTGGATACCACGCTCACTCACTACATGTCCAAGAAATTGGACTTCACGAAGCCAAAACTCGCATTTGGAAAACTTGGCGTAGAGCTTCTCTTACTGTAGAAGTCTAAGAATACACCTGAGATGTTTTTCATGATCAGCTTGGCTCCTTGAATAAATAAGTATGTCATCGATAAAGACAAAGACAAACTTTTCTAGATATGGCTTGCAAACGCAATTCATGAGATCCATGAATGCTGCAGATGCATTAGTGAGCCCAAACGGCATCACTAAGAACTCGTAATGGCCATATCGTGTTGTGAATGCGGTCTTGTGCACATCTTCGGTTCTGACTTTCAATTGATGATATCCTGACCTCAAATCGATTTTTGAAAAGTAACTTGCTCCTTGAAGTTGATCGAACAAATCGTCAATCCTGGGCAATGGATATCTGTTCTTGATTGTAACTTTGTTCAGCTCGCGGTAATCGATGCATAACCGCATCAAGCCATCTTTCTTCTTCACAAATAGAATGGGTGCTCCCCAAGGAGATGAGCTAGGTTGAATAAAACCTTTCTCTAACAAATCATCCAGTTGTGTTCTTAATTCTTTCATCTCGGTCGGTGCCAACCTATAAGGTGCTCTTGCAACTGGTGCTGCTCCAGGAATGATATCGATCCTGAATTCCACTTTCCTGTCTGGAGGCAAACCAGGTAGTTCTTCAGGGAATACGTCTGGATATTCTGAAATAACAGGGATGTCATCGATCTTGGGTTTTGGCTCATCAATGGTCACCTGTGCCATGTAGATGACACAACCTTTTTTAAACACTTTGATGCCTTAAGCATAGACACTTGCTTAGGTAATCCGTACTGCATATCTCCTTGAATTGTAAGTGGCTCACCATAAGGAGTCTTGATAATCACTTGCTTCTTGTCACAAACAATTTGGGCTTGGTTATGAGATAACCAATCCATACCTATCACTATATCGAATCCAGCCAATTTTAATGGAAGCCGAGATAGTGGAAAGGAGTGATTCCTAATGGATATGAAACATCCATCTAGTATTGTTGAAGCAGTCTCTATGGTATCGTCTGCCAATTCTACTTCATACTTTATGCTTAGAGTCTTAACAAGCAGATTTAATAATTTACAAAATTTATTATCTACAAAGGACTCATCTGCACCAGAATCAAACAATACTCTAGCATAAACATCATTGATAAGAAAGGTACATGTTATCACATTATCATTTTGCACAGCCTCCTGAGCATTCATCTGAAAGACCCGAGCATTGGTCTTCTTAGCCTCTTCAGGCTTCCTTGCAAATTTGGGGCAATTGGTCTTGATGTGCCCCTTCTCGTTGCAACCGTAACAGATTGCATCTTTCATTTTCTTACAATCCAAAGTTCTATGCTCTTTGGACTTGCAGATCCCACAAACTTTAGGCTGTGATTGCGATTGCGATTTTGATTCGAACCTGCATTTCCCAAAATGGTGCTACTGGCAGGTTTTGCATTTGGGTTTCTCTCCTGTCTGTTGGGTATCCTTTTTAAACCAAGAACCCTTCTTATGTTCAGAGTTCCCCTTTCGTTTCTTATCAGATCGATGTGAGTTCTCATCTTCACGTTTCCTCTTCCCTTCATCAGAGTTCTTAAGCGACCTTTGCCTAATCGCATCGAGTGTAAGAGATAAAGACAGATCAACCACTGACCTAAAGGTGGTAGGTCTAGATGCTTTCACATTTCCCTTGATTTCTGGAGCTAGACCTTCAATAAAACGTGCTATGCGCTTTGGTTCCGGTATAACCAAATAAGGAACCAATCGGGACATGGTGTTGAAGCTTGTAAGGTACGCTTGACAATCCAAGTTCTTCATGACCAGAGTCAAGAAGTCGGTTTCAATTCTTTCCACCTCATGCTGAGGACGGAAGTTATCTTTGATCAACGCAACAAACTGATCCCAAGACATGTTATAAAGTGGGATTTTCCCTGTGGCTTGAACCAACGATCTCCACCAAGCCAATGCTTCTCCCTTAAATGATTGTGACACAAATTTCACAATATCCTGTTCCGCACAACCACTGATATCGACCACAGTATCCATCTCATCTAGCCATGTCATACAGTCAATGGCTCCTTTTTCTCCTGTGAAGTCCCTTGGCTTGCAAGACACGAAGTATTTGTAAGAGCAAGTCTTAACACGTGGCCCCTGATTAAGCACAATTTGCTTGGATGGGATACTTCTCTGATTCGACGAATGATGAGAATCGTCCTTCTTTGATTCGTGTGTTTTTGAAGGGGGCTTACTATGAGCCACATATAGAGTCTTTGAGCGAGTATTACTTGGTTCTTTAAATTGCTAGTCAATGGCTCGAGTGACAGCATTATCTATCATTGCTTGTAAGTCTGCACCCGTTACATTCATTCTTGTGTTGTCATTCCTCATGTTGGGATGACTGTTAACCTCGTCTGATTCGGACATGCTGAAGCTTGTTTTTTATAAAACAATTAACAATAATTTGTTCAGACGTGTATTATAGAATCATCATTTTTGATGATCCTTTAACCATGGTAATATAAACCATATTTAGTTAATTTGATAATCAGGTTTTTATTTTAAACTTTTCGTTATAATTAATCCCTAGTTATAATCATTAAGGATATTAGAGTGGCACAAAATCCCTAGTTATAATCATTAAAGATTCGAGGCATTAAGGTTTGAACATAGTTCATCACCCTTCTTGACAGGGAGTCATAGACTACAACTGTCATTTGTCTTCTTGGACAAAAATGGGGCCCGTAGGCACTTCATCACTAATGGATGTTTAATATATGATCATCTTAATTGATGATTTGAACCCATGATTTCTAAATCATTAGGCTAGATAAGGAATTTTGAAAAAAATCCAATATGAAGATGACATGTGTGACTTTATCGAATCACATTCGCCAGGAGTGTTAACATGTTTTCAGATGTTAACAAGGATTTGAACCTTAAAAAGGTTTTACCATAAAGGCCATGTCTAAAATGACACATAGGCTAGGTTATACCTTTAAGATTTTTCTTTTAATATAATGGCAGATCAATTGCAAATTAGAACGGCATTTTGAGTTATTTTTATATAGTATATGCATATATTTAATGATAATAAATTTTCAAAACGAAACATTCCATAAATTGAAAGAAGTACATAGCTGCCCTAAACGGGACTTTAATGAAATAACATTGTCCTCACAGGGACTAAAATAAGAAATACGAGTCCACACAGGGACCAAATACATAAATAAGATGTCCACGTAGGGACTTAATTGGAAATTAAGAATTACAGAACAACAAATAGGATTTTTAATAATCCCTTTTCTTTTTCCCATTTATTAGGTTTGCCAAACCCTTCAGTAGACCTCGGCGGCTCCTACGCTCCTCGTTTACCTGTTGCTCCATCTCGTGCAACCGCTGAAGGATTTCCTACTGCTGTGGTGGTTAGATTTGTGGTGGTTGGATTTGTGGCGGCTGCTACTGTTGGTGCACTTATGTCTGCACTTTGTCTGTATTCGGTCACAATGTAAAACGATGTCTTTGTTAGTCTGTAAGTTTGACCAAGTCAACCATCCTCCGGTTTGACTTGGCCAAACAGTCAACATTATGTGTGTAATTTGTTTGGTTCGAAGGATGGTCATCGAAGGATCACTTATATCCTTCGATGATGATGAGCTCGAAAGATGGACCTTCGAGAGATGGACCACGAAAGATCACATCCTTCGTGGTACATGTTGATCGTTCGAGCTGTTACTGGTCGATAGATGATCCTTCGATCATGCTATCTGATCCTTCGACCGGACCAGCTGTGTTTGGGTATAAATACCCGTGTGTTATGTTCATTTCGAGAGGTTGGACACTTAGAGAGCAGAAACACACACACACACTGAGAGAGAGTTTACAGGACTGATTTGTAAACATTGGGCTGTAACTGAACCTTTCATACGTTTAATACAAGTGGTGTTAATCGTTGAACTTTGCGTGTCGTGTTATTGCGTGTTCTATCATCAGTTTGTCAGTTATAAGACTACAAAAAGGTTGTGGGACGCGTTGAAGACAAGGGGCGTGGGAAATGAAGCAACACGTCAATTGAGAAAAGAGTTGCTAAAGAAAGAGTTTGATGGCTTTACTTGTATGGAGAATGAGTCGTTGGGTGATTTGACAAGTCGATTTAATCACTTGTTGACTGAATTGACAAACTTTGGGGTAGCTACAACTCCTGTAGAGATTGTGAAAAGGTTTGCAGATGCGTTGCCGCCTCAGTGGAATACATTCTTGGAAATCATGAAGTACAATGGTACTTTAGCCACAACGAGTTTCAACGACTTCGTTCAAATTCTAGAAAACAAGAATCAGGAAGAGACTCTGAAGGCAAAAAGAATTCCCGTGCCTCAAAATCCTGAAATGTATTTTGGAACCGCTAGCACTTCTACAAAACCTTCTTCGCATGCTCCAATTCAAACAGCCTTTGTGACTAGCACAGATATGTATGGCAATACTATCCAAGTGCCGGTTCCTCCAAAGACAGACATGTATGGAAATCTGCTAGAACCAGTTCCTCAACAGCAACAACAAAGCCAACGACCTCTCAGACCAACTGATATGTTCGGAAATCCTTTACCAACAACTGATATGTATGGGAATCCACTTCCTCCTCCTCCTGTTCAATCTGCCGTACCAACAGACATGTACGGGAATCCACTTCCTCCTCAACAACAAGCATGCTATGGAAGTACATCATCTACTGGTCAGCAATCAAAGCCAAATACAGTACGGCTCGACACCTCAAGCCTTTCTAAAGTTAGTGTGGAAGTAGCAAAGGAACACATGGAGCTGCTAAACACTGTGGTGAGCGCATACTGTGGTTTAGTAGAAGGTCAGATTGGCAACATTAATCTGACTCAAGAAGACTATCAGCAGATAGACAAGGAAGAGATGGAGATGATGGATATTAAGTGGGCCTTTGCCAGTGCTGTTAGGCGAGCAAAGGATTTCATGGAGAGAACGGGCCGAACCAGCTTGGAAAGCAAGAAAGACACCAAGTATGGGTTCGATAAACAAGCGGTTAAATGCTTCAACTGTGGTGAACGTGGCCATTTCAAGCGTGAATGTACAAGGCCATCTCAACATGGGAACCAGAATCCCTTCAGAGGTCAAGGCAACCAGCAGAACCAGAATAGGAACAATGTTCGTACGCTGGTACCTGTCAACAACCAAAGCCAAGCAGGACCATCAAATGCCAACCAGGCACTTGTGGTTCAAGTAGATGAAGGTTGTGACTGGTCACTACAGTTGGGAAATGATGCTCCGGATGGAACGGCGTGTTTTGCTGAGATTGTCAAGGATCTTAATCACACCAGTGGTGGAGAATCTTCCGCCAATGGTGGTGACTCCTCTGAGGATGAAGACTCTTCTGGTTACAGCAGAAGTTCGGATGAAGAATCCTCGAGCTCAGGTGATGATCATGTGGATGAGACATCAAATGCGTCAATCGATGCAAATATTGATGAGCTGTTGGAAGAAACTGCAGCAGGAATTCAAAGAAGATCTATCTTGGTGGATCAAGCTGCTTATTCTTCGTCTTCTCTCCATTCAGCCTTTATGGCGAATGTCGACAGTTCATCAAGTCAGGTATGTGTCGATGAACCCACTTCTGTTAGCTGTGATAATTGTGATAGATTGCTTGCTAGATGTGCTGATTTGGATGCAAACATGTCTGAGTTGCAAGGCAAACACGATGCTTTACAAGCTAGTTTGTTTGAATTGCAAGACAAACATGTTTCTGTGAATGATAGGTGGTGTGAATTGCAAAGCAAGCATGAGTCTTTGCAAGAGAAATATGATGTGACATTTATTCATAATCAGAAATTGACAGTTGATATTTCAAAGTGCACTAAAGCCAATATGTTTTATGAAAACCATGAAAAGAATTATAAATCAATGATTGAAACATTGAAGAAAGATAAAACAGAGCTGACTAAAATGGTTTCCAGAAAACAAACTGACATTAATTTGTATATCACTCGTCTTGAGGTGATGCAAAAAGAAATGGCTTGTGTTAAAACAGAAAGTGAGGCGATCCGACTCAAGTTAGACAGTTATTTGAGTTCTAGCTATGTGTTGGATCACATCATTGATGTTCAGAAAGAGAAAAAGGATGTCACATGCATAGGTTACAAGAAATGTCCACCACCCGTGAGAAACAATTTTGATGCTTTGCCTGATGAGGAGTATAGGACTCACTTTGAGCCATCTGTTCCTTTGGACATTGAGGAATTTGCAGCAGGGCTCGGATACAAGAAAGAAGTATCGTCAGATTCAGATGTGTCAGCAGATACATTTGTAACTGCCGAACAGAATCAGGATCCTCCAGTGGTGGTTGAGGATGTTGATTCTTCTGATGATGAGTCTGATGATACTGATTCGGAAAAGTCTGATGCAGTAGTCAAAGAAGAGGACATACCTCTTGAGAATCATATCCTATGTGATCCTCCCACAAAACCTGCTAAGACTGTTCCAACCGAGTCCACATCAGCAAAAGAGTCGGAGAGTGTGGATTTGCTGTACACTCTTGTTGGTGATGATAAAATCTATTCAGACAAAGATTTTCCTATTAAAAATGTTAATCAATCTTTAATCAGTAAAGTCTTTGAAAATTCTACAAGTAAGTTTATGGGAAAGACAGGACCACATGTTACAGTCACACAGTGTCCTCCTATCCCAAAGGCTGAAGTCAGAAAACAATTTGGGAACAAGAAATTACCAACAGTGCCAAAACAGCAAAACCATACCAAAACAAATAATAAGGCACCGACTCAAAATCAAAGGAAGCCGAATCAGAAGAAGAAGAAGAATGTAAACTTTGTGAAATCGAAGGGAACGGACAAAATTGAAAAGTTTGCAAATCAATCTAACCTAGATTTTGTCCAAAAGGCAACAGTGATGAAAAGGAATGAACCAAGTAGTTCAAAACCTAGTACCTCGGGTTCACAAAGTTCATCATCGGCAAAACGACCACATGATACTTCGGGGTTTGTTGAACGAAGATCATGTTTTGAATGTGGTACAATTGGGCATATCATTCGAAATTGCCCGTATCTTCATAAGTTGAAAGCCAAAGAAGATGATCCCCGTGGCCCAACTGACCGTAGGCGATCTGTTTCTGTAAAACAAGATCCCCGACTCATAAGAGAAAGGGAAAAGAAACAGAAACGCCAACAGGTCAAGAAAATTGAAAAGGCAATTAAAACCGATGTGGTTCACAAACCATCTGTTTCAGTTAAACCAGATAATTCAAAGTTTTCAAAAACTTCAAACAATCAAACTGGTAAAACTCAACAGACCTGGAAACCGAAAACGGTTACTGAATCAGGGGGACCATCAAAATTTCCGAATCATCAAAAGGTGGAAGTTATTGTTGTTGATAAGAATGGAAGACCCAAGACCACAATGGCTTGGGTCCCCATCTCCAACTAATCGATTGAGTTCATGTGCAGGGTGTTCCAGGAGGAACTATCAGTAGTCATTGGATTGTTGATAGTGGGGCATCCAGGCACATGACAGGCGACATGAAGCTTCTCTACGACGTCAAATCTATTAGAGGAGGTTATGTTGCTTTTGCTGGAGACAAGGGCGGATATATTACGGGTGAAGGAATGATTTCCAACGGGGTTGTTAGCTTTGACAAGATCAACTTTGTGCAACAACTTGATCACAATCTTCTTAGTGTTTCTCAAATTTGTGACAAGCAGTTCTCAGTACACTTTGATGCTAATGGATGTTATGTGCTGAAACCCGGCTTCAAAATTCCAAAAGAATGGATTCTCTTGTCGGCTCCAAGGATAAATGATCTGTATGTCCTTGATATGAGCCAAGCTATCACAACGTCTGCACAAGCAACATGTTTCGTTTCCAAAGCCACAGAAAAAGACACAATCTCTTGGCACAGACGAATGGGCCACATTCACTTACGCAAAATGAATCATTTGGTATCAAATGAATTGGTGAATGGTGTTCCTCTTAAAAATTTCCATCTTCAAGACGTCTGTGTTTCGTGCCAGAAAGGAAAACAAACGAAGAAGCGACACCCTACAAAGAAAGTCAACACGGTGGCTGTTCCTCTTGAGCGTTTGCACATGGATTTGTTCGGTCCTGTCAAACACAAAAGCATTAGGAATGATCAATATTGCCTCGTGATTACTGATGATTATTCAAGATTTTCTTGGGTGGCGTTCATGGCACACAAGAGTGAAACCTTCGGTATTATCAAAAACTTGATCATTCAGATTGAGAATCTTTACAACTTGAAGGTTAGGCGGATACGTAGCGACAATGGTACTGAATTCAAAAATCATGCCATGGCGGAGTTTTGCACTTCAAAAGGTATTCTTCACGAATTTAGTGCAGCTTACACTCCTCAACAGAATGGCGTCGCTGAACGTAAAAACCGCACATTGATCGAGACTGCTAGGACTATGTTGGTAGAGTCGCAGCTGCCCATTCCTTTCTGGACTGAAGCTGTATCCTCTGCATGCTATACTTTGAACCGAGTCCTTACAGTCAAAAGACACAACAAGACCTGCTTTGAGCTTATCAACAAACGGAAACCAGACTTGTCTTATCTCGAACCGTTTGGAGCTCCTTGCACAATTATCGATCCTAATGGAAAGTTTGGGGCTAGAGCCATTGAGGGATACTTTCTTGGGTATTCCACCCCAAACTTAAGAGTCTGGAATCTAGAGACTAAAAGGGTCGAGGAATGGTCTGAAGTCAGAGTACAAAGGCACACTTTACCAGTCAGAAATCCTGGTCAGCCTTGGATGTTTGAGTACGATGACTTTTTCAATTCGATCAATGTTGAAGCCGTTGAAGAAAGTGCTGCGGCAAGGATGTTTTTCGAGAGCGACAATGCAACAGATTCACCATTGGTTCGTCCCATTATAGTCAATCAAGAACCATCTTCAGTGAACAATAATGCTCTCGACAATGAGGTCTTTCAAGATGCTACCGAATTGAACGAATCTTCAGAGGATGACGAATTTCTAGATGCAGATCAAGAAGCTCCAACAGCAGTTCACGGTATTTCAGAGGGTACTCCTCCAGTGGATGTCCCTAGAACAGCTGAAACTTCTGCATCATCCTCTTCGTCAATTCCGGGACTTGAATTGATTGCTGATCTCAATCTCAACAATCTGGGTACAAATATTGCAGTTCAAGATAATCCAGAAACAAGGATTCACAATACCCATCCTCAACAAAACATCATCGGAAATGTACATAGTGGCGTTCAAACAAGAAACATGTTGCGGAATAACAACAATGCAGGCTTGTATGCAACTATCCGAGAATCTGGTCAACAGAATGATTGGTCTTTCGCGTGTTATGTCTCACAGGAAGAGCCAAGAACTTGGAAAGATGCTTTGAAAGATAGCTCATGGGTTGAAGCGATGCAGGAAGAACTGCAACAATTCCAGAAGCTTGGTGTCTGGAAACTCGTAGAGAAACCTGCTGGATACAAGAAGATTGGTACCCGTTGGGTGTTTAAATGCAAGAAGGATGACCGTGGGATCGTTATCCGGAACAAAGCAAGGCTAGTCGTTCAAGGTTTTCGTCAGATTGAAGGAATTGACTACAACGAAGTATATGCACCTGTTGCACGTCTAGAAGCCATTCGGATCTTTCTGGCCTATGCCTCATTCAAAGGTTTCAAGGTATACCAGATGGACGTGAAGAGTGCTTTCTTACATGGTGTGGTGGAAGAAGAGGTGTACGTCGAACAGCCTCCAGGTTTTGAAGATCCTATCCATCCCGATCGGGTTTGGTTGCTCAACAAAGCTCTATATGGTCTACATCAAGCACCGCGAGCTTGGTACGCAACCTTATCTAATTATCTGCTGGAGAACGGTTTTCGCAGAGGTGTTATCGATTGTACTCTCTTCATCAAAGAACAAGATGGAGATCTTCTACTGGTACAGGTATACGTTGATGATATTATATTTGGTTCTACTAACGATGTTTTGTGTAGGGATTTCGAGCGTGTAATGCAGGATAAATTCGAGATGAGTGCTATGGGGGAAATCACTTTCTTTTTGGGTCTACAAGTACAACAAACAGAGTCTGGGATATTCATCCATCAGACTAAATATGTTGGTGACATCTTGAGCCGGTTCCAGATGTCTGATGCAATGCCCATCGGTACCCCATTGCCACAAAATCACGGAATTACTCCAGACTTGAAGGGTCAAGATGTTAGCCCCTCATTCTATCGCGCGATGATTGGATCTCTTATGTACCTCACAGCATCAAGACCAGATATAATGTACCCAACATGCCTGCTTGCCAGATATCAAGTGAACCCGAAGGCCTCACATCTTGCAGCTGTAAAAAGGATTTTTCGTTATTTGAAGGGTTGCCCTGACACCGGTCTGTGGTACCCTAGGGATAATAACTTTGACTTGATTGCATTCAGTGATTCTGATTTTGGCGGATGCAAAATCGACGGCAAATCCACAACGGCTGGATGTCAGTTTTTAGGAAGTCGCCTAGTCACATGGCAGTGCAAGAAGCAGACGTGCGTCGCTACATCAACATGCGAAGCTGAATACATTGCTGCCTCAAGTTGTTGCTCCCAAGTCCTGTGGATACAACAACAAATGCGTGATTACGGTTTTGAATTCCTAACTACTCCTATTTACGTTGATAATTCTGCTGCATTACAGATCACTAAAAATCCTGTGCAGCATTCAAAGACTAAGCACATCGACATTAAGTATCATTTTATACGTGATTGCTTTGAGAAAAGGCTAATCGATGTTGCTTATGTCCACACCGATGACCAACGTGCCGACCTTTTTACCAAAGCTTTTGACAAATCAAGATTTGACTATCTTTTATTGGTAAACGGCATTAAGGTCAAGCAAGAGTAAAACCAACATCGGAAAATCATTTTTGTAAATATCTTTGTGTTTTAAATTTGTCTTAGTTTATTGATTTTAGGGGGAGTAAATCCAAAATTTGAAAATCCAAAAACATTGAAAAATTTCAAAAACACAAAAACAATAGAAAAACAAAAATGAGTTTCCTGGCGAGCAAAAGAGAAAATGATAGTACATCAGTGGTCTGTCTTTACACTCTTTAAACCTTAAATGAAAAACGATAAACAGCTCTATATAAGATGTATCGGTAGGCTCACAATCATTTTAAAGTGTGCAGGGTGATATAAACTTAAATCGACTGAAGACTGGGTGGGAACCATTCATTGGCATATGGTCTTAGTACCGAAATTTCGTTTGAGAGATTGCCGAGGTTCTGAGATATTCGGTCTTTATGCTGCTTATCATCTGGGTATCATGGTTGTATCTTTTACCGAAAAATAACGGGGACGCAAGTCTAGATCTTCCATGATACTATACATACGTGTACATATTGCATACGACCTCAATAAGTGATCAACAATCACATGTCCAAACAAATAAGTGATAATATATCACAAATTCTTTCCGGGTGTCAAGTTCGTCTCTCTGCTGTACGAAAGTACTGACCTGTTCACGGACTTGCTCCTGTGCCCTCATGCATCGAAAATCAAGTTCCTCATCAATAAGTGATTATATCACATAGGGCTTGTTTTCAAAACAAAATAAGTGAGAATCTCACATCATATACGGTCAAACAGATGATAATCGGTATACTCACCGGTAAGATGAACCCTCGTGCATACCTTGATACGGGAATGTGTCGTGATGTGGATGAACACCGGTCGGTAAGTATAAATCATACCTTAACGTATCCCCTCGCCATGATTACATCTGATAAGTTGAGCTTAAGTGGACAACAATACCGATAATCGTTATAGGATGCTTATCTTAATGTTAACTAATTGAACAAAGAGAGCGTTTTGGCATGACCGTACACTGATATGATTCTCTTACCCTCGAAACTCACAAAAAGAATGTCTGTATATATTTATTTACTGCTTTCAGTCTTTACATTTGAAATATTCAAAAATACCAAAAAGATTTTAAGTGTGTTTTAATATAAACTTTATAAAAGCCAAAAAGATTTTATTTCTATCTTATTTTCGATCGTACGATGTTGGAACTCGAGTCTTCGTTACCTGAAACCTGAACGAAAACCGAAAATGACTAAATCTTCATAAACGGTCGAAATTTGCAAGTGTTGAAAGTTAAAATTGAAATTGATAAAAATCTTTAAACTTTCATACTGTCGGACGGTGTTTGTTTAAACAATGGTCACATGTGTGTCGTTTGCTTATGATATTCCAGGCGGTTGTTCTCATTACGCGTTTAGATTTCTTGCATGTGCAGATTCTAAAGGCTAGGAGAACATGGTCGATGACAAGCTTCGGAATGAAGACACGACGTGAAGGCACTCAAATGACAAAGATGATCGAGTTGCCGCTGACCATCATCAACACCACAAGGATCTCACTTCATAAAGAACAAGACTTTCACGAGCATAACTCAAGGGGGAGCTTATGTTAAGGGGGAGTTTGTCAACACACTTCCTACATGAAACGGGGAGTTTGTTGATACACTTTCTGCTTTCAAGACGTGAAGACTTTGAAGATCCTCCGACATTGAAGACTTGAATAGAAGTCAAAGACTTGAAGACACGAGAACTTACAAGAATGAAGATCGAGACAAAGCAACAGCTGTTTGTTGATAAGCCAGACAAAGCTACAGCCAAGGGGGAGTTTGTTGGTGCACTTATGTCTGCACTTTGTCTGTATTCGGTCACAATGTAAAACGATGTCTTTGTTAGTCTGTAAGTTTGACCAAGTCAACCATCCTCCGGTTTGACTTGGCCAAACAGTCAACATTATGTGTGTAATTTGTTTGGTTCGAAGGATGGTCATCGAAGGATCACTTATATCCTTCGATGATGATGAGCTCGAAAGATGGACCTTCGAGAGATGGACCACGAAAGATCACATCCTTCGTGGTACATGTTGATCGTTCGAGCTGTTACTGGTCGATAGATGATCCTTCGATCATGCTATCTGATCCTTCGACCGGACCAGCTGTGTTTGGGTATAAATACCCGTGTGTTATGTTCATTTCGAGAGGTTGGACACTTAGAGAGCAGAAACACACACACACACTGAGAGAGAGTTTACAGGACTGATTTGTAAACATTGAGCTGTAACTGAACCTTTCATACGTTTAATACAAGTGGTGTTAATCGTTGAACTTTGCGTGTCGTGTTATTGCGTGTTCTATCTCGGTTTGCTATTTCGGTTGGATTCCGCACAACCGGAGTGGTTCGTATACAAGGATTAGGCGACTAGATCCTCCCCTAGCCGGACCTACAGCTACTGCTGTGGTTGAGGAGGTGGTGGGTATTGATACCCATAGGTATGGTACCCAGTTGGGTACGTAGCTGGGTAGGGTCCAGGGTAAAGAGCATTGTAGTTTGCCGCTTCAAGGTACGGGTCAACGGCAGGGGCATTGTTGTTATTATAATCCGAGTAAGCTTGTGGCTCAAATGGGTTGTACCCGGCTGCACCTGGGTACCATGGGATTGGGTTATCATAACCCATGTGTGGAGCTGGTGTGACTGGTGCAGAGTTGACTTCAGAAACTGGGTTTGAAGGCCCACCCATTTGTGGGTCTTCATACAGTGGCGGGTAGTTGCTGTTGCTGGAGTGTTGGGGGGTACTGAAGTGAAAATCCCCACGCACGGACATCCGTAAACCTCTTCTTCGCCTCGGTGGTTCTGGAGGCAGTTGCTGTTCTAGCGGTGGCGGTGGCGTGACCGCCTCAAAATGTGGGTCCTCAGAGGGGGCCTGTTGGTGTGGTCGTGAGTAGCGGTGAGGGGGAGTATACTCCCACTTGTATGTAGCCCATCTTTCAGCAAAAATGTCTGGGTCTCTCTAAGGCGAACCATGAAAGGATGATCCGCTAGAAATCTCAATGGGGTGCGTGGGCATCCCAGATGGTGGCAATTCTGGATCTGGATCTTCATCCACATCCATATCCTGCATCTCCGGATAGTGGCCAGCCGGTCTCAAAGGGTTTGGACCCTCTGGTTCTTGTACCTGGTTCATTGGGTTGAACCGGCTTTGGAAATAGGGAGTTGGGTTCTGAAAGGAGTTGTGAGAACCCGAACGCTGCAACGGGATAAAAGAATGATGCGAATCATGGGGCTCTTCGTCTTGTTGTGGTCCAAACGAATGGTGGTAGGACGGTGAGGTACTGAGTGAGACTGAGCGTCTTGCGGGCTCCAAGTAAGTTCTCCAGTCTTCGTGAGGACTAGAGCTAAATGTTGCTGATGGAGTACGCCGGTGAGATGGTCCGGCCTCATGGTCGTTTCTAGCAGTCATTGGGGCTTTTCCTCTTCCTCCTCGGCCCCTCACACTTGGCGGCATTTTGCTTTCGATCCTGTCAAAACAAACAAAAGAAACAAACCAAAGAAAACAATTAAGATTAGGATTAATCCTAAGTCATTTGCCTAGACTCGGAAGTCAAGGAATGTGCAACTGTGTCATTGAGATTAAACACAAAAGGCTAGTGTTTAATTCACTCAATGTTGGCTCTAATACCAACCTGTCACACCCCGATATTTCCACGTATTACCGGTGGGCCCGGTGGGTAGTATCGTGACGTAGTTGATATCATCATAGACAATTGATCACAGTTTAAATGCACAGCGGAAGTCTAAAAAATAATATTACAAACCGAATTCGAAAGTATAATAAAATATTACACAACGGTTGTAAGCGGATCCACAGGCGGATCTAAAACAGAAAGTAAACATAGTTCAACAGACTTAAAGTATTCAGAGCTTGCAAGACTCTTTAACTAATACTCAGGAGTTCCAGCCCATTTCGTGTAGTACCTGCACTTAATCTTTTTGGAAAAATACGTCAGTTTACACTGGTAAATACAATTAACTGCCTCTTTTTGAAAAGTGTTTATAAAATTGGTTTGGATGCATAAGGCATAAATCTTTTATAACTTGGGACAATTATTAAAATAATCTTGTATACAGATTTATATGTTTGTCGTCCATTCAGGGCCCGGTTAGAAGAGCCGATACAAGATTAATAGACACACCACTAGTATAAGCCCACAAGAAGTTTCCTCACTAGTGAGATACCGTTTTACATACGCAACTGTCAGGTGTATGCCTACACCCCGTGCTTAAGTCGTGGCCATTTCAAATGAATGAGCCGAGGATATCCAGGACACGTCATTAACCCCCAATGGCTTTGTACAAAACAAAACAGATTAAAACGGGTTATGCAATTTATTAATCACAATCCGATTAAATGATTTCATACCCGAGCAAGCGGTATTATTATAATACCGTATCCTAAGGCCGTATAAGGGAAAATAAGTTAAAGGTATTTACCTGAGCTAAATGAAATTTATTCTCAGTCGTATTTTCTAATCAGCAAGTACAGGGAGCTTTTACTGGGCTCCTAATCTAGAACGAAGGTTTTAATAACCTATTAGATTACTAACGGGTCTTATTTAAGTTATAGCTTTGACCAGTTAGTTTTTAAAGGAAAGTTTACGGTTCAAAACGCAAGATTAAGCGAAGACCGGATTAGAATGTGATTTAGACCCAACAAGTATGAAGACTTGTATAAAATGGGTAGACTAAACACATTCTGGATTTTGAAGTAAAAATGATAAGGTTTGACCCGTTTCGGCTAATTTATGCAAACTAGTTACATAAATCGTACCGAACGCGTATAAGCATAACGGGTAACCGAATGAGTCATGTACAAGTTCCATAAGTTATTATGCTTAAAATATGTTGTGATATCAGTAGGATATCTTCCATTATGCCCAAAATGAATTTAAAACCAATTTAAGCCCCGTAAGGGTATTTTGGTCATTTTAATTTTTATAAAAGAAGTTAAATAATAAACTGAGGTTCTGGTCTAAAAATATCAGTAAAAACAATTATTTTATCAAGTTACATCAATAAGATATCATACATATGTGAGGTTTATCATTTATGGCCAAACTATGCACCGTAGGGGCATTTTGGTCATTTCACACATGCTTTTAAAGTTAAATTTTGAAATCTGAGTTCAAGACTTTTACTTACTGTTAAAGTATAAAATTTATTCATAAAATCAGTAGGTAATAAGTCTTAGGCGTTAAATATGGTTTTAAACCATACTATGCGCCTAATTAGCGTAAAAATCGGTATTTGACGATATTTGAAATATTTATAAAATTCTAAAGTTTTGATCAGTTTCTAAAGCTTAAAATATTTTATTTAACATATGAAATCAGTAGGAAAATGTTTGGTATCAAAATGATATGTAAAACTCATTTTACTGGCGAAAAGGGCATTATCGTCAATACCAGATTTACACTAGAACTCTATGTTATGATTAGTATAAAATTTTAAAAAAATTTCCAAAAATCCCTAAGTATTATATTTAATCAGTGGGTAGCAAGTTTGGTGCCAAAAATTGGGTTTAAATATGATTTATGCGAAAAATGCCATTTAAATAAATAAAAAGCTTTTGTTTTACGATATCTTGTATATCTTTCATTTTAGACCAGAAACGGGTGTCAAATTTTTAGGACATACTTATAATTCAGTAATGAAGATTTTTGTCCACTCACATTTCCAAAAATTTCGTTTTTATATCAAAAGGGCATAATGGTCAACTTTTAAGCATTTAACGGATACATGTAATGAACTAGGATTTCTATGGAACCATGTTGTATAACCTCAGGGGGTTATACTAACATATATGATGGTCCTAAAGGAATCCTAAGGCATAACTAAACTAAGCTAAATCGAGTCAGAACTGAAAGCCAAAGCAAAAGTCTACTTTTGCGACTTTCGGTTGCGAACCGAGCCTAAACTTAGAATTGTCGGGTTGAACATGCCTAAACATGTTCTTATATTATTTACCAAGTTATTTAAGTGTTAAAACATGTTCCATAACCTCTGCATTATCAGTTATGAATTATTTTGTAAAAACTGACTCGTTGACTTTTTGTTAAGTACTTTGACCCGACAATTGACCAAGTAAATGTGATAATTAGGAAGTGCCCTTATAAGGGTTTATTACCTACATAATTACCAACATATTGCCACTTTCAATTCGAATAATGACTGGACCGTTAGTGATTAATCACAAAGTCAAAGCGAAATTACGATATCTTTGACTTTCGCTCATTAAACTAAGGATAAATTACACTTTTCGTCCTTGATGTTTATACCAGATTGCAATGGATGACCTTTAACTTTAATAATTACAGTCACAGTCCTTTATTTGGAAAACTCGTTTCACATTTCGTCCTTTAGTACTAACCAGGTTAAAAATTTAAGTTAAGTCAGGTCATGTGCATCTCATGTGAGGGCAATTCTGTCTTTTTACACTCTAATCGTTCCCCCTTATAAACCCTCACACACAACCCCTGAATCAGATCGAGCCCTAAACACTACCATCTGGAAAAACCCTACACCCGAATCTGAATGATGAACACCAAATCGAGCCCATGTTTAACCTAAATCAGAACCCAAAACCCCACTCATCACCAAATCAAAATCCCACCCTTCAGAGATATGTTATATATGTTTATTTACCAAGTGTTCACACTTAGGAATTTTTAGCAGCTAATCGAAAGAGATAGATCGAAAATCCTGAGGCTAAGTTAGTAGAGATCGGTGCAAGCTTTACCGAACGCAAACGTACAGTTTATATTCATTATGCTCCAGCCATCAGACAGGAAACGCAGGTGGCGTGAAGCTTCCTCTTCTAATCCTGTCTTATACACCGGTCGTCAATCAGCCGCTCAAAGGAGATACCGCTCATCACTGCTTCGGTCAGTAGCGGAGCGTAATCCACTACACGAGTGAATAGGTCACACAGGGGCTCTGGCATCTCCATTGTATTTGGATTTAGGAGACTGCAATAATGTTTGCGAGTTTTGCGGATCGTTGTTTTGTTCAGTAAAAAAAACGGGGAAACCGTCGCTGTCAGTTCAGCAGTGGTGGTGTTAGCTTTTCCGGCGACGGAAGTACTTTTTAGATCTAGATAGGGGGCGGTTGGGGTGGTGTTTTAGATAACGACGGCCCGGATCAAGTGTTTCCATCGGAAAACTGCAACACCAAACCACCAACAACTTTGTTCTGCACAGATTTGTGGTTGTGGTGTCGGTTACAGACGCCGGTGGTGGTGGTGGCGGTTACAGACGCCGGTGGTTGTGGTGGCCAAGGCTATGGTATGGTTTTTTTGTTACAGTGGATGAGGGATTCAGGGGTTGTGTGTGAGGGTTTATAAGGGGGAATGATTAGAGTGTAAAAAGACAGAATTGCCCTCACATGAGATGCACATGACCTGACTTAACTTAAATTTTTAACCTGGTTAGTACTAAAGGACGAAATGTGAAACGAGTTTTCCAATAAAGGACTGTGACTGTAATTATTAAAGTTAAAGGTCATCCATTGCAATCAGGTATAAACGTAAAGGAAGAAAAAGTGTAATTTATTCTTAAACTAATAAAAGCTTAATCACAGAAGCCAAGAACACTTACAAGGGTCCTTAGCATGAAATTTTGAACTAAGAGAGCTTCCTTATTAGCTAGGATGCTCCAGAGAACTCAGCTAGAGAGTTGTGTTTGAGAAAATCTTTGAATGAGCAAGTTTGGAAGCTCCTCAAGAGCTCTAGTTATAGGAGGATTGCATGATGTAGCATTGTTCCAAGTGTCCCTGATGTTATTTGATGCAAACATGTGTCCAAATGGTTTTTAAAAACCATCAACATGCAGCTGAATTCGCCCCAGACTTGCAGAGAATCAAACAAGATTTCAGGTTGCATGCAAGGCCAGCTGCGAGTACTGGCTGAAAAACCCTTCCCGTCGTGCCACGCGCCAAGGAGAGGTAACCCTGGCACGCCATGCGAGGCAGCCCAGTTTCAAATATTTTTGTTTTGTTGCAAGATCAGTCCCTGCACTTTCTGAACGCGAATAACTGACTTTTTCAACAGGCATGGTTAACATAATCAGGTCTGGGATACTCTAGGGAGTGGGAACATTCAATCAAAGGTTTTGGATGTTTTGAAAAAGTCTCTCGATTGAAGAATTGCTATATTTACACTTTTGACCCTTTTCTTGGAAATTTCAATTTACTTCACAAGATTGAACCGGAACATTATGAAATCTTTATCAGATATTTATGAGTATATAATAATATGTTACAAAGCTTCAGGAATGTTAAAAGGCCACCCAGAGGTCAGAATTAACATGTTGTCACTTTTAACCCCTGTGTTTTTGTAACTTTTGATTTTTAAGCACAAATGGCTTCTTGTGTCCGTTGATTTATTCAATAACAAATATGAATATCTTATGAGGTCAATCAGAGGCACAAGTTTGGCATGTTGACACTTTTGGTCCTTCTATTTACATCTTTACATTGTTTGACAGTTTTAGTCCCTCAAGTTCTCTTTTAACGTGATCAGGGTTTATGACACGCATCACCACTGCATTGGACATGATTTTGCGAGGTGTTACATGTTATCTCTCTGTACGGGAGACGATATTTGAGGATGCTAACCGCCGTCGATGTTCCACTTCTATACGAGGCCCATCAGCGCATACACGGGTTTCCTGGGATGTTGGGTAGTCTTGATTGCACGCACTGGGATTGGACGGCATGTCCAACCGCTTGGAAAGGGCAACATCATCGCGGTGGCCACGATGGTCCTACCCTAATATTACAAGCGGTCGCTTCTCAATATTTATGGATTTGGCATGCGTACTTTGACATGGCCGGTGCGAACAATGACATTGCAGTTTTAATGTCCTCGAATCTTTTCGACGATGTCATAGACGGTGTTCCACCAGATACTTCATTCTATGCAAACGACGTGGAGTATAAGTATGGCTACTATCTCACAGACGGTATTTATCCCGAGTGGGCGACGTTGGTAAAAACTCTTTCGTGTCCAGATGACGAAAAAAGATTATATTTCAAGAAAAAACTGGAGTCCGCAAGAAAAGATATCGAGCTGGCTTTCGGTGTGTTAAAAAGGAGATTGTCTATCATCGCCCAGCCGACGAGGATACTTGAAAAAAGTAAAATGAGAAACATCATGTATACGGGTATCATTTTGCATAACATGATATTGGAGGACTCGGGTAGAGCGTTTTGTGGAGAAAGCTATGATGAAAGTAACCAACCGACGAACCCAATACTAACATACGCTGAGAAAGAAGCTATCCGAGCGAAAGTACGAGCCAGGAACACACACCATAACCTTCGAGCCGATCTGCCGAGCACCTATGGTTTTATCGTGAACAAGGAGGAGTCGACGAAGACGACGAGTTATCAAGTATTAGTTATAAATTATGTTTGTAGTGATTTTTTTAATGACTTTGTAATGTTTTTATTTTTTTAATGAAATTGTGTTTTTTTTAATTTTCTAGTTATAAAAATTGCCATTTAATTTAAAAAAATAAATATATAAATAAATAAATAATTAGGTAATGATGACGGGGGCTCCATCCACACCCTGCAAATTAAAGGGGGGCGTGGTAAAGCCCCCTGGCTGACGTGGATTCTACGTGTTGCTTACGTGGCCTGATAAAACCCCTAGGGGGCTCCAACCACACCCTCGAGACTAACTATAAGGAACGATATTATAAGATATAAAAGTATATATTTCCTAAATAGGGATTTGGGAGGGAAAAAGTTTGTGTGGTGAAATATGATAGGTAACATGTATCAACATTTGTAATCATTTATTAGGTTGGAGATCTGACTTTATTATAATCAACCGGATTCTACCATTGTCTATATTCTTGATTAACATTATACACTTTCAAAACATTTTAAATGTAAACAAAGCCATTTCTAATAAGCGAACAAGCTTTATTACAGCAAAGTAAAGTTATATATATGTTCATTAGGGAACCATAAAAATGGGAAACGGGGGACCATTAGTTTTACATATAAAAAACTCATAAAATATTCATTTTTATATAGAAATTTTGATTTTTCAGAGCTTTTACATGACATGTATAAGCCATTCAAATAAATAAAATTAATTTTTGTAATTTTTTTTTTCACTTTTTTACTATTCTTTATTTAAACGGCTTCTATATGTATTATATATGAACAAGATTAGATAAAAATGAGTTTTTTTTTACAAGTTTCTTGCACGTTTTACCAGTGGTTCCTCGCTCCCCACTTTTTTTTGTGGTTCTCTAACGAGCTCACCCTAACATATATGTGTGTATATATATACACTAGAAGGGTGACAGCGTGATGCGGCGTGAAACATGCTCGATCGGTTCGGTTATCATCCTTAACCGAAGGTGAACTTGCTTTGCTTTTGTTAATTAGTTCGGTTTATTCGGTTAGATTAATGGTTTTTGATTGTGTTCATTTAATTTTGGTTAATAGCCAAAACCAAACTTTTGCTAAAACTTTTACTTTGAAACACATAAAATTGAGGTTACATGAAATGGATGTGTAAATACATGAAATGGAGTATGAATACATGAACTAGAGGCGTATAATATGAAATACATAAACTGGAGGTATAGAAGCTAGAAATATATGAAAATATGAACGATTCGGTTCGGTTAATTTTGGTTAAATGAGGGTACAAAAAAAAAACGATGACAGTTTTTTTGTTAATTCGGTTTTCGGTTAATTCGGTTTTCGGTTAAAGATTCAATTATTGCTCACCCTTAGACACTGTTAATCACTTAACATTCAATTTTTTAATTAAAAACTATAGCCATACCATACTCATATTAAAGAGAATAAAATTCTCGGTTTTATGGTGTAATTTTTTTTTTTTAAATATTAACATATGAAAAGGTTATGGTTGTTTATAAATCGTGAGAATAGTTAGTTTTATGTAAGGGGGATGAATAGTAACCATCTACTAATTAACTAGAATATGGTTATAGACGATGGATTAAAGTGTAAATAATATGAGGGGATTAAAGTGTAATTAGTGTTTGAAAAATTAAGCTACTCTCATTTTAGGGTTATATTTTATGTATTAGGTTTTTAATGTATTATCATACTGGGTTAAGGGCACGTGTGATACATGGATTAAATAATGCAAAATATACAATTGATAAGTGTTTAATTTTTTTTATAAATGCAAACCAAAGATGGACACATTTAAAAACCAAATTAACATAAATGAGTTAATACAAAGACAAACACATTTACATATTTTATTAATCGCGGAAAATATTACCATTCAAAACGTTCAATAGGCACATAAGATAGTCAAATTTTACTGGAATCCAATCTACTATTTACTTCCATCCATCTCCATAAGACTGTAAGGGTGAGGGGGGCACTCCCCTAAGAGGGGAGTCCCCTCTCTTACGCATAACCATTCCTCGTGTGCCACGTCAACTCCCCTCTTAAACTCCCCTAACACCCTAAATTGATGGCGGCACCCCCCTCTTAGGTGACTTGGTTTTTTATTAAAAAAAAAAAGGAAATTTTTCATTGGTCCACTCCTCCCTCTCTCCTCTCTCTCTTCGGTGAAGTCCCACCGATTTTGGTCCCCGATTGAATGGCAGCACCTCCCTCTTCGGTGGAGGAGGTCCCCGCATGGGGTCACCGAGAACGCCCCGCTCACCCTAACTTCATAATGTTTCCCAGCTTTAGTCATCTTCACTTGTTTCAAGTAGAATTCGTTAACAACCAATTTCTTGTTCCACCTTTAAGAAACATTTTTTTTGATAAATGCATAAGGAAATAACTGAAATAAATAAAAAGGAACATGAGTTAATGTCAAAAAAGTAGCACCCTATATTAATGAAAAATGAATGAATAACATATTTGACCCTAAACTTCAAACTAACAATGTATAGTATTATGGACATAATAATATGTATTTTTTATATTATGATAGTTTGCTGTACATTTATTCCAAAAATAATATAAAATACAGTGATTGTTGGAAAAAGATAAATACCAGATGTATCGCTCAAAACATGGAAAAATGATTGCACTTGTCAATAATAATATGAAAGTAGAATACATGTTCCTCATCGTTTTTATTTATTATTTAGTACACATATAGATCTGTGTTATACAATATGCAAAGTCAAACTTTTCAGCACCCTTGCTCCAGTCACAACATACCTACATATAAGAGTATTCACATCCCTTCCACCATTTCTACCATATAACTAGTGCTTTAGATTTCGCGCGTTGCGCGTTAGATGTTTTTGTTTTTTTAAATCTGATCAAGCCCTTATCATTCCATACCGCTTTGCAGTCAACACTCCCAAATCTGGAAATGCTAGCGAAAACCTTAACGTTTAGATGCCGGAAGACCTTGACGTGAGTAGACCTTATAAGAGAAGATCCACCGTGTAACGAAAAGTGGGAACTCTAAAAGAGAAGAGAGAGTACGGAGAAAGTGGTTTACACTAAACGAAAGTCCAGGCATTTACTACTTATTAGATTTGTTTACATACAACACGAAACAGTAAACGGCCTACATATCAGACTTGTGTACATACTAAGGTTTTTTATGCAAAATGGAAAACAGGTTCATTTGCTTTGTTTGACCCCCCATGCTTTCATCAGTGACTTAGTGCTTCAGTTGGTTGTGTCATAACCTCGTGTTTTTTTCGACGGCATAGCTTCAGGACCTGTAGTTAATAGTGGTTTAGACATGATGTTTGATGAGAGTATAAGCATGTTTTTATAAGTTAAATTTGTCTAAAACTGAATGAATACGACAATGACTATAGTTTACGAATTCTACCAGCATTGCATTATATGTGGGTATACCTAAAAATGAATTGTGGAATTAGGAAAATGGTTCATAGAGCTGTTTATTTTCAGCCAAAACCCGAAACCTGACCCAAATTTAAAGCCACCGAACCCGAATTAGCGAATCCCTGTGAAACTTGAACTTGACTAACGCGAACTTTAAATGGTTCGGTTACTGGGACAGTTACCGGGACAGTTTTTCCAGGCCAAAAACCTGAACAACTCGACTTGAAAAACCCGAAACCTGAAAGGAAGCCAAACATTTATTGTTTTATTTTCTTATAAAATTGTTTAGATTTGGAGTTTTTAATAGATGGAACCCAAGTTTTGAGAATTTTAAATACTTGATGATGTTTTTAAAGTAATAATAACAATTTTGATGATATTTTGGGAAAAAAAACATTTACTTCATTTTATATCTAAACCCGGAAACCGAATAACTCGACCCGAACTAACCCGAACCTGAATAACCCAAACCCGACAAAGTCGAACTTTAAAAAGGGTTGGTTATCGGGTGAATTTTTCAGAGATAAACGCGAACTACCTGACCCGTAAAACCCAAAATTTGAAGAAATATCCCGATGAACACCCTTAATGGTTCATGGGTAAATGTACTGAACTATAGTTTACGAAGTCAACTGGCATTGAATTATATTATGAAAAAGTTCCTGAAATTTGTGTACCTTCGAGCATGTTCAGCGAACGCTTTGCAGAGGATGTGTTTTGTATTTTTGGTGGCGGTGTTACTGGTTTTGGGGTTGGTATAGGTGGTGTGCTGGTAGAGGTGTAGTTTGTTTGTGGCTGAAGGTAGTTTGCGCTGTTGACAGTGCAGCGTATTGAACGGTTTTTGAGATCTTGTTCGGCCTGAATCTGAAACTGTGCTTCCCTGTTTTTCATCGACTGGAGTAGCTGGGGTTGGTTCTCTTTGGTTAGTGTCTCTTCACATGTTTGTTGCAGAAATTGATTGGCTGCCTGATCAAAGACGGTGCCGTTGATAGTTCCTGTGTTGTCTGAGATTTTGGCTAGTATCCGGTACCTGCATTTCGTTTCATGTTAGTGTCTTGTGATTTACTTATAAAACTGAGTTTAATAGAAACCCAAATGTAAACTACCTTGTCATAAGTTCCATCATCTACACAGAACCATTCGGAACCTGTTTGTATTAGTGTTTGACGGCATTTAGGGCAAGCATTGTAGTGCCAACTCTTGTCTGACATGACTTCTGTTATTTTTCCCTTTATTGTGAAACGCTTGCCCTGCGTTTTATAAATACAGTATTTATATCTAAACTTGTATATAGATATGGTTTTTGTAAGGTGCTTACAATTATCCCGGAATTGCCTTGAAGTAGGTGTGAAATTGGAACCTCTAGGTCTGTTGTCGTAGTGATTTCGCAATTTTGCATATCCGATTTTTCGTACCTGTTTAGCATGGAGATAGGGTGTTATGTGTTGTTAATAAGCATTAATTTCATTCCTGAATTGTTACAGCTATTCTTACATTTCTTTTAAAAGCTCAGTTTCTACTGTTTGTGGATTTCGGTAGACATGTGTAGCACTTGTTGAAGATAGTTGTAGTGTTCCTGTGATTCCACGGCCATAATATGTCTTTTCTTTTAATCCTGTCATCGCTAGTATTATAGGTGCTGATGCAGCCTCTATTTCAGCCCTGTTAAACCGAGTTTTGTCTGTGGCTATTTCTTACCAGAGTGCAACCGTAATGTCTTGATTGCTGTTAAATGCATTCTGTTATAAGTGTTTTGGTGACAACGTTTAAAAAGTAGTAGATAGGTTGTTTGTAGCTTACCAGCAGTCTTTGAATGCTAAAACAACATAGGGTTTATTGTTGTTGGTTTTTTTGTCCTCAATTCGCCGTACTAGCAGCCCGATGTAATCTATTATCAAGTTGTTTGTATAAATGGTTACATAAATTATGGTACTTGTTTACTAATATGTTGTTAACAGATTGTTTAACGCGTACCTACAATCCCTTCTGTTTTTGCTTGGTATTCTGCTCTTCTGCGTGTGGCTAGGTCGAAGAACTGCTTTGGTATGTTTTCATTGTTTGGAACCGAGGTGATGACAGTGGCGTTTCCAAGGTTCATTATAGCCGGGTGGGTCAATGTGTTTGTAAAGTTGTCTGGTTCTGTGCATCGATAACCTTTTATTTCATAGCATGTTTGTAGGCATAGTTTTGAGTCTAAAGTTTTGCAGTATTTTCCTTTCACAAAAGCCTGGATCCCATTCCCTGTCAATTTTTTGTAGGGAAAGATAATAAATTTTAGAATCTACATATCTAATTATGTTGCGGGTATATACACATAAGTAAATAATATGCAAATAAGTAAGTGCGCAAGACACCGTTGTTTTCATTACTTTTTGCAAGCGTATAGACATGATTAAATAATATACTGATGAATGTTCGATTGAGAGATGACCTAACAGCGATTTAAATCCATGATTTAGTAGACATGATATTTTTTTTAGAATCTACTTTATAAATTTGTTGCGGGTCTATACACATAAGTAAATAATATGCAAATATTGATTGTAAATCAGAGAAGTATTTTGCTAAGTACGGAAGACACAGTTGTTTTCATTATTTTTTGCAAGTGTATAGACATAATTAAATAATATACAGATGAATGCTCAATTGAGAGGTGATCTAACAGAGATTTAAATCCATAAATTAGTAGACATTGTTTAACAATGTTTTCAATCAAGGATGGTATGTTCTGTTTATGTGGGTCGTGTTATACTCTGATAACTACATAATAAGCAGTGGGTATAGAGTTCTATTAAGACATTTTTTCAGAATTTGAGAAAGCATGTATACCTCTTCATCAATGAAGACAAAATGTAATTCGTTTTCGCGATACTTAGGCACCCACTTCCGAATTACACGCACTTCTAATGCTGGTGCTGGGCCGTTGGGTCGCAATCCCGATATTCTGTTGCTGTCCATTTTCAGAAACCTGTTTAAGGGGCCAAAACACGTATTAAATAATTTTTTAAGCTATATTAATTTTCAAAGTGACAATAATTATCATAGTTGTAAAATGGTTTATGTACGTTTGATGTGTACAACAATTTGTTATGATCAACAATTAGAAACTTAGAAAATAACCTGTTGTAAATTAATGGAATTTAGCAAGTCTGTGTAAACAATATTTAACGTTGTGTTGTTTTGTTCGCCTGCCTTATTTGATGTGAGTATTTTTAGTGAATTTGGTGAAGTAGCTCGTGATAAGGCGACGTATAGTTGACCATGACTGCGAATAGGCTCCGGTAAGTAGAGCCCAACCTTTTTGAGTGACTGGCCTTGACTCTTATTTATAGTCATTGCATAACAGATTTTAACCGGGAATTGACGACGTGTAAACACAAACGGCATATCTTTAGTGTCATGTACAAAATTGATTCTCGGTATGTATACTTTTTTACCAACTGATGTTCCCGTTATAATGCGGGCTTCAATCACTCGTGGAAGCAGTTGTGTGACCAAAAGTTGAGTACCATTACATAAGCCGTTTTTTGATCCATGTTACGCATTAACATGATAGGGCTATTTTTTTAAGGCATAAACAATGACTGGGTATACCATTGAAATTAAGCACATTTACGTATTCAGGTGGGTACATAGCATCGATCTCGCTCCCATCCTTTGAATGTGGAACCATTGAATCAGTGCTGAAATATGAGGTGCATTCCCCAGGTGACATTGCATGAACCAAGTCATTTATCTCGTCAACTGTGTTGTTCTTTGGGCATATAATAGCATGCTCTGATATTGCAGCTGGTGATGGGTTTGCTAGTAGTTGAGCATCATAAATGAAAGAAATGAGTTGTTGAAGGCCATCATTCGGTTCCTTCAATATGAACTCAGGTGGTATTTCAATCTTTCTGATGTTAGGTTCTGCAAAATCCACGACGAGACCTTCCTTCCCGCCCCCTATTCTGAGGAGCCATTCTGAAAAATTTTTGCAACTGTGCTCTTGTAGCTGAGGTTGTTGAAATAGATTATATGCGCATATTTTCAGTGAGCCTATACATAGTAAGATGTTTCCATAAGTATGAATTGGGTAGGCAAGCCGCAATAACCTCAGCTTTTGTGCTTTTAGGTTTTACTGGTAATGTTTGCCTGAAGTCGCCTCCTAGTAAAACTGATTTTCCACCAAAATATTGCGAAGCGTTTGATGTTAAATCCTTAAGTGTCTTATCCAAGGATTCAAAACATCTGCGATCACTCATTGGAGCCTCGTCCCATATTATTAGAGTGGTTTGTAAAAGAAAATTACATAGGTTTGACTTCTTCTTTATGTAACAGATGGATTCTTCAGTTAGTTCCAATGGGATTTTAAATCTGGGGTGTGCAGTCCTACCAGATGGAAGCAATAGTGATGCGATACCTGATGCTGCAACAGCAAGTACAACCTCACCTCTTGAACTAAGACATGCAATGATCGTTTTCCATAAGTATGTATTTCCCGTTCTTCCATGACCGTAGACAAAAAGCAAACATTGAGTTCCATTTTCAATTGAAGACATGACTGCGTTGTATACAACTAGCTGACTTGGTCGAAGGCCCTCATGAAGACTCATGTGTTCAATGCGTAAGGCGTCTCTGTCATAGCTTTTCTCTTCTAAAAGAAGGTTGTTCCCAAGCACTGAAACCACATAAGCATCTGGCATCGGTAGACCGTACTCAACCAATGAACGTGAAGTTGAGTTCGTATTTAGAAGAGTTTCCAATTCCCGTAGTACATACTGTTGTAGATCTTGGTCGGTTATAACCGTTGAATGAGTGGTAATTGCAAGGCCTATGCTACGGTTTATGTCATCTGACATGCATTTCCAATTTGCCTCCCACAACCTTCGAGGATTTGAAACATCACAGTGAAGGAGTATGCAAGTAAAGAGAGATCTTAGTTCAGCAGTTGTAGCCCACTCGGCAGCCTCTTCAATAGTGGTGGCCCATTCTTTGTAGTCTCTGATCAAACCAAGTCTTTCACACACTTCTCTAATGTTGGCATTACAGTCCCTGATACTGTACGTATATCTGCGAAAGAACAACACCCGCTTTGAAAATTGAGTAGAAGCCTTAAATAAAAGAGTTCTCCGCATGTTGGATGCACATATGTAAGCCTACCGATTAATGGCTCCCTTTTACTTCTTCTTCGTATCCAATTTTTTGATGACATATCCCAATGGTACATCGATAAGTAATCAATGTACCAAAGGTTAACTCCTGACAAACCAGAGTTACCCTCGTTGGATATCTCATTGGTATTATTCACAAACCACTCTGTTAAGGTTGTTTTACCAATATTTGAATTGCTAGTAATATCCAAAAGCTGTTGCGACTGTCTAAATGTAAGGTTCTGCTTTCCTTCCAAGTGAACAACTAAAACTTGAACTGGGGGATTCCTATGATGTATTGTAAAACTGAATATCCTCCACATTGCTTCATGCGGATATATGAATCGGCCATCTGTATAATTTTTTTATCTCGTCTATGACCTCCGGGATGTTAGCTGGCTCTCCAACTTGTCTATCACGTGTTAACGCAAACTGAATACGATCAGCGCCTTTGGAGATGTATTTGAATAAGTATTTGATCAGCATAGTCCAACCGCAGTATTCTACGTTTATATGTGCTTCAAAGTGCATTAACAAATTTGCGTTGTATGGAACAACGTACCCATTGTCTAAAGGAACACCATTTTTTAGAAACGGTGCAGATGTTGACGATCGCTTATAATGTACATAACCCGCATTATCAAAACGTGTCACGTCCTCATATGCCTTAGGAAAATTCTTTTTGCAAACTCCATCTTTCATGCAGGGAGAACCCATGCGCGCTAAACCGCATGGACCGTGCAACATACAATCCGTCACAATCCTGTGGAGAACAGGTTTGAGAACAGGATCAGGTAGTTCAGCCGATATATAGTGATCCACCTATTCAGCATTGCATATACTGCATCAGACACCCATAAAAGCGTGTGACAATGTGGTAGACCTCTTTTTTGAAATTCAATTGTGTATAAATCTGCGCAAAGAGGGAATACCACAGTATGTAAGCCACATAACAGGTCTAAACTATAAACAAAGTTTATATTTATAGTTACCTGCAGTGACATCTCCAAATGGTTTCCTATTTTGCAAGTGCTTGATAAATGCACGCACCTTCATCTGGAAGACCCTAGCGATGATGTCAGGCCTATCTTGCGCATTAGCAGCACCCACGCGACTAATTTCCCTTGTTATTTCAGGCGAACGAACATTGCATGTAAACGTGATGAAATACTGAGGATTACCATGTACATGACATATTGCAAGAACATCTTGATAATGCTTATACATATACCTTGGCCCACCCGTAAATGAAGAAGGTAATATGACACGCTTTCCTATGGTTCTCGCGTCAGTATCCCCTCTAGAAACTGCGTCCTGAACACCTTGGAAAAACTCACATCGGAATTCATCCTGGTTAGCCCTAAAGTATTCCAAACGACAATGTTCAACACAAATGTAGGCATCTACCAAATACTGTTGTAACAACTTGGATGCCCTCAGTATATGAGTGAACACATTCTCGCGATCATGCATTTGATAACCGTAGAACATTATAGGTGTTAAATTCCGGTCATCAGGCACTTCTTCATCGGTCGTTGTAGGTTCAGTTCCAGTCAGTTTAAGATCTAGCGGCCAACCTTGTTCGGCACGCGGAAAAAGGAGTGGGTATTGCAAAGGCATATAAGCTGAGTGAAGCTTGCTTACCCTATGTGGAGTGTTATCTTTACTTTTGATGATGACATCAAAAGCTGCCGATAATTGGCTATTGTCACAGACTATGGCACCAAGAGTGTGCGAAGCAGGGGTAGAATAACGATTGTCATGAACCCGATTGTGAAGTCTGATTTTAAAATCTGGAATATCATGTAACACCCGTATCCATTTTACTTGAAATTAATAATAATTCACAACAATTTGGATAAAGATGTCTAGTTATAACATAGTTTTCATAATTAAGTTCAAAAGTTTCAAAATATTAGTCAACTAAGACTAATTAAAAACATTCAAAAGTTGTTTAACATTTTGTTTACATCCCATAAACATAGTCTATTAAAGGTTAATATATTGTGGAAGCTTCAAAAGTCGTGTTCGGTTCTTCGACATTTGCTTGACCGCCATCCGTAAGATCCACCTCGTCACCTAGGGTCAAAACCATTTAAAACATTAGTTTTAACATTGTTATATAGTACATAAACACAAGATCCAACATCAAATTGTGAATAATAAAATACTAGTTTTTCTGGTTCCACCGTAACTTACGGTGTCACCGTAAGTTACGGTAGGTCCTGGAAACTTCTGGTCTACCGTAAAACAGGGGTAACCACCGTAAGCTCCTGACCTCTACCGTAAGTTACGGTACTACCGTAACTTACGGTAGTCCCTGGAAATCCATATTTTGTTTGATTTGTTCATTACACTCAAACCCAAATCTCGGATTTCGCTTTTCTAACATACCAATACATTAAATTCTCGTATTTCTAATATGTTATATATTAACCAATATCAAAGATCAATCCATCATATTCCGGAGCATTAACCATGCCTTACTTGATTATTCGACCCGTTTAGCTCATCTACGGAATCCTCCATTATGATAACTACCAACGAGAATTAACCAAGTCTTGTCATATTATTCAATATAGCGACAACATCACTTTACCTCAACATAACTTTTATTCTACGACTCAACTACACATATACTAGTTATCAAATTTAACCAATGTAACGGGTCAAGTTACATACCTTCAAAGTAGGCCTTTCAAACGTGGTTCGCCACCCGCTTGTCCACTTGACGCTCCTGCGCCCGTTCCTATAGAGTTCATTTATGATATGTTTAGAACTCTCTTTAAATCATAATTCGCATAATACACCAAAACATCATAATTATGCGTTTAAACTTGGAATTTCAGTTTTAAGCCTTCTTAGAGGCATTTCAACAAACACTTCAAGGGCAGATTTTTACATGATTAAACATCAAATCTCTAGTTTATCATTTAGCCCTATTTTCACATCATTCAACCTTTTTACATGATTGTTAACTTCTAATTTTCTGAAATCACTTCAAAATTGTCAAATTACACTAGATCAACAATCTATTTCCTAGTGTTCATCAAATTACACATAACCCACTAATCACCTACAATGGTGTTCATAGGTTTCACTAAAATTTCATATGATTTCAGCTTGTATTTGTCTAGGGTTTGTCCCTAGACACTATAGTTGTTCCTAAATCATCATAATACACACATGCAACCATAATTTCAGATTTCTCCCAATTTCATGAGAATTTCAAATTGAGAGTTTTCATTAAATTTTACATACCTTGTAATCCTATTGCGATGAGGATCACGATTCTAAACTCGGATTTCGTTTTGGACCAGATTTGCACCTCCAATTGAGAGTTTTAGTGAGTTTTTAGGGTTTGAGAGTGGGGTGTGTCGCCCCCTGCTTGTTCTGATCGACCAGACCCCCAAATGGGGTGTTTGGTTGTGTTTTTATTAAAATTAGTGGCATAAGTTTCAATTTTAACATCATTAGCCCCTCCACTTTTGTTTAACATTTAGTTTTGGTTATTTAACCCTACTTCAAGTCCTTTCTAGACTTGTAGTTAACTAGGTTATAATTTACCTAGTTAGTAAATTCTTGTTTATTTATACTTTATAGTTTTAATATAAAGTTTTATATTTTCGGGGTGTTACAAGTCCACCCCCCTTAAAAGGGTTTCGTCCCCGAAACCGAAGTACGTACCAAATAATGTAGGGTGGAGACGTCGCATCTCCTCTTCAGACTCCCACGTAGTGTCCGAACCTTTCCTATGCTCCCATTTGACCTTGACTTGATTAATCACTTTGTTCCTCAGATTCTTCTCTTTACGATCTAAAATCACAATTGGTTTTACTGCATAGTTGAGGCTGTTATCCACCTCGATATCATCGTAGTGGATACGAGCAGTTTCGTCTGCCAAACATTTTCGGAGATGTGACACGTGGAATGTGCTATGAATCCCATTCAGCTCCTCGGGTAATTCGAGACGATATGCCATTTTGCCAACCCGTTCGATGATTCTGAATGGCCCAATAAATCTTGGGGTCAACTTCCCTCTTTTTCTAAACCGTATCACTCCTTTCCACGGCGATACTTTCAACATTACTTTATCACCCACTTGAAATTCAATTGGCCTGTTTCGTTTATCCGCATATGATTTTTGTCGATCCTGAGCCGCTTTTAGGTGAGCTCGGACCATGTCGATTTTCTCATTCGTAGTTCGGATTATATCAGTAGGTGCTAGCCCTCGTGGAGCCACTTCTCCCCAACATACATGAGTTCGACATTTTCTGCCATATAACATTTCATACGGGGCCATCTTAATGCTCGTGTGATAGCTATTGTTATATGAAAATTCTACCAAGGGTAGATAGACATCCCAACTACCCCCGAAGTCAATTATGCAAGCCCGCAACATATCTCCCAACGTTTGTATTGTTCTTTCACTCTGCCCATCCGTTTATGGATGGTAAGCAGTGCTAATGAACAATTTAGTTCCCATTTGTTCTTGAAATTCACGCCAAAAATTTGAAGTAAACCGGGTATCTCTGTCGGACACAATGGATACCGGTACCCCATGACGTGCTATGATTTCATTAGTGTACACCTCAGACATCTTCTCGGATGTATAAGTCTCACGAATCGGAATGAAGTGAGCGCTTTTTGTCAATCTATCTACAACTACCCATATAGCATCAAACCCGCGGTTAGTTTTGGGCAATTTGGTCAACAAATCCATGGTGATTTGTTCCCATTTCCAAACCGGAATTTCCAACGGTTGAAGCCTACCGTATGGTTTTTGGTGCTCCGCCTTGACTTGTAAACATGTCAAGCATTTTTCTACGTACTTCACCACGTCTCTTTTCATTCCGGGCCACCAATAGTTTTGCTTTAAATCATTGTACATTTTGGTCGCTCCCGGATGGATGGAATAACGGGACTTATGAGCTTCATCAAGTAGAAGCTTTTTAACTCCACACGTGTTAGGAACCCAAATTCTGTTGAAACGTGTTTTCAAACCATGGTTGCTTACTTCAAGATCTTTAACTTGGCCAACAATCCTTTCCTTTCTCCAGTTTTCCGTCTTTACTGCTTCATCTTGTGCTTCTCGAATTCGTTCGAGTAGGCCTCAGGTCACAATGAGTTGCAATGATTGTACTCGTATCGGGACATAATCTGTCTTTCTGCTTAGGGCATCCGCCACCACGTTTGCCCTTCCGGGGGTGATAGTGAATTTCACAGTCAAAATCTTTCACCGTTTCTAGCCATCGCCTTTGTCGCATATTTAACTCCTTCTGATCGAATAAGTATTTCAAGCTCTTGTGGTCGGTGAATATGGTGCACTTTACCCCGTACAAGTAGTGCCTCCATATTTTTAATGCAAATACCACCGCAGCCAACTCGAGATCGTGCGTGGGATATTTCTTCTCGTGTATCTTCAATTGTCTCGAGGCATAGGCTATAACTTTGCCCCGTTGCATCAGAACACATCCGAGCCCCGATAGTGAAGCATCCGAATAAACCACCATGTCTTCGACTCCGTCCGGCAATGTCAGTACCGGAGCTTGAGTCAACTTTTCTTTTAGCGTTTGAAACGCTCTTTCTTGATCAACACCCCAAATGAACTTTTCTTTCTTTCGGGTTAGCTTTGTTAGTGGTGACGCAATCTTGGAGAAATCTTGAATGAATCTCCTGTAGTATCCCGCAAGCCCCAAAAAGCTTCTAACTTCCGAAGGGTTCTTCGGGGAATTCCATCTTGATACGGCCTCAATCTTTGACGGATCCACCAATATTCCGTCGGCACTTATGACGTGGCCAAGGAATTGTAGCTCTCGTAACCAAAAGGCACACTTAGAGAATTTTGCATACAGCCTTTCTCGTCTAAGGGTCTCTAACACCTCTTGCAAGTGGTGTGCGTGTTCAGCTTCTCTTTTCGAATACACCAAAATATCATCGATAAACACAATGACCGATTTATCCAACATTGGCTTGCAAACCCGGTTCATGAGGTCCATGAAAGCCGCGGGTGCATTTGTTAGCCCAAATGACATCACGAGGAATTCGTAATGTCCATATCGCGTACGGAAAGCCGTCTTCGGCACATCTTCTTCCTTGACCTTTAGTTGGTGATACCCCGATCTAAGGTCAATTTTTGAAAACCAATTCGCACCTTGTAATTGGTCGAATAAATCATCTATCCTCGGAAGCGGGTATCGGTTCTTTACCGTGAGTTTGTTTAACTCCCGGTAATCGATACACATGTGCATGCTTCCGTCTTTCTTTCTCACGAACAATACCGGTGCGCCCCAAGGAGACACACTCGGCCTTATGAATCCCTTGTCAAGCAGGTCTTGAATTTGGGACATCAACTCTTGTAATTCCGACGGTGTGAGCCGGTACGGAGATTTTGCTACGAGTTTTGCGCCCAGAATCAATTCGATCCCGAACTCTACTTCCCGTTCAGGCGGTATCCCCGGTAAATCCTCCGGAAACACATCTTCATAATCTCGTACTACCGGTACATCTCTAATCTTTCGTGATTCTTTTTCGGGCTCATTTGCGTATATCATGAATGCCTTGCATCCTCGCTTCATAAGCTTGTGAGCTTTCAACATTGAGCATACTATAGGGTTGCCTCCTTTTTCGCCATAAATGGTGACGTGTTTCCCGCTCGGAGATGTTAGTTTTATCTCTTTACGAAAACACACGACCTTTGCATGGTGTTGAGATAGCCAATCCATCCCAACGACTACTTGAAATTCTCCCATTGACATCGGGATTAGGTCTATCAAGTATTCCTCATCGTCAATGCTTAATTTACAGCCTCGACAAACATCACAAACTATAAAACTTTTGTTGTCCCCTATTTCAACTTCTAAGGGCACAGATAATTTCGTCAATACAAATGAAGGATGTCGAATAAATCCATGTGAAATGAAGGATTTATTCCCACCCGTATCAAACAATACACGTGCTGGAATTGAGTTAATTGTGAATATACCTGAAACCACATCGGGTTCTGTCTTCGCTTCAGCCGCGGTAAGTTGGAAGGACCTAGCCTTCGCTTTGGGAGCTTCTGTTGGAGACTCTTTTGTGTCTCTCTTTCCCACCAACTCGGGGCATTCAGATTTCTTGTGACCGGGTTGATAGCACTTGTAACAGACAGAAACTTTTCCGGGACATAGCGATGCAGTGTGCCCCGTCTTCCCACATACCGGACACGGCTTGTCTTTGAAACGGCACTCACCCTTGTGCCCTTTTCCACATACTTTACAACTTGGCGATCCGCCTTTAGCCTCCACCTTCTTCCCCGATTCAGCAGTTCTAGCTTTCTTTGTAGGGCTTGGATTCACATCTTGTGCCCTCCGCTCGCCCCTTTCTACTTGTTTCTTTAACTCTATTTCCCGCTCCCGTGCGGTGTTGATAATCTCCGTGAGGGTTTCATACTTTGACGGAGTCATGAACTCACGGTACTCGGCACTCAACATGTTGTAATAGTAGTATATCTTTTGCTCTTCAGTGGTGACTAACTCGTCACAAAATCTCAGTTTATCCATGAAGATGCCCGTGATCTTGTCAATTGTTTCACCCTTTTGTCTTAGCTGGATGAATTCTTCCTTGATCCTGTTAATAACTGCTTTGGGACTGTGGTGTTTAAGAATGGTACCTTAAACTCGTCCCAAGTCATAACCCTTGCCGCTTCGGCTCCCATTTCCTTCTTTTTGTTATCCCACCAATCCTTGGCTTGATTTCTCAATTGACCCGTTCCGTAAGCAACAAAGTCACCTACGTCACAATGGGTTCGTTCAAACACCCCTTCCACATCACTTATCCATCTTTGGAAAATTATCGGGTTAACCTCCCCGTTATAGATTGGCGGTTTACACGCCATGAATTCCTTGTACGAACACCCTTTGCGTTCTCCCGACTTTTCTTTTATAAGGTTGACATTATCTTCCATCCTTTTGACTCGCTCTTCAACAAGCGATAACACCGTGCTTTGAATCTTGTCTATAAACCCGGATAGACTTCCTTCAATTGCCTTCCCTACCTCTTCGGCAATTATCTCTTTCATTTGTTCGGGGCTTGTTTGCACCGGATTATCATCATTCCCATCAGACATCTTGAAACTGAAATGTTTACATTTAAACGTTAAACATTTCATTCACAGCATTGCTTCATTTGTTTTGGTTTAGCCAAGTTACCAACTTGCTTTAACCATTCACATCTAATGCACTTTACGGGTTTGAGTGTGTTAATACACTTTTCCCATGCATTTCAATTCGTTTCTTATTTCTGACGCAAGGTATAATCTATTAACATAATAAGTTAATTCTTACCGGACGATCGATCAAGCTTGAACCGAACACTTGTTGACAACCTTAAGCTCTGATTACCAACTTGTAACACCCGTATCCATTTTACTTGAAATTAATAATAATTCACACCAATTTAGATAAAGATGTCTAGTTATAACATAGTTTTCATAATTAAGTTCAAAAGTTTCAAAATATTAGTCAACTAAGACTAATTAAAAACATTCAAAAGTTGTTTAACATTTTGTTTGCATCCCATAAACATAGTCTATTAAAGGTTAAAATATTACGGAAGCTTCAAAAGTCGTGTTCGGTTCTTCGACATTTGCTTGACCGCCATCCGTAAGATCCACCTCGTCACCTAGGGTCAAAACCATTTAAAACATTAGTTTTAACATTGTTATATAGTACATAAACACAAGATCCAACATCAAATTGTGAATAATAAAATACTAGTTTTTCTGGTTCCACCGTAACTTACGGTGTCACCGTAAGTTACGGTAGGTCCTGGAAACTTCTGGTCTACCGTAAAACAGGGGTAACCACCGTAAGCTCCTGACCTCTACCGTAAGTTACGGTACTACCGTAACTTACGGTAGTCCCTGGAAATCCATATTTTGTTTGATTTGTTCATTACACTCAAACCAAAATCTCGGATTTCGCTTTTCTAACATACCAATACATTAAATTCTCGTATTTCTAATATGTTATATATTAACCAATATCAAAGATCAATCCATCATATTCCGGAGCATTAACCATGCCTTACTTGATTATTCGACCCGTTTAGCTCATCTACGGAATCCTCCATTATGATGACTACCAATGAGAATTAACCAAGTCTTGTCATATTATTCAATATAGCGACAACATCACTTTACCTCAACATAACTTTTATTCTACGACTCAACTACACATATACTAGTTATCAAATTTAACCAATGTAACGGGTCAAGTTACATACCTTCAAAGTAGGCCTTTCAAACGTGGTTCGCCACCCGCTTGTCCACTTGACGCTCCTGCGCCCGTTCCTATAGAGTTCATTTATGATATGTTTAGAACTCTCTTTAAATCATAATTCGCATAATACACCAAAACATCATAATTATGCGTTTAAACTTGGAATTTCAGTTTTAAGCCTTCTTAGAGGCATTTCAACAAACACTTCAAGGGCAGATTTTTACATGATTAAACATCAAATCTCTAGTTTATCATTTAGCCCTATTTTCACATCATTCAACCTTTTTACATGATTGTTAACTTCTAATTTTCTGAAATCACTTCAAAATTGTCAAATTACACTAGATCAACAATCTATTTCCTAGTGTTCATCAAATTACACATAACCCACTAATCACCTACAATGGTGTTCATAGGTTTCACTAAAATTTCATATGATTTCAGCTTGTATTTGTCTAGGGTTTGTCCCTAGACACTATGGTTGTTCCTAAATCATCATAATACACACATGCAACCATAATTTCAGATTTCTCCCAATTTCATGAGAATTTCAAATTGAGAGTTTTCATTAAATTTTACATACCTTGTAATCCTATTGCGATGAGGATCACGATTCTAAACTCGGATTTCGTTTTGAACCAGATTTGCACCTCCAATTGAGAGTTTTAGTGAGTTTTTAGGGTTTGAGAGTGGGGTGTGTCGCCCCCTGCTTGTTCTGATCGACCAGACCCCCAAATGGGGTGTTTGGTTGTGTTTTTATTAAAATTAGTGGCATAAGTTTCAATTTTAACATCATTAGCCCCTCCACTTTTGTTTAACATTTAGTTTTGGTTATTTAACCCTACTTCAAGTCCTTTATAGACTTGTAGTTAACTAGGTTATAATTTACCTAGTTAGTAAATTCTTGTTTATTTATACTTTATAGTTTTAATATAAAGTTTTATATTTTCGGGGTGTTACATATCGGCATGGAACACAATTCCCTAGCAGATCTAAACAACCGTACATAAGGGTTTACATCATCTAACATGCGAGCGAGGGCGGCAACAGTTTCTGCTGTAGTATGATCCGAGTCAATAGTTGGGAAAAAACGCAGCCTGTTTGCAATCTCATGTTCACTATCGTAAACATACATTTGCAAAAAGCGGGGACTATCACCAGAAGAAGGGCATAAAGAACCCAACCAGTGTGAAACCTGGCCGGCAACCTTGAACACGTAAGGGCCACCACCCTGGTTTATTGCATCATCTACAACAACCCCAAACGATGTCATGCAAAACATAGCGTTGTATGCATGAATGTTTAGCATAAATTGAGAATCCGAAAACAAAGATTTAAATAAATCTGGTGGTTGAGATGGGTATTGCAATTTAATTTTGCCACCTCGACAACAACGATTATAACGTGGACGAGCACTTATTGGAAAGGATGTTAGTCGTTCCTGGAACCAAAAAAGAGCTCCACAATACTCGCACACTTCTATACACAATCCTATGTCAATGTAATATGGGGACTGTAAAGCAGAAGATGGGAAACCAGCAGAATCAGTAGCTGCCATTGTAGCCCTAGAACGCAGCATTGCGCTTCGATGAGATGTTTGCCGACGCGACGTCGAGGAAGCATCAAAACATGCATCAGAAGAAGATGCAATATCTGCTGAAGACGACAGAAGGCGTGGTCGTTTGGAACGTGGATGCTGGGACGATAAATAGATGTCAAAAGTGACCATACAATACCTCAAAACATAGGAACACTGTAATATCCCGAAAATATAAACTCTTAAAGTTGCAAATTTTATTGTAAAATAAAATTAACCAGGAATGACATTAACTTAGTTAGTTGATGACTTATGTGTAGTTAAAAAAAACATAAAAAGCAAACAAAAAGGAATGTAGAGGGGCCAAACTTGTAAAAACTGAAAGTTGTTTTAATTAAAACAAATAAACAAACACCAAACACACAACTGATGTGTGTGTTCGGTCGATACATGCAAGGGGCGACCAGGAGAAGAACATCAACCCTAGTTCTTGTCTAAAATTCAGAAAATTAAAGGTCAAGATCAGCCCCAAAACAAAAATCAAACATAGATTACTGATCCTCATCGAAAGGGGATTCTAAGGTATGTAAAATCTGATGAAATCTCTCTACTTGAATTTCTCATGATTTTGTAAAATCTGGAATTAGATGTTGCATGTGTGTTATGTAGTTAGATTAGAGATGATATGGTGTCTAGATGTGAAACCTAGTCAACTACATGTGAAATCATGACCAAAATTCAGGAATTCCATGAACACCTTGATGGTGGGTTGTGGGTCTTACAAGATAATGATGAACATTAGGGTTTAGAATGATTATCCTAGTGTAATTTGATTGTAGAGAGTGATTCCAGAAAGATATAACACTTAAATACTATATGAGGGCTTTATTTTTTGTCAAGATAGCTAATTAGCAAGCTATGAAATTGAATACGAAAGATATAAAAATTTCTGCCTATGAAGTGTTTGTTGAAATGCCTCAAAGAAGGCTTGAAACTAGAATTTTGTAGTTAAAACACCTAATTGTGATGTTTTGGCTAATATGCGAAATGTGATTACAAAGAGTTCTAAATATGATAAAATTGAACTCTATAGGAAAGGATACCGGAACGTCAAGTGGACAAGCCGGTGGCAATTCGCTGTTGAAGGGCGTACACTAAGGTATGTAACTTGACCCGTTACATTAAGTAGATTTTGAATGATTATATAATGCGTAACTAAATTTTAGAATGAAGGTTGTATTGAATTAAAGCGATGATGTCGCTATATCGAATGATAGGTCAATTATTGTTTGGAATCCGTTGGTAGTCGTCATAGAGGAGGATTTTCCTTAGACGAGCCAAACGGGTCGAATAATCAAGTGAAGCATGGTTAATACCTCGAAGTATGTCGGATTGTTCTTTGATATTGGTTAATGTATAACACGTAAGAAATATGAGAATTTAATGTATTGGTTTGTTAGAAAAGCGAAATCCGAGAATTGGGTTGAGTATAAAGAAATAAACAACAAAAACTTGAATTCCCAGGGACTACCGTAAATTACGGTAGTACCGTAATTTACGGTAGAGGCCAAGTCGTTACGGTGAATTGCCCCTGCTTTACGGTGAACATATGAATCCAGAACCCACCGTAACTTACGGTGATACCATAAGTTACGGTGAAACAGAAAAATTTATAATTTTTTTTTATTTTATTATTACAAGGTTTAATGTTAGATCTTGTGTTTAAAATGTTATATAACGATGTCAAAACTAATGTTTAACGGTTTTGACCCTAGGTAACTAGATGGACTTTACGGATGGTGATCAAGCAACTTTTGAAGAACCGAACACGACTTTTGAAGCTTCCGCTATGTTTTAATCTTACTTGAACCTTGTTCATGGGTTGTAAACAATTACTTAATAAATTTTTGAATGTTCCAACTTAGTCCTTAGTTGACTAAGGTTTATGCTGCTTTTGAAACTTATGTTAATGTAATATCTTTTGGTAAAAATATGTATAAAATTACTCTTATATTCAAGTAAATTTTGAGGTTGTTACAAACACCCCTAATAAACATTCAAAAATGTATGTATGTTTTTTTTCTACAAGGTAAAAGCGAACAATGTATCTTACTTAACATACCTGCATCAAACGACTTATAAGAACCTCTAGTGTCTCAAGAAAATGCGTACAGAACCTGTACAAGATAATAACAAATTATCAGTTTATATAACGATATTTTTAAATATTAATGCATTTATTTAGCTATGCCAGTTAAAGAAGGAATTAAAAAGCATACGAAGGAAAATAAAATTAAATTGCAGCTCTTCTTCAATGGTATGAGGAAATCAAAGTTGCCACATGCATGTAACATTGTGGATAAAGGAACCTGGTATATATTCTATGTTCTTTATACTTCATTTGATAATACTTTGTGGATTTCTAATTGTTTATAAAACATAGGAAGCTGCCTGGTGACATGTTTGAAGGGGCTTCATCTATGTGATATTGCAGTCGTTCAATGACAAATCTAGATATGACGCGAGAATCTGTACTACTCTATCTTGATGTTTGATCGAGTGTTTTAATGGCAACCATTCAATATCTCAAATTACATACTACGTTCCCTGAAGAAAACCATTGTGCACGTGTGTAATCGGGGCTATATTCAACAATTTTTTTTTGTCGTTTTGATTTTTTATATTTTTTGATCAGTTTTTCTCTACACGTCAATGTAATTTTTTTTCCTAGATCATGCTATGTTATCAAACTGAGAACGATGACTGCAGCCTGAGACCAAGTAATCCCATTTTTTGTTGTATGTTTTCAGTTCAAAGAAATGGGAGCACATTACATAAAAGTAACCATGTAATTACATATTTGTAATTACTTGAGATGACAACAAAGTTCAGTTGCCTAAATATAATATATTTAGGTAACCAAAGGATAGCTTCTACTTTGGCATGCCAGAAATTTGGTCTCGAGTAAAATTAACATAATTGCTCTTAAAACATCAGTGTTTTCAAGTCTATAAACACTTGTAGATTATAATCCCGAAAATCCTTTTATGAACTTTAGAAAACCCATTTTTCTTTTCACTTAGAAATTCAACATAGCAGTTCTATCAAAATGAAAATATAAATAAAATGGTTTGAATGTTAAATATTATCTAAATAAACTTCAAGTTTCTAAATAGTCGGGCATACCATTATCTTCAAATCTTTTTAACATGGAGAAAAGGGATTTATAACAAAATTTACAATCTTCATCTCCTATAACCTATTAGGCCGCCAGACGTGAATGATAATTTTACCAAACCATATTTCTAGTTCAATGTTACTTTGGCAAAACGATTTGTCCATTTGGTCGACCAACATACCTTGTCCATCCATTTTCCCTTCAAGTTTCTAAATAGTCAGGCATACCATTACCTTCAAATATTATTAACATGGAGAAAAGGGATTTATAACAGAATTTACAATTTTCATCTCCTATAACCTATTAGGCCGCCAGACGTGAATGATAATTTTACCAAACCATATTTCTAGTTCAATGTTACTTTGGCAAAACGATTTGTCCATTTGGTCGACCAACATACCTTGTCCATCCATTTTCCCCATACAAATTTGTATTCAAAGTAATGACCTTATTTATACATTAAAGATTTACAAAAGCAAACAAAGAAAAAAAAACAACCTACAAACAATATGTTGACAATAAGCACACCAAAAAGGCCAAAAAAATGAGTTGACAAATCATCAAACACTTAGTGTGCAACCTTTTACAAACCCAAAAATCAACCAGAACTACCAAATGACATACCACAAATATGCAAAACCATTAAATATCCAAATATCCAAAGAAAATCCGAACATAACACAATGACAAAATGAGGAAATCTTACCGGTTAAATCAGCGAAAGAGTCAATGCGGCTGAAGGTCCGTCAGAGTCATGACTGCTATCGTTGGAGGTTGGACGAGGTACGGTGGAGGTTGAACTCAGAGATCGTACGAGGTGGAGGTGGTGGATATGTCCAGCTTTGAAGTTTGGGGAAAAGAGGAGGGAAGGTAGTGGATAGAAATGTGTTCAGCTTTGAAGTTGGGGTAACGAGGAGGGAGAAATTAGTGAGGTTATTACCATATTAATGTGGCAACATTAAACAAAGAAAGTGATGAATCAGCATATTATTAGTGATGAATCAGCATATTATTACTGTTCATTCTCACCGTTAATTATCATATAGTAATTACACTAAAAATCATTATATTTCTTCAATTCAATAATATTTTTTATACCTTTATCATTACATTTTCTCTCTCCTTCACTCACAACAATTTTCAAAATATATTAAAAAAATTATAAAGGGTAAATAGTGTCATTTCAAATATACAGATAAACAAAACATTTTCTCTCACCTCCACTCACAACCAATTACAACCATTTTTATAATATAAATAACACGGTCAGAAAATTTGTTGGAATGGATGTGAATGCTCTAACGAATATATATCGAAACCATAATTAGACAAATTTAAACCAAATGTTTATAATAAGTTAAGATAAAGATTAGTTATATATTGATCTTATTGATGAGGTGGTAATAACAAATATTTGTACTTTGCAAGTCAAATATTTTAAGAACTCATATAGTTTTTTTTTTCATGAATGCCCTTAAACTATTTGCAAGTCAAAGCTTGTAATCTTAAAAGGGTTGAGGGGGTAATAAAAATGTATATGTTCCAAAGATACGATTTTACTTACATTTATGATAACACTAAGCATAACCAAAGTGGCTTCATTAACTTTCATACATAACTAATCTTTATCCTAATCTATTATAAACAAACCAAACACATTTATGTAAGGAGTTAATTACATCGTTAGTCCCTATGGTTTATGGAAAGTGTAAGACCCTTAGTCTATTTTATACGATTATCATATAAATTCCGACTATAATAGTGTAGTTACGGTTAAACATACACTTAAAATGAGAGTTTGTTGAAACATTTTAATAAATAAAACATTCTAACATTTTGTATGTAAATTCACCGTTTAAAACGTGACGACGAATTATTTCCCGGAAGCTTGAATTCTTGATCGTGTTCGGTTCTTCGTCAAGCTTGATCGTCATCCGGTACCTTTAGCATGCCTACATTTCATAAAACATGAAATGAGTTAGTTATATGATGTTTAAAACGAGTTTAAACGAGTTCGCAATGCAAAGACAAACACTACTGCATCTTCGGCTGAGTTTAGTACCCGTCGCGTGCCGCGACGGGAATTGGTTTACTTGTCGCATGACGCGACGGCTGTCGCGTGCCGCGACCACAAAGGCCTATGGCCGTCGCGTGCCGTGAGGCTCTTATTTCAACAGAATGTTTCCCAGGTGTTGCTGCATATTTCCAGCCAAACCAAGTTTTACGAAAACGAACATAACTTGCCCATTTTTTTATCCGATTTGACTCACGTTTCTTCCTACGTGATCATAATTTAATTCACCATCACATGGAGTTAAAATCCGACATCCGGATTAAATAAATTTGAGACTTTTAAGCCTTTGGCTTATTTTCTTTTTGCCAAATTTTGACTTGTTCATGTGTTTATCAAACAAACATGTTTGTTTGACCCAAATTTCTCATGAACCTTATATTTTCGATATTGTCTATCATATTAGGTTCAAATCACGGGTTTCATAAGTATTTTAAACCCGTTTTCGCTCATATGCTTATTTTGACCCGTTAAGGGTATTTAAGCATATTTTAAGCACGAATCGCTTTCATTTGTTTCTAGTGTCACATTTCCACATTTCTTATCAAATGATCTTCCACCACAAATATATTTGTGGTGGTTTCAAAGTGGAAATCTATTTATTCCGAGTTTTACCCCTCAGATTCTTTTTTTACGGCAACGACTCATATAGAGTCATTTGACCCAAAGATTCACACCTTTCGCTTTTTATACTTATTCTAAGTATTTATTTAATCATAAGACTCGTTTCCAAATAACATTTAAGGGTTGTTTGCTCAATTTAGCTTACAGGGGTGTTTTGGCCAATTTTAGTCTTTCTTTTACGACGAAGGACTTTTAATAACTTGTTTGACCAAAAATCCGACCATTTAACTATAATCTTGTTTAGAAACCATTATGTTTCTAAAAACACCATGATTATAATTTAATTTATTGAGTTTACCTATTAAGGTAACCCAATGTCCAATTTTTGACTTTATTTAACTCTCATTGAACTTGAAGTCCTAAATGAGTAGTTAACCTATCACGTATACCTGGCTCGGATCAATATATTGACCCGTTTTAATACCTTGCTTTAATAATCGCTAAGTAATAGTGATGCAAATATCCATTCGATATTTACTCCGGAAATCATATAACTCGAAAATAATCATTAGTCGATATTGTCAAAAGGTGATATTTTCACCTTTTGACCCGTTTGGTCTAAGTGACCGTTTATCTTTGCGAGATGGTATTTATTACCAACTCATTTACATGACTCACTCCGGTTTACACCGTACGGTCATTTTACTAATAAACCATTTCTTGATTCTTTTGACCCCTTTATGTCTTACGCCATAAAGTGTCTTTCAAAAACTAACGGTTATCGTCAACGAGTGACCGAATTACCGTTTTACCCTTTTTATTTGTATTGGTCTACCTTATAAGTTAATCATTCAAAACTCGCTATTTATTAGTTATTGCATGACTAAATAACCGTATTAGCTCTTTTTAACTATTAAACATGGTTTATCATTATTGTCTTTTGTTCCGAACCGCACATGTGTCGGAACATCATAATTCAAACATAACTTTCTATTATTCATAACCTATAAACCAATAGGTATTCAATAAATAGAGTGTAAGTTTTACTTACCTAGCATCCAGATTATGCTTTTCCTTCATTCTCGATTCGTTTGACCCGCTTCCTTCCATAGCTTTCACCTAGCTTGTCAAGCGTCAAACTATCATTGTAAGTAGTAAGATGGTTAGACTAGTCATAATCATTCACTACTATTCCATCCTACGATTTTTATGTCGAAATTATCATTCGATTATATAAAAGGTCATTTTAACTTTAAAAAGTCAACCTGCTTATTGACAAAAGTAATTACACGATGTAGCTTAACTACTCGGTTTATTACTTTGCCACTATACGGTAAGCATCCTTATTATGCTACCGTTTTAACTACTTATGAAATCAAGTTATTGTAATCAAAGTTCATTCGATTAACACATGATGATATCAAACATCATTTTGATCATAATATATCATCATTTTCATTTTATCATACAAATCCATTTCCTAGCAAGTATGATCATGTACTCAAACACACAATTTGTTCAAGTATTTCCTGAATACTATCATATATGATGATTCTAATCATAATTATATCATCATTTGATTAATACCCACTTATCCTAGTGTGGTAATTCATCAAATCATTCAATTCATAACATCATATGTATAATTTTCACTTAGGGTTTTGTTCCTAAGCAAGTATACATCACTAATTCAATCATAGCTTCAATAATTCATTCATAATGCACGATTATGATGATTATTCAAATTTCACAACTTCACAAATCATCAAAATTTTACATACCTTATGATCCCCAAGCTTGGGTAATCATAAATTCACGTTCAATTGTGAATTTGAGCTTTGTTTAAGCCTTCAATTTGATGGATTTGCAGTGATTAGGGTTTTGAACTCCTGGAGAGTTCCTTCTGATCGAACAGAACACACTTCTATATGTGTTTTGTTTTAAACTTTCTTTTATTAAATAAACTTTCGAGTTTATCCAAATTTGGCCCCTCTTGTTTGGTTAGTTATTAAGTAGGCCACAACCTACTTATTTCTATCAATATTCCCACTTATTAACTAGGTTAAACATTCCTAGTTAACTTAGTAGGTTCGGGGAATTTATAACTCAGTTTATTTTAAGTCCCGTTAACTCGGGCCTTCTATAAACTTTATTTCCAAAAAGCATTCTTTTTCCCTTTTTATTAAATATTAGGTTTAGTTATATAAATCCTAATATTTTTCGAGTTAATTTTTCCACTAACGGTACTTTACCCGTCTTTTAGTATCAACGTGGTTTAATTACCAAACCCGTTTTCGGGGTGTTACAAGTCTATCCCCCTTAAAGAGGTTTCGTCCTCGAAACCTTTCTTACATAATTCATTGAGTTTTAAACTCAATGCATTTGATCTGGGTAATCTTTTAAGCATTACTCATATTTTAACCATTTGTTAGTATTACCATAAAAGTATTGGTAATATCTTTTTGGTTTAAAAAGCATATACGTATCTCATACGAAATAATGCAACTCAAAATCACGCAATCTCGTTATTTTGACCAATTTGGTTATTTTAGCGAAATCCATCGCTGTTAGACTATTGAATTCTTCATGAATCCGTTAATTTAATCCGTTTAAAGGTCTTTAGTGAAATCTTTCACTTTTAACAAACAAACTCCTTTGTTTGTGAACTTATAGCCTTATGATCCCTCAAAATAGGTGATCAGTATTTTCTGATAGTGAGGTCTCATGGGCCGTCACTTTTATCTTGTATACATATACACTTGTTTTTTACTTGACCGAATCGCCAATTTGGCCACTTGATCATGTAAATCTATTGATTTTGTTTATTCCACGCTATTTTCATAATAAATAGCGTATTAACCAAATTCTTAATTTGAATTTTGACCTTAACCGGTCTCACTAACTAGACTTATTAGTCCAGTTACTTTATACCCATCTCTCGAGCTACTATGTGATTACATTTCACATTTCCTTTCTTGACCGTGATCGTGTCACGTCATGTTTAAGTTTATGTCAACCTTTCATTTTTGAAAATATTTCTTTTTGAATATATCGTCTTGCACCTATTAGTGTCAAGACCTGTATCTTTAATATTTACTATTTAAATTCCTATCAGAATTCATATTTGTAAAAACGTTATTTCTTACTAAAACTGAAGTTTTAGTTTAGCATCTTCTCTTTAACTTTTGTCAATTATCCATACCAGGATATTGACAGTTAAGAATTTACTCTTTTACAGCCTTTGTTTTACGCGGGGATTCTCAACTGGTTCCCTCGCTTTGTCTAATTAACCCGTAGGTTTTATCACTTAGCCTCGTGGGCTATTTCTTTAGGCTTTCACCTTGTTAAGGCAAGGCCCTTATAGTTTATTTCTCTTTTTTTTATTTATGACCCCAAGGGTCATTTTGGTCCCATAGACCTTTTCATTATTTATAACCCGAAGGTTATGTTGATCCCGTAGATCATTTCTTACTCATGTCATTCTTAAAATACATGTTTGGTGTCAAGGCACCTTGTTTATGTTTGGAAATCATTTGGTTTCAAGTTTAAGATCCGTTAACTTTGACTGTAGTTCGTGACTACAATCGTTTTATTTCGGATCATTCTCCCGACTCTATGACTTCTCACGTCATTTATGCGTCGGTTCGTCTTATGATCACAGTTATCCGGTTTACATATATTCGTATTTGATTATGTCCCATTACCGGGCTCATTATTCTTTTGCGTTTAACGCTACCGTTATCCGGCTTGCGCTTACTTATGCCATCCGGCATTATATTGTATTCAACACGTTTGACTTGTTAATGTGAAATCCATCACTTATAAACAATCAAACTTTATTTTTATTCAACCCGTTCAACCTCAACATAGTTGAACATATTTATTCAAAATTTCTTTTTAAGAAATTTTATCATCTTTTAGTCAGTCATAACTCATAATCCGAGTCTTTTGACTTTCAATCTGCGTTCCCGTTTCTTAGTTTACGCATATGTTTAATTCCCTATCCTCAACCGGGTGATTTACCGAAGTCATTATTAATGCAACCCTTTAGGTATGCATTAAGACTTCGTTTTGACTTGTTTGGTTTTCTTAGCGAAATCCATCACTTTATTTAACCAAAACTTTATTCTTTAGGTGACCATGCTTGATGGTCTTTTAATTTCTGAATGATAATTATCATAATCATCCTTTCTTTACTACGACCAAAGTCAATGACTTCGATCGTCTTTTTGTATGGGCAATACCTTCGTTTCTATGACCTCGCGGGTCATTTATCCTTTGGTTTTACATGCCCCTTTTTGTCAACCATGGATCTTCGTCCATTATGACTTATTTAACTATTCACTTGGGTCATCTATTTCTATGCGCGCCATACATCGTTTTTATGGTTCCCTCGAAAACCATTTATACGAGTATGCCCATAAGATTTCTTAACCCCAAGGTTATTTTAACTTTTCCATTCGTCTCGACCTTACCACATCGGACATAACTGTGCTCATTATAAGAAGCTCATAGTATCATGTGTTCACTACTTACTTGGCCAGAGTAAGCGATCAATACATGGTACACATGACCTTATTATAATTACCACATCACGTCCCATGTAAGTAATCTCTCGATTTATTTCATTTTTATGATTTCATTTGGTAAAACTTTATTTAATTGTCAATTAACAATTATTAGTTTTACCCGTTTTATCTTTGAACATATACAATGTTCCTTTTTATAACCATTTATACAATCACATTCGTTGATGTGATCATTACTTTACTCAATTGGATCTTTATTGAGAATGCTTACTTGGATGATTACTTTCGTCCAAGTTTATATTTAAACTAAATTCAGTTATTGTCTTATTATTCACGACTGTGAATAATACGTATCTCTACTAAATTTCTCTTGGAAACATCATCCTGGATAGATAACCTATCCAGGTTTTCCAAGTTTCATATTCTATATGAAACTGTCATCCACTATGTATTCGTTGCATATTTCTATTTGTACTATAAGTTTAAGACGTGTACCTTGTAGATACTCGCCCTGATAAACTCTCCTTGTTGTTCGATCTCTCTTTCGAGATCATTTCTGGATTCATGTCTTTGACGTGTATGACTTACTTATCATACTTCAGACTATTTCTTTAGACTCTCGTCATCTTCTGATACGAGGGTCCTTCAACTAAAACGTATACAAAGATTAGTAACGTTTAACATTAATAAGCGCCCGTATTATAATACATGGCTTTCTACGACACGTGTTAACACACGTAATTCGTTTAACGATATCGGTCTTTTATCACTTTATTTGGGGTAACATGTTTTACACGATAACCCTGTGTGTTGTTTTCAACACTTTACATACTAGACCGCTAATGTACAAAATAACTTACCGGATTTCGCGATCAAGTCTCGAACCGAACACTTTACTCTTTAACCTTGAGCTCTGATACCAACTTGTAAGACCCTTAGTCCATTTTATACGATTATCATATAAATTCCGACTATAATAGTGTAGTTACGGTTAAACATACACTTAAAATGTGAGTTTGTTGAAACATTTTAATAAACAAAACATTCTAACATTTTGTATGTAAATTCACCGTTTAAAACGTGACGACGAATTATTTCGCGGAAGCTTGAATTCTTGATCGTGTTCGGTTCTTCGTCAAGCTTGATCGTCATCCGGTACCTTTAGCATACCTACATTTCATAAAACATGAAATGAGTTAGTTATATGATGTTTAAAACGAGTTTAAACGAGTTCGCAATGCAAAGACAAACACTACTGCATCTTCAGCTGAGTTTAGTACCCGTCGCGTGCCGCGACGGGAATTGGTTTACTTGTCGCGTGATGCGACCACAAAGACCTATGGCCGTCGCGTGCCGCGAGGCCCTTATTTCAACAGAATGTTTCCCAGGTGTTGCTGCATATTTCCAGCCAAACCAAGTTTTACGAAAACGAGCATAACTTGCCCATTTTTTTATCCGATTTAACTCACGTTTCTTCCTACGTGATCGTAATTTAATTCTCCGTCACATAGAGTTAAAATCCGACATCCGGATTAAATAAATTTGAGACTTTTAAGCCTTTGGCTTATTTTCTTTTTACCAAATTTTGACCCGTTCATGTGTTTATCAAACAAACATGTTTGTTTGACCCCAATTTCTCATGAACCTTATATTTTCGATATTGTCTATCATATTTGGTTCAAATCACGGGTTTCATAAGTATTTTAAACCCGTTTTCGCTCATATGCTTATTTTGACCCGTTAAGGATATTTAAACATATTTTAAGCACGAATCGCTTTTATTTGTTTCTAGTGTCACATTTCCACATTTTTTATCAAATGATCTTCCACCACAAATATATTTGTGGTGGTTTCAAAGTGGAAATCTATTTATTCCGAGTTTTACCCCTCGGATTCTCTTTTTACGGCAACGACTCATATAGAGTCATTTGACCCAAAGATTCACACCTTTCGCTTTTTATACTTATTCTAAGTATTTATTTAATCATAAGACTTGTTTCCAAACAACCTTTATGAGTTGTCTGCTCAATTTAGATTACAAGGGTGTTTTGGTCAATTTTAGTCTTTCTTTTACGACGAAGGACTTTTAATAACTTGTTTGACCAAAAATCCGACCTTTTAACTATAATGTTGTTTAGAAACCATTATGTTTCTAAAAACACCATGATTATAATTTAATTTATTGAGTTTACCTATTAAGGTAACCCAATGTCCAATTTTTTTACTTTATTTAACTCTCATTGAACTTGAAGTCCTAAATGAGTAGTTAACCTATCACGTATACCTGGCTCGGATCAATATATTGACCCGTTTTAATAACTTACTGTAAGACCCTTATCATTATTTAATGATTTTCTCACAACAATCAACAATTTAAAGTATATTTATATTTATATTTACACATTCATATAAAAATGTGGGTTTATTAAAACTTTTACAAAGGTTTTCTGTACATTGTAATATAAATAAGTTCATCAATTAAAAGCGACGAAGTAACAACATGCGGAAGCTTGTATATTGAAAGTGTTCGGTTCCTCTTCGAGCTTGATCTTCATCCGGGCACTCTTGGCAATTACCTATGGTCAAAAACCACATTAAAGTTAGTTTTGACCTCTTTAAAACACAATTATACAAATTCCACTGTTTAAATATTAATAATAACAAACAAAATCCAGCAACTGAGGCTGTCGCGCCCCGCGACGGAGGTTGGCTTAGCCTTCGCGGCCCGCCACCTCCGTCGCGTCGCGCGACGATGAGGATATTATGCCGTGGCGTGGCGCGACGCCACATTTTTGACAGAAGGATTGTTGCTGGGTGCTGCATATTTGCCCAGCACTTATAATTCCTTTTTGACAACTTCGAACTTGCATATCTTGCAATTTATACATCCGTTTTAACCGATTCTTTTTCCTACGCGTTAGTAATTTTATTCTCCATCTCATGGAGTAATAATCCGACATTTGAGGGCACAAGATCCTGGATTTCAAGCTCTCGACTTGAAACTCAAATATAACATTTTTGACCCGTTTGAGAAAATTTTAAACAATTAAGCTTAGATCACGCCCTCTCCTTTAACACATCATTTTACCGCATTAAGGTGTTTGCATGACTTCCACCGCAACTATCTTTGCGGTGGATTAAAAGATGTAAGTTGTCTATTCCGAATTTACCCTTTTGGCTTATCAATTTATGACGAATACCATTTTGAGGTATTTCGCCCAAAAAGGAATTCATACCTACTCTTTTGCACATAAGAAAGCTAAACTTTAATATAACACCAATTTTCTAACGATTCAAAAGGACCGTTTGCCCGATTTAGCGTTCGTGGGCATTTTGATAATTTTCAGCCCCTTCTTTTATGATGAAGGGCTTTTGTCAACCTGTTTAGCCAAGATTTCATTTTTGCCATAATCATACTTATACATACCTGGATCGGGTCATAGCATTGACCTGTTTAAGTACCTTTTTGCTTTTAAATCTTCTAGTTAAAAGCATTACAACCATATGATATTTCCTACGATCACAGACTTAACAAACTGTCATCAGTTATTATTGCCAAATGGAATTTAACACACCATTTGACCCATTTAGTCAAAATGACCATTTATCTACGTATGATGGTATTTTAATACCATCTCGCCCCTTAAACCTATTTCGGTTTACACCATGACTTCCAATTACTTAAAGGACATTCCTTTAATTATTCGACCCGTTAAGACTTACACCAAAAGATTACCTTTTTAAATCTTTATCTATCCGCTAACTCATTTACGGATTGTCAATTAACCATTTTTACCCATCACAGTTCACCCCAAAGCGCGATGTTCAAAGTTCCTTATTGATTAGTCTTCACTCGACTAGTCCACCGTTTTACCCTTATTACCCTAATTAATGGTTTCTTACCATTTTCATTTATTCCAACTTGCGTTCCATCATGCCGGAACGTCATAATTCCAATACCTAACATGTTTCATGACTAAAACATACAAATAAATGTATTGTAATTACAAAGGGGGTGTAAGCTTCACTTACCTCTCATCCGGTTTACGCTTCTCTTCTCGTACTTGATTCATTTGACCGCTTCTTTCCCAAGCCTCCACCTAGCTCGTTAAGCGTCAAACTATTGTCAATCATTTACAAGGCGGTTAAATTAGTCATTAACAATCACGACTATTCCACCTCACTTATTTTCTATGTCGAAGCTACTATTCGACTTCATGATTAGTTAACTTAGCTTATCAAAGTTAACTACTTTCAATCACATGGTTTACAACATTAAGTCTAAATCGACTTGATATTTAAAACTCTTATCAATCAAAGCATGCCATATATTCAGTAACTAGTTTATAACTTGTCATTTAGCTAATATTAACCTCAATTAGGCAAGTTCATATCACCGAAAAATAGGCTGTTTTTATTGACCTGTTTAACCTGTTTACAAGTCTTCAAAAATTATGATTTTTTTATGTGACGTACCTCTCGGAGGGTTAGGCCTTGTGTTAAAATTTCAAGATCTAACTCTTTACCAAAAATTCGTAAAAATTCATTTACTAAGCTGCAATCAGATTCGTCACTTCTGAATGCAGCTTACGAAAAAATTCATTTAAAATTCCTCGTTTATCCGATTGACGAAATTCCAATTGGAGATTTTTGGAATTACCTGAAGCTACCTACAGTAAAAATTTGAGATCATAATTCAATTCTTAAATTGAGTTATGACATTCGTAATGAGCTGCAAATTCTGCCAGAAAACGCAGCCTAAACCTTCGATACCGAAAAATTCATAAAACATTCAATTTTCATCGAAAAATGCAATTCCAGTGGGGTTTTAAAGATATTTCCTGGAGTTACATTTTAGACTCAAGAAACACATGTTTTTGTCACGTTTTGTCCATGTTACAGCCAATACAAGTCGACTGTAAATTCTGTTCAGAAGCTGTTTGAATTCAGCTTTCAATTAAAACATGTTCATGACATTATAACACTATTTTTAGCAATCAAAAACCCTAAAAACATCACATACACGAATTTAGTCAAAACCCACTTATCACCTTCAATGGTGATCATGAATTCACAAGAATTAGACCTAATTTCATCATATGATTGTCTAGGGTTTACTCCTAGACACTACAATGTTCCTATTTCATCATATAAAGAACATGCAACCATCTAATTCGAATTCTCTAAGTTTGCTCAGAAATTTAACTAGAGATTTCTCATGAAATTTACATACCTCGTGACTCCTTTCTGAGTGGAAATCACTAATTCGTACTTGGATTTCGATTTAGACTTGATTTGGACCTTCAATTTGAGAGATTTAGCATGAACTAGGGTTGGGGTTTTCCCTTTGGTCACCCTCTGCTTCAATGACCAGACACACACACTCTTGTGTGTGTATGGTGGGTTTTTATTTGTTTTAATTAAATCAAGTTTCAAGTTTAACAAGTTTGGCCCCTCCATTTTCCTTAGTTCATAATTTAAGTGTTTTAACCCACTCATAAGTCACTATCTAACTAGGTTAGAATTATTCCTAGTCAACTTAGTAGGTTCGGTAAGTTAAAAACCCGTTTTATTTTAAATCCCGTTAACTCGGGCTCCTTATGAACTTTTGTCTTCTTGAGTCGTTTGCTCTCTTTTTATTTATTATTAGGCTTATTTATTTGAATCCTAATAATTTCCGGGTTAATCTTTTCTTGTAACGGTATTCTACCCGCTCTTTAGTATTAACGGGGTTTAATTACCAAACCCGTTTTCGAGGTGTTACACTTGCTTTAATAACCGCTAAGTAATAGTGATGCAAATATCCATTAGATATTTACTCCGGAAATCATATAACTCGACAATAATCATTAGTCGATATTGTCAAAAGGTGATATTTTCACCTTTTGACCCGTTTGGTCTAAGTGACCGTTTATCTTTGCGAGATGGTATTTATTACCATCTCATTTACATGACTCGCTCCGGTTTACACCGTACGGTCATTTTACTTATAAACCATTTCTTGATTCTTTTGACCCCTTTATGTCTTACGCCATAAAGTGTCTTTAAAAAACTAACGGTTATTGTCAACGAGTGACCGAATTACCGTTTTACCCTTATTATTTGTATTGGTCTACCTTATAAGTTAATCATTCAAAACTCGCTATTTATTAGTCATTGCATGACTAAATAACCTTATTAGCTCTTTTTAACTATTAAACATGGTTTATCATTATTGTCTTTTGTTCCGAACCGCACATGTGTCGGAACATCATAATTCAAACATGGCTTTCTATTATTCATAACCTATAAACCAATAGGTATTCAATAAATAGAGTGTAAGCTTTACTTACCTAGCATCCAGATTATGCTTTTCCTTCATTCTCGATTCGTTTGACCCGCTTCCTTCCCAAGTTTTCACCTAGCTTGTCAACCGTCAAACTATCATTGTAAGTAGTAAGATGGTTAGACTAGTCATAATCATTCACGACTATTCCATCCTACGATTTTTATGTCGAAATTATCATTCGATTATATAAAAGGTCATTTTAACTTTAAAAAGTCAAGCTGCTTATTGACAAAAGTAATTACACGATGTAGCTTAACTACTCGGTTTATTACTTTGCCACTATACGGTAAGCATCCTTATTATGCTACCATTTTAACTACTTATGAAATCAAGTTATTGTAATCGAATTTCATTCGATTAACACACGATGATATCAAATATCATTTTGATCATAATATATCATCATTTTCATTTTATCATACAAATCCATTTCCTAGCAAGTATGATCATGTACTCAAACACACAATTTGTTCAAGTATTTCCTGATTACTATCATATATGATGATTTTAATCATAATTATATCATCAAATTCATCATTTGATTAATACCCACTTATCCTAGTGTGGTAATTCATCAAATCATTCAATTCATAACATCATATGTATAATTTTCACTTAGGGTTTTGTTCCTAAGCAAGTATACATCACTAATTCAATCATAGCTTCAATAATTCATTCATAATGCGCGATTATGATGATTATTCAAATTTCACAACTTCACAAATCATCAAAATTTTACATACCTTATGATCCCCTAGTTTGGGTGATCATAAATTCACGTTCAATTGTGAATTTGAGCTTCGTTTAAGCCTTCAATTTGATGGATTTGCAGTGATTAGGGTTTTGAACTCCTGGGGAGTTCCTTCTGATCGAACAGAACACACTTCTGTGTGTGTTTTGTTTTAAACTTTCTTTTATTAAATAAACTTTCGAGTTTATCCAAATTTGGCCCCTCTTGTTTGGTTAGTTATTAAGTAGGCCACAACCTACTTATTTCTATCAATATTCCCACTTATTAACTAGGTTAAACATTCCTAGTTAACTTAGTAGATTCGAGGAATTTATAACTCAGTTTATTTTAAGTCCCGTTAACTCGGGCCTTCTATAAACTTTATTTCCAAAAAGCATTCTTTTCCCTTTTTATTAAATATTAGGTTTAGTTATATAAATCCTAATATTTTCCGGGTTAATTTTACCACTAACGGTACTTTACCCGTATTTTAGTATTAACGTGGTTTAATTACCAAACCCGTTTTCGGGGTATTACAGAAAGTAACAATCTCAGATACTAATAGTTTAAAGTAACAATCTAAGGTTTTAACTTTTGATTTTGTAACATTTTAGGGTCTTAAGGCTAACGACGTTAAAAACTAACTAACTAAGAACTCAGTACCCAACCTTGAACTTTGGAAAAACCACAGGGACTAGCTAACCACAAAATTAACTCTTGTAATATATAAAACACAATTTTTCTTTTTTCTCTTATTATTTAATTAAACCTTTTTAATTATGTATGTAAACCATTTTTTAAATAATTATACGTAATTGACGTGAGCTAATTTGAAGCCACTTCAGTAATTAGCTTACAAGTAAATTAACGGGAATATTTCACAAAATGATAACAAAGTTTTAGGAGTGTTTCAATTAGGTCACTCATAAAAAAATTGTTCTAATTAACTGATTAAAGTTTATTTTATTTGCTAATCCTATATAATTAACCTGAATGGGAGGTAAACTATCTTAGGTGACATTATTTTTTATTTTTATTAAATATGTTGACATAATGTATTTAATAAAAGAGAAAAATAAAGTTAATCAAATAAAAAATAGATATACATTGTGATCATTCAGTACTGTTGCACCACCACCTAACCGTTGAACTACCACCGTGCCACTAAACCACCACTATGCCATCGAACCATCGCACCACCCAATCGTCACCCAACGTAGCATCCAATCGCCGCACCACCGAATTGTTGCACCGCCCAATAGCGTCGCATCATCATGCCGTACCACATAGAACCACCACCGACACCGTGTCGTGGAACCACAATCGGCTCAACTATGTGCAGCTTTTTTAATAAAGTTGAATTTAGTTCTTAATAAATATAAAATTTAATTTTCTTTTTACTAAAATTGAATTTTGTGTAAAAAGGCTTAGAATTAAAAGTGACTTATTCCATGGTTTCGAGAAGTTTTTTTATAGCTCATATTGACCATTTTGAATTTTATAAATTAGCATGCTTTGGTTTGTCCTTATTTTTTAAATTTTTAGTTAAATTATAAAAAAAACTTAGTTAAAGAAAATGAGAAAATAAAATTAATATTTATGTTTTAATACTATCAGAGTTAGTTGCGGGGTTAGTCTCTGTGGTTTCTCCAAAGTAACAAGGTTGGGTACTAAGTTCTTAATTGACAAAAATACCCTAAGTTTTCAGTTAGTATTTAACACCCGTTAGACTTAAGGCCCTAGGATGTTACAAAATTAAAAGTTAAAATCTTATATTGTTACTTTAAACTATTAGTACCTAAGGTTGTTACTTTTCATAAACCACAAGCACTAACGGTGTAATTAAGTTTAAATTACCAGACAAACATTCGTCAAAGCTTAATATTCAAACCTTTATATATTATTCATATACTTATGCACTTAAACTCTAATATTTTGGCTTTTCTTCTCATTGTATTATGGATGCATCTACATCTTTGTATAAGCTTTATATTCAAACCTTTATATATATTATTAATATACTTATTATATTAGCATTCTTTTGTTAAGTCTTGTTTTTTTCCTTTTTATGTCAACTGATATTTGCAAAGTTCTTCTAGTTTTTATAACGTTATTCATAATCATCAATGGCTTGAAAATGGGTTAAATTTTTAAAAATCTGTATTTATGCTTTCTTTTTAACAAGCTTTTACATATAAAGGAAATAATAAATTTTTTAGTATTAAGGATCAAGGAATTATAAAGTGATATTTAAAGATAAATATAATTACTTTTACTTATATAGGTACAGAGAAGGATTTTTTTTTGGTTCACAAAATTGTGACATATACTGAATACAGTTACTTATTTATTAGGTATATATTAGTTTTTTAATTATTCTTTTTGATAACTAAGTTTTATTTTTGCTTTAAACTATAGGGGATGAATAGCTTTTCTTAAAGTCTTTGCTAATTAAGAACTCTAATCAAGGATGTTTATCACTTGTTTGAAACCTAAAAATAATATAACGCAATCCAAAAGAGTTTAGGGAATGAATGACAAACAAAAAGGTTCATATGGATGTTAATTAATCCACTCTATGTCCTCTTTCCGATTCTCCAATCGAGAGTTGCTCCACTAATCGTTTCTCTTAGACTGAAGAGATCACCGGCACAAATGTTTCACTAAGAAAGGCAGTGAGCTAGTAATCACCTCAACAACATGTCACTAATCAAAGGTAGTAATCACATTCTTAAACACATTAAGTCAACATAGTATGCTTTCACACTTCTTTACACATTCGCTATATCAAGATACTGAGTCCATACAACAATCACCAAGTATGGTGAGACCCCTCACAAATTACTCACTATTAGAACAACAATGTTCACAATACAACAATAATTACAAGAATTGGAAGATTGTAGTTGTAACACAACTTTTCTTTTCTGCTCTTTGATTTTGATTTTGAACTTGATTATCTCTTCAGTTTGATGTTTGAATCACAAGGAAACTAAAGAGATCTGATTTAGATGTGTATTAGAAAGTGTTTAGAGCAAAACAGGTGAGTTAAAATGCAAAAGGTTGGTTTTATTTATAGGTATACACAAAAACAAGGCATGGGGATCCTAGACCTTTTGCGGTCAATGGATCGATCGTGAATCGTCAGGTTTCTCCTTTTTGGTTGTTTTGTTTTGTTTTGTTTTGTGAACATTATAAAGTGTCTCATCCATCATTTCTAACCCATTTAAGAACATTTTCTCTAGATTTTGTGTCTCAAGAAGATTACATTTGACTTGGTGACTTTGAAATGTGTTAGAAAGTATACTTTTGTGATTTGTAAAAGGTTTAAGAAGTTGTCGCAAAGTGTTTATCTTTAAACCACTTTAAAAATCTTGTGTCTTCAAGATGGATATACTGTATTTTGAATTAAGGCCAATTGGATTTTAACACCTTTAACTTTGAAGAATTGGCCGATAACACCCGCAACTAACACTTTGATCTGTGACACCCAAAACTTTTAATTTCGTTTGTCATTTCACCACTCAGTTAAAAACTCAGTAACTGAGTTAGTGTTCAATCCTAGGTGGCATCCTACATGGCTTCATTAATCATACATGGCATCCTACGTGGCTAACACATGTTATAAGAAGCAAAACACTGAACTTCATTGCATTGTTCTGTTCGTTTTGGAGGGAAAAATCAAGGGCGACTACTGACGTGACCTAGCTTCTCAATCTATCAAGTTTAAACTCCGATCAAGGTACGATTTCACATGATTATGCAATGGTTGAAACGATTGATGTCATGCTTTGGTATGGTGGTTACATTGAGTTAGGTTTTGGTGGGAATAAGGTTTGCATCAAGGGAGGCCTTTAAAGAGGCAGTGAGGCAGTACTCAGTAGCTAATGGTAGGAACTTGTACCTTGCAAAGAGTGAAAAGACAGCTAACTGTGGCCGTATTGTTGTCAATTGTGTTAAAGGTTGTTCATTCTTTATACATTGTTCACTTCATAAAGGGAAAGAGTGTTACTTGGTAAAAAGAGTGAAGAATATACATACCTGCCAAAGAAACATGGTAAAGAATAGACAGCTAACTGCAATGTTCATAGCTAATGAGTTCCTGCAAGTATTTAAATCCAAGCCCAACTGGTCGGCTAAGGAAATCATATTGGCTGTGAAACAAAAGTATAAAGTCATAATCACCAAGTGGCTGGCCTACAAGGCTAAATCATGTGCCCATAAGAAACTTCATGGATCAATGAGGGATCATTATAGCAAAATTGGTGCATACATGGATATCTTGCAAAAAGTAAACCCAACATCAACTTTTGTGCTTGTTACTGCACCACCAGGTTTCATTAACTTAGATCCCACAGCCACATGTGAAACTTTTTTCAGACTCTTTGTGTGTTTTGATGGTGTGAAAAGAGGATTTCTAGCTGGATGTAGGAAGGTCTTGTGTCTAGATGGTTGTTTTCTAAAGACCTTCCTAGGAGGGATGTTGTTAACTGCAGTTGGCAGAGATGCTAATGATCAGATGTTGTTACAGCTCAAGGAGTTGTATTGGAAAGCTGCAAGAGCATACTGTGAACCTGATTACCTCCAAGCCATTGATGAAATGAGGGCCATAAACCCTGATGCAGTAGAGGCAATCTTAAAGCAGGAGCCCAAGAGTTTTAACAGGTGCTACTTGAAAACTCACACTAAATGTGATGTCATAGTAAACAACGTGGCAGAAACATTTAATGGTTATATCATAACTGCAAGGTCAAAGCATTTTATATACATGCTAGAGGACATTAGGGTTCAAATCATGAGTAGGTTAGTCATCAAAAGAACTGAAATGGAAGCCAAAGATGTGCTCATTTGCCCCAATATCCAGGCCAACAGAGAAGGCTGCAGTTAGTTAGTCTGTTATGAATGGTTAATCTTTTGTTGGTTGTGTAATGACTGTGTAAACTTAAGACTATGTAAACTTATGACTGTTGTGCTGAATCTTTTGAATGGTTGTGTAATGACTATGTAAACTTATGACTGTTGTGCTGAATCTCTTGAATGGTTGTGTAATGACTATGTAAACTTATGACTGTGTATGGTGACAGGGGTAGAATAGTCATTCTGCATATCTATGTTAAACAGGTCTGCACATGTATGGTGACAAGGGTAGAATGGTCATTCTGCACACTTGTATGTTAAACAGGTCTGCTTATATGGTCACAGGGGTAAAATGGTCATTCTGCACACTTGTATGTTAAACAGGTCTGCATATATGGTCACAGAGGTAAAATGGTCATTCTGCACACTTGTATGTTAAACAGGTCTGCATATATGGTCACAGGGGTAGAATGGTCATTCTGCACACTTGTTTTGGTCTCCATATATGGTAGTTGTTTGAAAGGGCAGTTTCAAATGGTCTGCACACTTGTTGGTCTGCATATATGGTCATTCTGCACATGTGGTTTCAATGGTCTGCACAATGGTAGTTATTTACTTGTTTTCAAAGTCTGCAAATGGTCTGCACATATGGTACTCAATCCATTCATGGTCTGCATATGTGGTTTCAAATGGTCTGTACACTTGGTTTCAAATGGTCTGCACACTTGTTGGTCTGCATATATGGTCATTCTGCACACTTGTTCTGGTCACATGGGTTTTGGTCTGCAAATGGTCTGCACATATGGTACTCAATCCATTCATGGTTTGAAATAAAGACTACATTCATTCATTCATGTGTTCAAAGAACGTACAATCAAAAACAAGTTATATTCGATACACTACGTAAAACAACATGCCAATTATTACAAACAAACTAAAGACAAACTGCTGCTTCAACATGAATTCTTTCGCACAAATTTGCCGTTTCAACATATTGTTCTCTTGAGATAGCAAGTTGTTCCGCAATTGCAAATTATATTCATTGCCGGTCATAGCATCACTTCTTGTAACTGCACTTGAGCTGCAAGTTGAATGAACTTCGAATAATTTGTCGAAATCTTTTTTCCACATAAAGAACTTGCAGTCGTCTCGCTACAAACCAACATCATGTCGTCAGTTCAAAAACATGTTAAATTCAATACACAGGACTTACCGGCCATTGTGAGCAACCGTAAAATTCAGCACCACATCGAACACTTCTCCTTCCCGCTACGCGAATAACAGCTCTGATTTCGTGATGACAATACAACTTCCCATCCATGTCCACCTTCAATATTTTAGGGATTCGGTTCGTATTACATGAAGAGTTGGAAGAAGTAGACATGTCGATCAGCCAATAAGTTGAAGAACAGCTCTGAACTCGTGATGAGCAAATTAGGGTTTGAATTTGGGTCGATTGAAGAACATCTCTGCTGATTAGGGTTTCCCAATTCTTTGTGCAGGGGGTATCGAAGAAGAAGAACTTTTATAACCATGAATGTGCCATGTAGGATTAATGAAGCCATGTAGGATGCCACCTAGGATTGAACACTAACTCAGTTACTGAGTTTTTAACTGAGTGGTGAAATGAAAAACGAAATTAAAAGTTTTGGGTGTCACAGATCAAGGTGTTAGTTGCGGGTGTTATCGGCCAATTCTTCAAAGTTAAAGGTGTTAAAATCCAATTGGCCTTGAATTAATACCAAGTTTGGCAGCTTCATCCACCAACTTTCAAATTCAAAAACCAATTTTTATAAATTTGCAAGACTTATGAATTAACTTGATGTTTTATAAAAATCCTTTGGGAAATCAGTATTTTTTATAAAAATGATATTTTATATACTTGTATAGATTACATGAAAACCTTTAATTTTGACATTTCAAAATTTCCAAGTGATTTAGTTGCCGATTTGGCTTTGATCTTCACTTGGCTTTGTCGTTGTCAAACTTTGATCTTTGTGAGTTACTAAATCATCATCTTTGTTATGTATAAACATTGATTTTCATTCAAATGATGTATATGAACTTTGTTCTTCATTAATTTTCGATCAATTGATGAATGTGATGTCCAATCTTCAAGGACACAAGGCTAGTAAAGGATATCGTCAAGCAAGAACATATAAGTACGTAAACTTTTGTTTCTATAATCTTCATGTATTCAACACGATTATTAAGGGTTCAATCCACAGTGACATCCTCATATTCGGATATTTGAAATGTGTAAGCCGGGAAAATTGAGAGGGGGGGGGGGGGGCGTTGGCAGTGAGAGAGATTTCGGCTTTTGAATCTTAAAATATATATCATTTTAATTAAAAAAATTTTACTTTCATAAATGTGTTATAGTCAATTAATAAAGTTTAACAAAAAAACAAAAGACATTAGATGACTGACTTGAATTGTAACAAAATGAAACCATAGTGACTGAAAAAGTAAAATTAAAACTTTTGTACTAAAATAGTTATTTTAGCCAAAGCATATAAACTAAAACCGTAATTTACTCATTAGTTTATTTCAGCTTATGAAATCTAACAATAATAACAACACTAGCAAACAGCAAATTAATGACGAACATAAAAAAAGCATAATTTAAAAGCAATTGTATTTTTTTTTTTGAACGGCAAATTTGGATCACTGACCGACCACTGGAGTATCATCGTGCCACCAGCGGAACCACCTGATCATATCCATCTCCACTAGGCAATAATGCCTATACACCAATTCAGGAGGAAACCCAATAAATCTGGGAAAAACCCCCCTTGTGGGAATCGAACTCATGACCTAATGGTGATAAGCCTTATCTCACCCCCAAGATACCACTAGGCTATAATGCCATAAGTTAAAAATTAAAAGCAATTGTATTACATATAAAAATTAACAAACTTATCCAAGGGTAGGATTGGGCTAATGATTTTTGAGCAATTAAGTTTTGGTATATCAATCATCTAGATAACTGTCAACCTTTATTGAATGCATGCATAACCACTACTTAAACCAGCAGGAACTTACAACGGAAAAAAAAAAAAAAACTAACTGATCATCAGGAAGGAAAACCCACCCACATTATTCATTTATTCTAGAGGTACCCTTGACTCAAATCTATCTTCATCAAGAGACTAATACTAAGGACCCGATCTTTCAACGACATAAAAGCTCAACATTAAGTAGCATGGAACGCATCCAAGCACTTGTGAAGCCCACCTGTCCATATCATACGATTATACTCCTCGAATGTAAACTGACGGTACACAGCAGGCTCGTCATCGGTTACCAGTTGTGGAGCAGGGCCTATCACTGCATCAGGTGATGGGCAGTAGAAAGTAGGTATAGATATTCTTTCTTTCTCAGAGTTCACCACAGCGCGATGCATAGCACTCTTGTATTTGTCATTGCTTATCACCTGTATATATGTTACCATAATCATTAACATAAACTGAAACAAAAAGATCACTAAAAGGTTGTTGGAGGGATTTTTTTTATGTCCTGATGGTTTAGAAATTTTAAAAGTATTTATTAGACCATCCTCCCAAGATGCTAAATATATGTATTTATGCATTTAGTGAGCTATCACATCATATTTCTACAAATGCATAATTAAAAAACACTTATTTCTCTCCAACCCTACAACCATTCTTTACCAATACTTGCATTTCCACTTTTTACATTTTATTTTTAAACATAAAATTTCTTTATAATTAACCCATTTCTATTTCGTATTTTTTTTAAAATATATATAAATTAATTAAATATATTTAAACATAAGTAAAAAATTAATTTTTGATTTGTTTTCTTCGGTTATTATTCATATAAATTAATTCTATATCTTATTATCATTGACATGGGCGGTGATGAGGGTGTGCGGGGAGGACCATCACACATGGCCCGTGATTTCGAGGGGCACGTGTTTTTTTATAAAAGAATCCGATATATGTGTTAGTTTTTTTTTAAATATTATACCTATACCAACTCCAAGATAGACTCATTTACAAAACAATTTTTATGGTTTGGAAGTTAGCCCATTGACATTAGCTTTAGTGAGCCCAATACCCATTTGATTTTAAAACTAAACAATAATAATAATATTAAAACATTACGGATTTTTCAACCTCGAACAAGGTATATGAATTCTGAGAGACGTCTCTAATCATTGATTATACTTTGTTTTATTTTTTAAAGGCTTTGGCCCACTGGTTCAAAAGTTATTACCGTAAGTATTTATTTGTTACGGTTGAGTACTTGAAAAGGAAAATAAATTAATGAGTAGATTTTTATCTTTGTTTATGTTGTTGCGAAAGAAAAAAAAATTAATTACTTGAGTCCCACTTGTTCCCTAAATGTATTTTCTTGCATAAGTGCATTCTCTTCAAATGCATTTTGCTCCAATAAAGCTTTTGGTAAATGCATGATGCATTGGAGATGGTCTAAGTGGGTTTTGAGATTATATTGGTTTTTCGGTAGTCTGCTACTACTTCAATAAGCGGACTATGAATAGATCTGACACATGGATAATAACACGTACACCTAAAAATAGGTTGTGCTCTATTTCATTAAGCAGACACTAGTCCACTTTCCACGTTCCTGTGTCGTCAGATCTATTCGTGGTCCATTTATGAAAGTAACGGACAACTAGAAACCCCAAAAAAACCTACAAACACCTTTAAAACTTGTAAACCACCTATACATCAACAAAAGTTTAGATGGAATGATATGATTCGATACCTGAATTTGATCACCAATGTTGATAACGAACGCATTCGGAACTGGATCAACAGCAACCCACTGGCCATCTTTGAGCAGTTGAAGACCAGAGACCTTATCTTGAAGAAGGAGGGTGAGGACATACCCATCAGTGTGTCCAGGCAACCCGTAAGTCAAATCGGGTTGCGGGCATGGAGGATAGTAGTTCAAGGCCATTACCTGAGCATGCGACCCCAGTTGTGCACTGATGTAGTCTTTATCAAGCCCCAAACTCTCCGAAATCGCCTCAACCAGTTGGAGTGCTAACACTCTAACACTCCTGCAATACTCAGCCGCAATGTCCCGAAACGACTCGGGGTTGGTGGGCCATTGGTGAATGTAATCCTGAAGCGGGTAGCAATGGAGTCCAAGATAATCTCTCCAATGAGAAATCTTTTCAGTACGTACGTTGTAGCTGGTTGATAGCCTGTTGGCTTTGGTGGGGTCATCAGAGTACATCTTGAGCCTTTCTTGTAATGGCAAGTTGAAGAATTCTCTAGCCATTTGCATCATGTTGGCTATGATGGACTCGGGTATGCCGTGGTTCTTAACTTGGAAGAAGCCGTTATCGGAGCAAGCTCGACGGATTTCGTCGAGTACTTGAGAGCGGTTGGGACCGTTGAGGTTTTGGAGGTCAATGACAGGGATGGAGTCAGGAACAACATTTTGGTAATTGGGGCGTTCGGTGATGGGCTGGATGTATTTTGAAGGGACTTGGTTCATTTCACCAGAGGCAACCATGTCGCTAAGAAGTAATGGTTTAGAAGCAGTAGCCATTGTTGGATTGAAGAGATGTGAGGTTTAGATGAGAATGAGAGAAGGTTATATATAGAGAGCCATGGACTTAATTCATGTGTATGCATGTGATATGTGTGTTCAAGTATATCCTTTAATTGCTGAACCCTAAAACAATATTATTAGATATTTATGTATATTTCGTGTTGAAATGAATTGGTTTTCAAGCAGATAATGAGAAGCACGTAGGATATTCTAATAGAGATTAAATCGAGAGGTTTTGGGTGGCTAAATAGTAGATCTTCGTGTAAATATTTAATTTGGAAGGAGTGGTGTAAATATCCTATGTATATGTTGTAATCTGGTCCTTTGCCCGTTTAGGTTGGGGGCGTTTGTTTGTTGGCCTTTTGCCCGTTTGGGTCGGAGGTTTGTTTTAATGAAGTTTAATTTTCAAAAAAAAAAATGATATTTATGTATATATTTATTAATTGCTTCAGTTGCTTTTGCTCTTAATGATAGATGTTATACAAACTCTGAAAATCATGCATATATATTCTCATCTGTATCTTTTTATCAAGATGAAATAAGAACATATATATCAAAATATGGATTCATACACCCTAAAATGAGACATTTAACACCTTTTTACTTTTTTTTGTCAAATTGATTAGACAATCAACAAACTTTTTTGCTAATATAATGAGAAGTGTTTTTTTTTTTCCCACACCACCTCATTTTTAATATTATTTTTTTATTGTTTACTATTTTGAGTTTTTTTCCATAAATAGTGTAGTTAGAAAAAATAGTGTAGTTAGAAAATTTATCAAAATAGGTGTTTTTTCTTTCTCTTTATTTTAACTTATCTACTACTATTTTTTTCATCAATCTATTACAATAAACTAAAAGATAATTCCATCAATCTGTTCTGTTCCAATAAATTAAAAGAAGTTTTGTTCTTGCAGGATGTTAATTCTTCATCTTCTTCAACAAATTCTGCTTTTAAAAATGTGGACCCAAAGCTGGTTCATTTCTTTTCCCCCAAGCCCACAATTATTCGATAAATGAAACTTTTCATCTTGGTTGTAGATATGGGTATAGCAATTGTGTTGTACCATGGGAATATGAGTTTTCATTTGTTTTTTTTATATTTATTATCATATAATAGTTATATATATAACAGAATCATAAGATTGTGGTGGAATACACTTATATATCGCCCCTTTTCGCTATAAAAAATGTAGTTTTTTTAACAACTTTCAACACCTTTTGGTTGTTTCATTATTTATAATTATAAATATGATTGTTTTTTTTTTTCTTTTGACATAAATAATTTAGAGTAATTGCAAGAAATTTTACATAAAAAATTCAAAAAGAAAATAGAAGGTGGTGGTATATATTAGAAAGAATGTAGTGGAATAAAGGGTTATTGACTATAAAACATTAAAAAAAGTTTGGTGTGTATTACTGAGTAACTAAGTTTGTAGGACAAAAAAGGAGTAGTGTGTATGGGTCGGTTTGAGTCGGTTTTAGCTTAAAAACATAATCATAACTGTAATATAGGTTAATAGATAACCATAACTATAACCGACCGGTTATGGTGGTTATGGTTTATTGGTTTTGACGTTTATAATGGGTCCGTTGTGGGTGGTTAACCGTGTATTTAGCCTAGCTAAAAATAACTTTTTTTTAACATGCAATAAATTGTTATTGCATATTTGTATATATTAATACCGAATATTCAAATAAAGTGATCTGATATATTTCATAAATTCAAATAAACATTCAACCAAAGCCGCAAAATGATATGAAATAACTAATAAATACGAAAAAAACTTTAATAAAGAACATTAAATATTAAAAAACTGGTGAAAAGTCTTAAATCCTACAAAAATTTATTAAATGTCGGTTCGGTTCGGTTATGGTGGTTATGGAAACATTGATAACCATAACGACCCGCTACTTTCGGTTTTAAAAAAAAACCATTAACTGACCCACCGGTTTTTTATTTGGTTCGATTTTTCGGTTCGGTTTTGTCGGTTAATTCGATTATAGATGCATAAGTCATCTCTTTAATAACAATTAAAATTATATAATTATCACCACAACAAATTTGTAAAGTGTTAATAAGAAATTGCATAAAAACCCTAAGTTTTTTTTGTCGTATTTATAAATATGTAAACATATTTACAATACAATCTTCAAAACACTAAACAGAACTTCATATATATAAACTTATAGAAAATAATAATAATGTGAACATTGAACCAATAGGTGGTGGTCCATTGGTAAAGACAAAACTTTTAAACACCTTGGGGGAGGAAGGTCTTCTGTTCAAGTCCCATTGACGACATAGAATAAAAGAAATGTGTTGTTAAAAAAAATAATGTGAACCTTGAAAAAGTTAACAAATTAACATAAAGATTTAGAAGTTCGAGGTAAAACAAACTTTTATAGCACATAAAAATAGGGTGCTACTTGAGGGTTATTGATTTAAAAGATTCTCTAGAGAAGAAATCAAGGAGGCGGTGTGGGATTGCGGAGGAGACAAAACACCGGGCCCGGATGGTTTTACGTTTAGTTTCTTGAAAGAATTCTGGGACCTTTTCGAAAAGGACTTTATTCTAGCGCTTGATTACTTCTATGTCCATGGCAAGCTGAATCGTGGATGCAATTCAAGTTTCATATCTCTCATTCCCAAAACCAATAACCCTCAAGTGATTAAAAACTTTAGGCCTATCAATCTGATTGGCTGCATTTCGAAAGTTTTGACTAAAATACTCGCTTGCAGGCTCAAAAAAGTTATAGCTTTTCTGATCAGTGACGTCCAAACGGCTTACATAAAAGGTCGTAGCATTCTTGAAGGTCCACTAATCATCAATGAACTCATTTCTTGGGCAAGAAGTTGCAAAAAAAAGATGATGTTATTCAAAGTGGACTTCGAGAAAGCTTTCGATTCTATAAGTTGGGATTTCATGGAATCGGTGATGACTCAAATGAGATTTCCAGCTCTGTGGAGAAAATGGATGTTGGGAATATTAAAATCGGCCAGAAGCTCGATCCTAGTTAATGGTTCACCAACCGCAGAATTCGAAATTCACAGAGGAGTAAGACAGGGGGACCCCCTTTCTCCTCTCTTATTTATTTTGGCAATGGAAGCGTTACACTTAGCAACGGAATCTGCAGTCGAACAGGGCATATTCAAAGGAATTATAACACCAGGATCGGGTCCAACATTATCACATCTACTATACGCAGATGATGCTCTTTTTGTAGGTGAATGGTCGGAAGAAAACTTTCAAAATCTTGCAAGATTGCTGAGATGTTTCCATTTATCCTCGGGTCTAAAGGTGAACTTTTATAAAAGCAAGGTATTTGGTGTGGGTGTGGGAAACGAGGACGTCGCGGAGATGGCTAAGATACTTGGATGTGAAAAAGGTTTGTTACCATTCTCTTATCTTGGTTTGCCGGTTGGATCAAATATGGGATTGGTAAAAAATTGGAAGCCGGTCATTGATCGATTTGAAAATAAACTCACATTATGGAAAGCAAGGACAATGTCATTTGGCGGTAGATCGACACTCATAAAGGCGGTTCTAGGTAATCTTCCAACGTATTATTTCTCTTTATTTAATGCTCCGATACACGTCATTAAACATTTAGAGAAAATAAGACGTAGATTCTTATGGGGGGGTTGTTTGGAAAACAATAAGATGTGCTGGGTACCATGGTTCAAAGTCGTGGCACCAAAGGAACAAGGTGGATTGGGTATTGGGAGCTTGGCTTCTATGAACAAAGCAATGATGGTGAAATGGATAGTTAAATTCAAGAATGAACCTAGTCACTTGTGGTCGAAGGTAATACAAGCTATTCATGGGAGAAATCGAAATTACCCATCTATTCCGTTGATGAATTCAGTGTGTGGAGTCTGGAAAAACATATTACATCTTAGTAAGAGTGAAGACCTTAACGTTTCAGATGTTGAAGACAGGATGGAGGTACAGCTGGGCCGAGGTAACAAAACTTTTTTCTGGCTAGATAAATGGGCAGGCGATTTTGTTTTAAAGGATCAATTCCCTCAACTCTTTGCTTTAGAAACAGACAAGTATTGTTTGGTTCAACACCGCTATTCACTGATGAACGGGCTCACTAACTGGAACTGGGGCGGTAATTCTCTAAGTTCTCAGCCGGAGATTTCTAATATGTGGGATGAATGTGTCAACCGGCTGCGGGATGTGAAACTAAGTAAGAAATCGGATCAATGGCTTTGGAAACAAAATGATCAACGAGAAGAGTTCAGGGTTGGAAAATTGAGGTCACAATTCGACGGAATTAGCGTGATTCCAGAAACGAAGGTTCTAAGATGGCTTAATTGGATTCCAAAGAAGATAAACTGTTTTCTTTGGAGGGTGGTTCTGGATCGGATTCCAACAAAAGATGCTCTAGCAATCCGAAATATATATATTCCTTCGCAAATATGTGTTTTATGTAATGTTCAGAATGAATCGGTGGATCACTTGTTAATATCCTGTCAATACGCTCAATTACTTTGGTCAGCAATCTCATCGTGGATCAAAATACCGTTTCCAAGATATCTATTAAGTGTGGTGGGTTTGCTTGAACATATTGAAGCATACAACTCATCGCAAGAAAAGAAAAAGGCGGTTTATCTAATCATTGCAGCAACATGTTGGACGATATGGCGAATTAGGAATGATGCGATATTCAGGAGCAAAACATCACAGATTTCAAGAGCGGTTGGTGACATCAAAGCGATTTCGTTTCTATGGGTCAAAGCACGGACTGGTAAAAAGGACCTAGATTGGAAAGAATGGAGCGAGTTCAAAGTTTAGTATGAGGACCATGCTGCATGTTTTAGTTTTATTGTTTTCCTTTCGTTGATGTATTGTACCGATAACTATCGTAGCACCTTGCTACGGTTGGTTATTTTTATCTTCTATTCTCAATAAAATCGCCTTTTTCAAAAAAAAAAAAAAAACTTACAGGTGGGGCCTGCGTGGGACCGACAGTTTTCCTCTCACAAGGGTGGGTATAATCAGGAAGAGAGGGGGTGCGTATAGAATGAGCCTAAAAATAATGTGAAAATTGAAGAAGTTAACAAATTAACATAAAGATTTAGAAGTTCGAGGTATAACAAACTTTTATTGCACATAAAAGCATGTATAGGGATGGCAACAAAACCCGAACCCGATAGGAAAACCCGATACCCGAAACATACGGGACGGGTATGGGGTCGGGTAATCGGGTATGGGACCGGGTATGGGATTTGTTTTAAAAATTTGGGACGGGTATGGGATTTGGTGTTATACCCGTTTACCCGACCCGATTACCCGATTATATATACCCGTTTACCCGATTCTATATACTTGTTAACCCGTTAACATACTCCATATAAATATGTAATTTTTTTTATAAGTTATAATGTATTATGTATTTAGTCACAAATCCTAAAAAAGTAATTCCCGCCCAATTATAGATATATATTTACTTACCTTAGTTAATAGTTACCCCCAAATCCCAAAAGAGAATCAGCAGGTGGACAAAGTTTTTGGCTGGATGTGATCTTTTTTGGTGAAAACAAACTACTGAAACTGAAATGGAGGATCAAGGATGCACCTATTTGACTTGAATATATATTAGGCTTTTATATCAGAATTACACAATTGTTTTTGTTCTTTTGAATGTGTATTGGTTAAAATATTACCGTAGCTTCTTTTGAATATGTATTGGTTTAAAAATTAACTCTAATTGATGGTAGTAGCCTACTAGCCTATGATTTTTATCACGTTTCAGACTTTTGTATTGGTTTCAAACTCAGCATACATTGATTTTTACTCGTTGATATCCGATGGTTATGCCCGATACCCGAAACCCGCAAGCATACCCGAAACCCGTGGGTATGCCCGACACCCGATGGGTAATTACCCGTCCCATACCAGATGGGTTTTGGGCCGGGTATGGGACCAATTTTTGTAACCGGGTATGGGGTTGGGATTAGCTATACCCGCCCCATTGCCATCCCTAAGCATGTATTTCTTACTTTTTATCTAACATATCATATAGAAATATAGAAATATAAATTGGAGGTGCTATTCGTAATCGGGATTAGTTGTGACGGCGTGGTTTTGTACATCGAAACATAAAAAAACACATGATGATGGTGTTGGAAATTTTAGTGAAAATGAGTTTTTCACTAAATATTTTGGACATTAATAATATTTATATATGTGTTGTATAAATAATTATTTATGGGTTTGTGTTCAAACTATGTCCAAATAGAGCTGAGATGAATGAGATATCGAAGCTTGAAGTTGTATGTTTGGAAAAACAAAGATGAGAAAAATTGATTGAGATTTGTCATCTAGTCTCACATAGGTGGAATGACAAAACTTAAAGTGGTATATAAGGAGGAGCACTCCTTGAAGACAAACACTAGTGGGGACCCTAAAGGGTGCGGAGCACCCTTACTCGTGCACATATGCGCGCGTGCCGTGGGCTATAGGCCCTATGTAGTGCGCTTTGAACTTTGCACACCGCCTTTGTATTTTTGTCCATGAGCGCGTGGTCAGATACATGGTGGGTCCGCTTATGGCGCACCCTTGGGTGGCGTAGGCGGATGCCATGGCGAAGACTACAAATGGCACATGAGTTTGGATGACGCATAACCAGGTGGCGTCCTGGTATGCGTAGTAGCATCCGTGTGGCGCGCAAGTATAGATGGCACATGACCAGGTGGCGTCCTGGTATGCGCAATGGCATATGTGTGGCGCGCGGGTCCATATGGCGTGGCGTAAGGTCCATGTAGAGTGTTGCATGGATTTGAGGATCAGTTATGGCGCACGCGTAGGACGGTAGCCTTGGTGCAGGTCCGGCTACGCGCACGCGCGACCAGGAAAACTGGTCAACCACTAGTGAGTTAACGTCTAAATGGTCTCAACTCATTTAATTATGTCATGAATGAAAATGGACGTTTCTAGTTGACCACTTTAAATCCTTTTGATTGAAATTTAATATTGTCTGTTACAATATTAAATATCTTGTTTAGTACAAGATTAATGAGAAATTAAACCCTATTCATTACAAGTTTTATTATCTTGTTTAAATAGGTTTGACCAAGTCTTCTTTTGTATGAATATAAAATGAACATGGAAGTTCATTTTGAAAAGACACGAAAAAGTCAGACACATACATAGAAGTCCTACGGTTCCAAGGAAATTTAGAGAAGAGAATTCTCTAAATTATTTCTCATATTCATCTTTGTTCCATGGAAAATTTAGGGAGGAGCACTCTTTAAATTATTCTTTTCTCAACTTTATATTTTCCTATTTGTATGAACACCAATTTATACCCGGTGTAATCTCGGGCGCGAGTGCCATCTCCGGCAGTACACATACTGTTCCGGTTGTTGTACCCTGGGAGACAGACCGTCTGAGAGGAGGCGCGGAATCTGTTTTAAGGGAAGCGTGTTGAACACGTGCCTCAACCAAAAACCTTCAACGACAATTTGTTCATTCTTGCAGCGGAGGTTTACTAAAGGGTGCGGTAGAAGTTCTTCCAAAGATGTTGGCTTGAATCAAGATTGGTACAATTATTGTGTATTTTTTTTCGTTCATTTGTTTTATGTAACCGGTATTGTACTTGATGAATTTCCCACAAATAACGAGAGTCTCGTTATTATTTATTATATATTTTGTAATATATTTTAATAAAAAGTGAACCTAGTTCCTACAGATGGTATATTAGGATATTACGAAACATTAAGCCTTAATTATACCCTTATACATTTACCAACCAATCTTCCTACCATGCCGAACCGTTGCGTTCCTACGCTTACAATTTGCAACTTAGGATGCGTGTTCCTAATATCCCACCGATTCACATTTACAACTTTAGATTAACATCCCACCGATCTTCTAATATCCCACCGATTCATTAATTATTATTATTTTTTATCTTTGGACCAACCGCTTCCCTTCCACATATAACCTTTTCAATAAATTAAACAAATTAAACTAAATTTCAATGTAAACGTCGCATCTTTTTCCCAAACCGGCGCACTTTTCAATACTGTTTTATTTCTTCATACATATTACCCTTTCCACTTTGTTTATATAACCTTTTTCTCCTTCATGCACAAATCAAACAAAAAACCAGTTTCTCCTTTACGTGAATCAAACAAAAAACCATGGAAATCCATCTTTCCTCCCTCCTCTTTTGTTCCTCGCTTTCTATGTTTATCCTTGAACAACAAGCGATTCGGATAATTCACCATAAAACCGAACAACAACCAGAGTTTGTGGATAAAGAGTTGGTTATGTTAGACACATGATAGTTTGATGGATCGTTTGATTCGAATTCGTTTCCGTCGTCTCGGTTGCAAGCGTGTATGAGAGTTACGTAGAATAGTAATAAGAGATATTGACGGAATTATTTTACTCTGTTTATCGTATTCTTCGCATGCTCAGTGTATGTATATGTATACTGTGTTTATTAAAACATTATAACAGTTTTTGTTTATGTGTTCTTAGATTTAATAACAATTTATTTTTATGTGTTCTTAAATTGTTATTCAAATTCTGTGTTTATGTCTTCTTAACACAAATTTTGCTTATGTATTCTTCAATAGTTATTCAATTTCTAATCATGTGTTCTCACATTTAAATATCTAATAACAGTTTCTGTTCACGTGTTTATAAATTGTACATTATTCAATCAATTTTAGTTCATTTGCTTTTAAATATAATAACAAATTTCTGTTTATGTGTTCGTAAAATTGATATACAATTTTGGTTTATGTCTTCTTGAATTTAGTAACAGTTTCTACTTATGTGTTTTGTAAATGTTATTCAGTTTCTGTGTTTTTAAATTGTTACTTTTTTCTCTTTGGGTTCTTAACAGTTTCTTATTTGTTTTTAGACCAAATTTATATGTTATGGAATCACTGTCATTCAATTTTTCATTTTGCGATTGAAGAATCCGCCATACGACCAAAGTTTGAAAATTTTATGTATCCACTTTCGTTTATACCAAAGTCTCGCAAAAATACATGCCTAATAATGAAAATATATTTGAAATGACCATTTACTTTTATTCTAAATGACACAATTGTTTGGATAAACGCTTGGTCACCTTAGATGGTTCAAAAGAATTCATGGTCATACGGTTCTATGAAAGGTTGTTTTAGTTGGTCCATGAGCCGTTACCACTAAACCATTACATCGGTTCATTTCAGTAAACAAAATGAAAATAATGATTTGCATATATAAACTTAAGAATTCTCGCATCTCATGGCATTTATAATATAAATCCCGCCGCAACGCGCGGGTTGACGTCAACTCGTTATTTAACAAAATATAACTTCAAATCGTATAAAACTTTGACTTGTCCAAATTTTTATATTCAGTTAATATCTTTATATATTTTAGTTTAAGAATTTTTTTCCTTTTTATTTCTTTTACTACTTAACTAAGTTTTATTTATTATTTGACTAAGAAAAGTTTTGAATGTTGTTTGCTTTTATGATCTTCCTAAACTTGTATTATTATTATTATATATAATTGTAACTAATTAAAATTATAACCTAACAATAAATTCAACGTCCAAAAAATTATTTAGTTAAATAATAAAAATATAGTTAAATAATAAGTAAAAAAGAAAATTAAAAAACCTAAAATTACAATATTAATTAAAAATAAATTGAGTTAAATAAAAAAAAAGAATTTTAGGTATACAATAAAAGGAAAAGAAAAAGCATTTTGAATATGATTAAAAGTCATTTAATTAAATTTGAGTTAAACATAATAGAAAAAAAAACCCTCTAAAACCAGGGGTTGTTTGCTGCCTTGAACCCATACGTTGGATGAAGAACATGCCAATCACCACTGCCTTGAACCCACACGTTGGATGAAGAACACGCCAATCACCAAGCTATAGCATACACAAATACACAACACGTATAAAAAGATATAACATGGCCAATAAAATGGCAATAGGTGTGTTCATCGAATCGAATAACCAATTTTCGATTTAATTGAATCAAATTTTACGAATTTTTATATATTTTACCTGAATTTGTATTCGATTCGATTTGTATTTGAAACTTGAATTATACGAATTCATAAAAGTTCGAAAAAATCGATTTAATTCAAATTCACCCTAAACAATAAATGATTTTACTTTCATTTTTTTAAAACTACTACAAAATAATTATATTTAACATGCAATATAATAATCTACAAAATTAATTAACTATCAATATGTCAAAACACCAAAATTTAGAAGATAGGTTGGTTACTAGTAGTGATTTAAGTTACGTAAAAATTAAGAAATAAGTAGTATAAGCTATATATATCATTATGTTTGGTAATGTTATAATTAATAATCTTATCACTTATGGATGCAATTCATACTTTGACACAAATTTAGAAGTTAATGCGTGTGTATATATGTGTTTGTGTGTATATTCAAAAATTATATATTATCGATATAACAACTCTCCTAAAATACCTATAACATCTCTATACGTCCTAAAATACACCCGTATACAAAAAGTGGGGCCTAAATACCTTTATTTTTACAAAAAATCAAATAAAACAAATTATGGTAGTCGCTCGCCGGCCGCGACAGGGTTAACCCTGGGCTTCGCGGGGCGCGACAAGGTGTAACCTGGCGGAACCTTAGCGTGCCACGTGGCACGACATCCGGACAAGCTAACCCGGTGACTAACCGAGGCTAGGACCTAGCCTAGGTCCTCGTGGGGCGCGAGAAAACAAGCAGAGGGGGTTGCGGGCCGCGACCCGCTATTCGATCAAGACTATAAATAGGGGATCACGGCTTTAGTTTCTAATCGTTCAAAAATCAAAATTCTCTCTGAATCTCTAAATTCTGAATAGAAATAATAATACTCGGGTATTATACCCACTAAATTAGCGAAGCTCTGCCTCGATGTAAGTATCATAACCCCCGGTTACGTATTAGTTACTCTGCCTGATTGATCTAGTGCTCCGTAACGCATGTCGAGGCTCTACCTGACTTCGTCGTTGGAGTTCTGTCTCGGTAGGTGGGTATAGCTAATGTAAATTGGGTTATTATACTAACACGTATGCGTTGTTTCAATTAATAGATTATAACCAGGAAGTTACAAGGAAATACCTAAATTAGCAATGTGAGTTTATCCTCTTTTTGTAAATTCTTTTTGTAAACTGTTTTTACAAAACCTCAATTGTTTTACATTATAATTAACAGTGATTGAGTATTTGTAATTCTACAATTATCATCGGTATGTTGGAGTTTTGTATACATAACTTGTTTGTAACACCCTTATTATTATTTAACGATTTTCGCATAATTTACGAAGATAAACGGGTAATTAGAATTTCAAATACATTGAAATTACAGGTTTCATTAAACTTTCTTACAGAATTAAAACTATACAACATAACATAATTTAATTCATCGTTTTAGAATAACGACGAAACAACTTGCGGAAGCTTCATTTAATGCGTGTTCGGTTCTTGCTCGATGCTTGATCTTCATCCGGGACTCTCGACAATCATTTGTATTCAAAACCAACTCAAAAGTTAGTTCTGATAATTAAATATATATGGGCTGAATCATAGAATTAAAGAAAATCAAGAAATCCCATTATAAATCCATTGATCCTAGAAGCAAGGATTCAATTCTGGCCTCCACCGTAACTTACGGTGGTCACCGTAAGTTACGGTGGCCCCTAGTATGACTTGCCCCTACCGTAAATCAGTAGGCAGCTGCCGTAAAGCTTTCAGCTCCACCATAACTTACGGTAGGCACCGTAAGTTACGGTGGCCCCTGTATCAAAACTCCCATTTTGCCGTTTTTGACACGAAAACATTCGTATCTTTCAATCCGCTTGTCCGTTTGACCTACCGTTTCTTCCTACGTAATTGTAATTTGATTCTCCACCTTATGGAGTTAAAATCCAACATCCGGATTAACAAAATTGAAGACTTTTAAGTCTTCGGCTTATTACCCTTTTTACCAAATTTTGACCCGTTCGCGATTTTATCAAACAAACATGTTTACCTGATCTATAAACTCATGAAAATCATAATTTCAATATCTCCTATCAAATTAATCATAAATCATGGGTTTCTTACTTAGTTAGAACCCGTTTATGCTCAAGTGTTTATTTTGACCCATTAAGGGTATTTAAGCACTTTAAAGCTTAAAATCGCTTTCATTCATTTCTAGCATCATATTCCTACATTTCTTATCAAGTAATCTTCCACCACAACTATACGTGTGGTGGATTAAATGTGGATATCTATATGTTCCTAGTTTTACCCCTCGGATTATTGTTTTACGTCAAAGACTCATATAAAGTCATTCGACCCAAGAATTTACATCTTTCACTATCTTTTCTTATTCTAAGCATTTATTTAATCATAAAACTTGTTTCCGAACCTCTTGCAAGGGTCGTTTGTTCAAAGTAGCTTACAAGGGCAATTTGGTCAATTTTTATCCTTTCTTTAATACAAAGGAACTTTTAAATACTTGTTTGACCCAAAAGTCCGACCTTTTAACTATAATCTTGTTTAAACACCCATGTGTTTCTAAACACCATAATCATAACTCAATTTATTCAGTTTACCTAAAAGATAACCGAATAACTATATTTTAACCTTGTCTAACTCTTATAGAATCTCAAGTTCTACGAGTTGAATCATTATACATACCTGGCTCGGATCAATATATTGACCCGTTTCGATACCTTGACTTAGTAGCCGCTAAGCAATAGCGATGCGCGTATCCATTTGATATTTATTCCTATAAACATGTAACTCGACAAACCATTAGTCGATGTTGTCAAAGGGTGATAATTTCACCTTTTGACCCGTTTATTTACCTAGTGATCTTCATCACTTCAACTAAATGCAAATATCATGTATTATGCTAATTTAAAGTCTACTAGCAAAATACGAAATCAAGCAATACGTAACGGAATCGTGGTTACGTACCTTTTAAGCATCCTTTTCAAACGCGTATATCCACCGGCTTGTCCACTTGACGATCCGGATTCCTCGCCTAAAGAGTTCAATTCACAATCCGTTTAGAACCCTTTTTATAAGTCTTAACGCATAACTTACCATATCATCCTAATTATGCGTTTTAACTTTAAATTTCAAGTTCAAGTCTTCTTTGAAGCATTTATACAAACACCTTAAGGGCAGAATTTTAAATAATTCATTAACAAGCTCATAACTTGTTATATAACCCGAATTTTCATCAATCAAACTATCTAACACAAATATTTGCCTTTAAAATTCTGAAATAACTTTACATATGTCAATTTACACTAGAACAACCCCAAATTTCCTAGTGTTTATCAAGTTCTACATAAGCCACAAATCACCTACAATGGTGACCATGGATTTCACTAGAATTTAGCATAATTTTAACATGTACTTGTCTAGGGTTTACTCCTAGACGTTTTAATGTTCCTAATTCATCTACAAATCACACATGCATCATCAGATTTCAGGTTCTCTAAATTCATGAGAATTTCAAGTAGAGGATTTTTGTCAAATTCTACATACCTTTTGATCTCCTTGCAATGGGGATCATTAATCTTAGCTCGGATTTCGTTTTTGATCAGATTTGAACCCTCAATTGATGAGATTTGTGGAAGCTTGGGTTTTGAAGAACCCTGGTCGCCTTCCTCTTTCCTGGTTTGACCTCCACCCACGCCCCTAAGTGGGTTTTGAGTTTTAATTTTGTTTTAATAATATTAGTTTCAATTTACACCCTTTAGGCCCCTCAACTTTAGTTTGGTTTATAACTTGATATTTTGTTCTTTCATTTAATTACAAGACTTGTACTAGGTTATTTATTTCCTAGTTACTTTAGCTTGTTCATAACTCGTTTTATTTTAAGTCCCGTTAAATCTCGGGCCTTTTATATACTTTGCTTTCTCAAAGTATTTCTCATCCTTTTAATAAATATTAGATTTATTTATTTAAATCCTAAAATTTACCGGGTAAGTTTTACCACTAACTGTATTTTACCCGTCCTGTAGTATTAACGTGGTTTGATTACCAAACCCGTTTTCAGGGTGTTACAAGTCTACCCCCCTTAAAGAGGTTTCGTCCTCGAAACCTTGTTTACATAGTTCCTTTAATTTGGATTAAACGAACTTTGTTTCGTTTTTCAAGGCATTCATTCTTTCCTTTCGATTAAACGTTTTCCTTTAATTTGATGCGTACGTCTTTCACGTGTAAGGCCTCGCGGGCCGTTACTTTCAGCTTATAACCCCTTTATCTTTATTGACTGAGTTGTCACTTGACCACTTAGTCTCGCTTGTCTTTTAACAGATTTATCCCGCGCTTGTGTTATATTAACAAGCGTTTATATTTGTCATGACGCTTTCTTAATTTTGAATAGTTTTACCGGCTAGACTAATTAGTCGCCGTCACTTCATACCCCGTAATCCACGTTACAACGTGATCATTTTCTATATCTCTTTTCTTGTCCGTGAGCGTGTCACGTCACGTTTGAGTTTAATTCAACTTTTCATTATCGAAATTCTTTCTTTCGAATGTTTCGTTTTGCACCTACTGGTGTCAAGACCCATATTCCTTGATATCAATCATTTTCCGAATTCATTTCATACTATTGTTGTTTGTTAAAGCGTTGTTTCTCACTAATACTGAATTTTGGTTTAACGTTTTCCTCTTTAACTTACGTCAATTACTCATATCAAGGAAACTGACAACTAATAATTTATTCTTTCCCGTTCTCGTTTTACACGGGGAATCGTAGCCAGTTCCCTCGCTTTACACTATTGACTCGTAGGTTCTTTCACTTAGCCTCATAGGCTATTTCTTTGGATTCTCACCTTCCAAGGTGAAACCCCTTCAGTTCGTTTCTTTTTATTTCTGACCCAAGGGTCTTTTTACTACTTTTACTCCATAGGTTATGATGATCCCATAGATCATCTTTTATTCATGTTCTTATCCGATGTATCTATATGTACATATTTTGGTGTCAAGGCACCCCCTTGATATTTCTGAAATTATTTGTTTTCACTTTCGAATTTCAGTTGACCTTGACCGTAGTCCAAACCTTCATTTATTTACTTTCGGACTTAATCTTCCGACTTTATGACTCCTTACGTCATTTACATGTTAGTTTGTTCTACACCCCTCGTTTCTCGGTTCATACTTATATTTCTTTACATCCCATTACCCGGGTTCTTTTATCTTAATGTTTTTAGCGCCTATAACCCCTTGCATAGGTTTATTGATATTTCGCGCTTTCATTTATTTGATTCACGCTTATTTATATCAGCAAGCGTTATTCTTTATTTGACCCGTTCAACTTTAAAACAGTTGAACGTAGTTATCAAAATTTCTATTTGCAAATTCTCATTGTCTTTTAGTCATGACTCCTAATCCGAGTCTTTTAACTTTCTATTTTGCGTTCCCGTCTCTCGGTTTACGCATTCACCCACAATCCTACCCGTCCATCGGGTATCTTTACCAAGGTCATTGTCAAGTAACCATTCTTATATGGTTTTAGACACCATCTTAATTTATTTGATCTTCTTAGCGAATTTCATTGCTTTTATTTAGTCAAGTCTTTTATTTCTATGCCTTAACATTCCTATTAGTCGGTCTGTATTTTTATTTACTTTGATCTTTGTCCCTTCTCTCGGGCTCGTTATTCTAGCGTAATACGATCCCGTCATCCGACTTGCGTTTACGTTTACTATCAAACATCTTACTTGTTTGATTCATTTGGGTACCATTTAAGTTAGTCCTATTCACCCCACCCTTACTACATCGAACATAAATGTGTCCATCATAAGAAGTTCATGGTACCACGTGTTCACTACTTACTTGGCTAGAGTAAGCGATCAACACCTGATATACATGACCTTTTCATAATTTTCACATTACACCCCATGTAAGTAATGCCTCTATTTGTTTTTCTTGGAAACAATATCCCGGATAGGTTTTCTATTCGGGTTTTTCCAAGTTTTTAATCTACATATGCAACTTTAAATCTCTACGTATTTTTGCATATTACTATTCACGTAATCATTTAAAATGCGCACCTGATAAATGCTTGCCCTAACGGGCTTTCCTTTCCATTACTTATTTGCGATTGTTACGCGATTTAGGTCCTTAATGAGTGTTATGGGCAAAATTTTGGGCCCATATCCTGAGGGATATCTTGGATTATATCTTGGTTATATGATATCTGTTCACATCCAGGATGCTGATTCAGGATATTGGTAACATCCTGAATGGTATCCTCAGGATCACTAACGGATTATGTGCAGGTACATGAGTTGGAAGCTAGTAACGTTTATAAGGAATCATCTCGCGGGAGACTCGGTCCAAGTCGTTCAAATAAAGACGTTGAAGCCGCATTACTCGGTCTACAACGTTAACTATGGAATATTCGGAGTATCCCATATTTATAGGAATTATCGTTTGTAATTTGTTACTATAAATAGGTGGGTATACCAGATCGAATAGGAGATCAAATCAACACTCGCTACACTCTTACACTTGTTCTCTAGCAATTTTTACTTTCGCACAAAAGCATTGTAACACTTAGCGATCTGGTCTATATCCTGCACTGTATCCTGAAGTTTAAAGCAATAAGAAGAACAAGGCAGCTGCGATTGTCAGCTCCCGAGGTTTTATGCCGGCGATCTAGATTGAACAAGGGCTTTCCTCGTACATCTCGTGTCACCTCCTTTTACTTTTTGCTCATTTTTTGATTGTAGATACAGCTCAATATCCTGAGCCGTATCCTGAATACAATTTTTTTCCAAACAACTTAACCAGCATATTTTCAACACACTTTTTAGCACACTACCTCACTTAACTAATTTGATCACTAAATTGCTTCGGTAATTTTTTACCAAAACAATTTGGCGCCCACCGTGGGGTAAGTGGTGCAACCTTTACTAAAAATCTTTGTGAAATCGCTAATCGGTTTTCTATTTTCAAAACTTTTTTGCCACATTGTCTACAATGGCCTCAAGATCAAACATGAGCTTCTCCACTATGTCTGCTATGACTTCTGCTACTACCGGTTCGGTGCTTCCACCACCTCCTCCAAGGATGCCAACCTCTTCACAACCTCAGGATATTATCCCTACTCGGAGTGTTCAGGGATCTGCTCCCATTTTAGCTTCTAATGATGAAATTCTAACCTTATTTGGAAGTGTGCAGGAACAAATGAGGCAGCAACAGGAAACAAACCAAATGTTGTTGAGGGAAATACAACTCTTGAAGTCTGGCTCGAGCAGATCTGCTGAGGATATCGTCACTCCACTACAACCCAGAACTCTAAACTTCAGTTCGGCCGTGTACACTGAGGATAATAGGGGGAATATTGTGCCTAGCCTCCCTCAGAACCATACTCCTGAAATACCCTCCTCGATCAGGATGTCAACCATGAGGAGTTCAGGATATGCTTCAGGATATGTGCAAAATCCTCCGACGGGTAACGTATCGAATAATAATAATATTCATGCTACTAACAATAGTGGATCTTTGTTGGATACAGGTGTAACATCAGCATTTACTAGGGAGCTTCAGAAGTTGAAGGACATGATATCTAGTGTACCTGGAGTGGTCCAGCCGATCCCGGAAGTGTCCCAAGACAACCACAGGATATCTCGCTTTACATATCCTATCTGTGATGCTGAGATTCCAAAGAGATTTCAAACCCCCAACATGAAGCTTTATGATGGAACTACGAATCCTGAGGAGCATATTGCCCAGTATAGGGAAAGGATGGAGATTAACCCTATCCCTCTGGAGCTCAAGGAAGCATGCTTGTGCAAGGGTTTTGGCTCTACCTTAACAGGATCAGCCTTGAAATGGCTCCTAAACGTTCCTCCTCATTCGATTACATCATTCGCTCACCTAGTGAATTTATTTAATAGTCAGTTTTCTTGTAGTAGAAGCTTTGAAAAAATAACAAGTGACCTCTACAGGATAACACAGGGGCCTCAAGAATCCCTAAGGGATTATGTGAACAAGTTCAGCTGGGAATCCTTAGACATACCGCATCTTGATGTTGCAACAGCTGTGCAAGCTTTCAAGATGGGGCTGCAAAAAGATTCTCAATTTTACCAAGACCTTGTAATGAACCCATGCAGGAACTTGGATGAAGCTCGAAACAGGGCCCTAAGATATATTCGATTGGAGGATGACAGAAAGATGCAAGAGAGGATGAACTCATCCAACACCTATGAGACAACTAACAGGAAGTCAGAATCCTCATTTAAGCCATATCGCCCTAAGCCATATGGTAGAAATGAAAATAAGAAAGTGAATGCTGTCGAAGACGAGGATCCTGAAGAATATCCTGAATTATCTGAATATTGCTTTTCTGTTAACATTCCTGAATTGATGTATGCCATGCAGGGTTTAGGAGACAAGGCTAGGTGGCCTCGAAAGAATCAACAAAAAGCTAATTGGAAAGATAAGTCAAAATGGTGTGCCTTCCACGAAGATTTCAGACATGTGACTGAGGATTGCATTGCCCTAAGGAAATAAATAAGCTATCTTCTGAGCAAGGGGTATTTGAAAGTTCTCTTAGGAAGAAAGAAGAACAAGGGTCAGGACACTGAGAAGGATCCTGAACGAGCAGCCTCACCTCCCGCGGATGCTAAGATAATCAACTTCATTTCGGGAGGATCCGATATTTGTGGGACTTCGTATTCGGCAGCGAAGAGACATGCAAAGGAAGCTAAAGCTGAAAGGGGAGACAAACCTGTCAGGATGACTACCCTCACAACTGACAAAGTGATCACATTTGATGCTGATGACAGGGATACTGTTCAGGATCCTCATCATGATGCTCTGGTAATAACGTTATATGTGGCTAACCATTTTGTACGCAGGATATTGGTTGATAATGGCAGCTCCGTCAATATAATCCAACTAGAGACTCTGAAGAGAATGAATGTATCTCCAATGGATATCACTTCAAAGTCCACCGTGCTTGTTGGGTTCAGTGGAGAGGCTAGGAACACAGTGGGAGAGATAAAATTACCAGTATATGTTGAAGGAGTCAACTCGATACAACGTTTCTGTGTGATGGATTCTCTATCCTGCTATAATATCATACTGGGAAGACCATGGATTCACGATGTGAAGGCTGTGCCATCAACATATCACCAATGCTTCAAGATCCCTACCCCTTGGGGAGTCGTCAAGGTTGAAAGTGTTCAGCAGGAGGCGAAAGAATGCTACTCATCCTCGATGAAATCCTCAACCAAGCCTAGTGCAGCATAGCAATTAAAGATGCGGGCCCAGGATATCATGGAGGATCCGGAGCAGGATGTGAAGAAAATTATCCTGGACCAGGATAATCCTGATATCTCGGTGCTCGTAGGAACCAATATCCCTCAGGATATTGAAGAACAGTTAATTAACTTTTTGAAATGCAGGATGTCAACATTTGCATGGAAGCATGAGGATATGACAGGCATATCCAAAGACATTATCACTCACAAGCTTGGAATTGATAAATCATTCAAGCTTGTTCAGCAAAAAAAAGGAAATTTGCTCCTGAGCGGAATACGATTATCCAAGAGGAAGTTGAGAGATTGTTGAAGTCCAGGATGATCAGAGAAGTTAAGTTTCTAAGGTGGCTAGCAAACGTAGTCGTGGTACAGAAGAAAAATGGGAAATGGAGAGTCTGTGTAGACTACACAGATTTGAACAAGGCTTGTCCTAAAGACCCATTTCCTCTTCCTCACATTGATGCAATGGTGGATGCTACTGCCGGGCATGAAATGTTAACCTTCATGGATGCGTCCTTAGGATTTCAACAGATTCAAATGGAACCCCCTGACCAGGAGGATACTGCCTTCATGACACCAACAGGTATTTATTGTTATACGGCTATGCCTTTTGGTTTGAAAAATGCAGGTGCAACATATCAGAGATTGGTAAATATGATGTTCAAAGACAAGATGGGGGACACCATGGAGGTATACATTGACGATATGGTGGTAAAATCGAAAAAAGCCCAGGATCACCTCCAGGATATTAAAGGAGGATTTGATATCCTGGATCAATATAACATGAAGCTAAATCCTGCTAAGTGTCATTTCGGAGTGGGGGCAGGAAAATTTCTAGGATATATGGTGACCAAAAGAGGAATAGAGGCGAGCCCGGAACAGATTAAAGCCATCTTGGATATTAAGTCACCCTCGAATATGAAAGATGTTCAACGATTAACAGGGAGAGTGGCAGCATTGAACAGATTTATTTCAAGATCTTCAGAGTAATGCAAAGAGTTTTATGATATCCTGAAGAAGAATAAGAAATTTGAATGGGGTGAGAAACATGAAGCAGCCCTGCAGGATTTGAAGCAATATCTTACAACTGCACCTCTGCTAATGAAGCCTGAGAATGGTGAACCACTATCCCTATACCTCGCAGTATCAGGAAACGCTGTAAGTGCCGTCCTTGTAAAGGATCATGAAGGTCAGCAATATCCTATTTATTATGTTAGTAAAAGTTTGTTAAATGCTGAAACTAGGTATTCTCATTTAGAAAAATTGATACTAGCATTAGTTATTGTTTTGGTCAAAAATTACCTAAGCAATTTAGTGATCAAATTAGTTAAGTGAGGTAGTGTGCTAGAAATATGTGTGAAAAATATGCTTGTTAAGTTATTTAGAAAATCAGTATTCAGGATACGGCTCAGGATATAGAGCTGTATCTATGATCAAACTATGAGCAAAAGGAAAGTAAACGACACGAGATGTACGAGGAAAGCCCTTGATCAATCTAGATCGCCGACATAAAACCTCGGGAGCTGACAATCGCAGCTGCCTTGTTCTTCTTATTACTTCAAACGTCAGGATACAGTGCAGGATGTGGTACGGATCGACTGTGTGTTACAATGAAATTTGAATACAAGTGTGGTGTTTGCAATGAGCTAGAGAGTGAAAGTGTTCGAGAGTGTTAGTGAAAAATTGTGTGCCTTAAACTGATCCGCCCCCATCTATTTATAGTAAAGATAATGTAACAAACTATCCTAAACTTCCGGGATCCACCGAATATTCCTTAATCGAACGTTGTAGACCTGGTCTTTCGGGTTCAACGTCTCTCCTTCAACAAACACGTCCGAGTCTTGAGGAGAAGAAGTCCTGATGACCGTTAGTAACTTGTAGCCATTAACCTGCACGTGTTTAATTTACTCAAACTTAGGATATCGCCCAGGATGTAAGCAATATCCCCGTCCAGTATCCTGGTCACAAACAAACAATTAAAAGCAGGATATTAGTCAGGATACGTATATTCAGAAAATGACCCATAACAATTGTCCCCAAATATATCGGTTGGTATACCAATCCAACGGATATATTTCAAAAATCTTATCCCATAACTCAAGGCATTTAAAACGAAACGACGGTCAAGATCACATCGTAACTTCCAACGCGCTTTTTGCTCAATGGAGATCCACAATGCCCCTATATCTTCTCTTTTCTTGTTTGAAAAGCAGATATCTTCAACAGAACCTTCAGGTAATTCTCCATTTCTGATTTACTTTCTATCAATTTGCATCGCCTTACTCGCAATGGATGCCGAGACCTTCACCCAGCAGAATCTCCTTAAAAATCCCGAAAAGGAGATTTGTGCTTTTGACAACGCAGACATTGCAGCTTTAAGAGCCTCCGACGCTTTCCCTGATAACACGGTCTTCAGACCATTCGATCGGTCAATCCGATCGGATGTTTCTTCCACTGAATGGGTTTGTTTTCCAGCATATCCTTTTTCGCTAGGTCTTCGATACCCTTTTCCTGAATTCATGATGCAATTCTTTCAAACCATCGGCATCTCTTTTGCTCAAACCATGCCCATGGTTTGGAGAGTACTAATTGTACTTAATCAAATCAAAAACCTCCATTGTTCTGACCTCCGCATCGAGGATTTGCCTATCGCTTATCGCCTCCGATCCCATGGCTCTAGCCGGTTCTTGCTCTTTTCGACCTCCAGCAAACCCCTAATTCTCAAAGCCACCAAAAACGAAGACGGATGGCAACGCAAATTCTTCTTCGTCAAACGAGACTCCATTGCTGAGGGTGCCAACCTTCCGGTGGAGTGGTTAACCACCGGTAGGGTCATAAATACTCTCATAGACCATTTAATTCTCATCTTCTATTAATATCCTTCTTTTCGATCTTTATGCAGTGAACTTCAAGGAAGTCGTTCCCCCTACCGCCGAGTCAGAAGAGAGAATAAATATTGTTTACCAGTTACCTGCAATAGACAGGACTTTCACCACACACGTCCCGAGTTCCAGTCAATACTCGTCATCCGAAATGTCTAGTAAGGATTACTTTCAAAATAATTAGCCAAGACAGTAAAATAGTAAAATGAAGAGTAAAACTTCTCCCTTTATGCAGCACCGGCCAAGATCCCTGAAGTCTTTGACCTCGACGAATTGGACAGTTATTCTGATAAGATCCAGGTCAAGAAAGAACCTAGCCCCAAGACCACAGCTACATCCAAACCCAGCAGCTCCAGAGCCATCATTATCCCTAAACCTTCACCGGCTACCAAGCCCCGGAGCTCAAGTTCCCGCAAAAGGAAGGAGCCTGACTCCCCCGTCATCTCTGACACATTTCCTTATGAGAAACATGGGTTCATTGAAGCCAGCGGGTTTATGACTTCCTTTCTCAACCAGGTTAGTTTTCTCATATCACATCCTGCGGCTTACATTATTTTCAAAGATTTATTAATATTAATACCTGTCCTTTTACCTTTGTAGGGTCTTGAGCGTTTGGTTAACCTATATCAAGAATCCTGCAAGCTCAACAAGACGCTTGAAACCAAGCTAAAGGAAGCTGAATCCACAATCTCCAATCAAGGCATGATTGCAGCCGCCAAATCTCGTCATTACGAGCAGAAATTTAAAGCCATGACTCAAGAACACCAAACTGCACTCAACAAAGCTGCTCTTCAAGCCCAGACCGATCTTGAAGCTGCCCACATGCAGTACGAACGGGATATGGTCAGCTACCGGGAAAGCCTCAAAAGTTCCGTCGTCATTTCTCTCCTCCAAGCCAGGTTGAAGATGGCCCATGAAGCCAAAACATTAGGTTTTGAATGCCCTTCTTGGGATGTTGGTGCTTGGGAGACCAAGTTAAAGAACCTTGGGGGCACCTCTTCCAAATCAGCTGTCGAAGAATCTTCCAAAGCAGTTGAAAAAGCAACCGATGCTGAGAAGGATGCTGAGGCGGATCCCAAGGCGGATGTTGCTGAAACCACTATGGACGAAGAAGGCACTACCCCCTAGAGCTTATTTCCTTTAAATTATTCGAACAATTTTATGTTTTTATGAACAATTTTTATTTTTGTATCGAAACAATTTGATAGCGGAAGGTGGATGGGTCCTGGGTTTTAGGATGAAACCTTCGGTTATCAACCAGTATTGATTGCTTCAAGAATAATTTCGTCTTTTTATTTTTCTTGCCATTATCTTCCGTTTTTCCTAAGTATAATTCTTAGCCTTGCAAAAAAATTTATATTGTTATCTTATGAAAATATCCTGATCAGTATGCTCAGCAATATATTAGAAAAACTTTTTTATTAGATAGGACTTCCAAACATTCCTTCAACTTTGTAGAAAGTTTTTGAAAAACAATCTATTTTTCCAAAACCGGTTTATGATAATACTTAAATGATCAAAGTTCCAAACTAATACTAGTTTCAAACACCTTAATCAAATATCCTGAAAAGGATTTTGAGAATATATCAGGATACTTGACCTTTTATAAAACATAGTGTTACTAAAAACTTAGATGATGTTTGTTATGGGTGAAATTCTGAGCCCATATCCTGGAAAATATCTTGATCTATATCTTATTTATGTAGTATCTGTTTACATCCGGGATGCTGGTTCAGGATATTGGTAACATCCTGAACGGTATCCTCGGGATTACTAATGGATTATGTGCAGGTACGTGTGTTAGAAGCTAGCAACGTTCACAAAGACTTATTCCGCGGAAGACTCGGTCCAGGCCGTTCAAAGAAAGACGTTGAAACCTTATTACTCGGTCTACAACGTTCGTGGTGGAATATTCGGAGCATCCCATATTTATAGGAATATTTGTTTGTATTTCGTTACTATAAATAGGAGGAACACCAGATCAAATAGGACACAACAATCTCACTGCAATCACACTCACTACACTCTAACACTTGTTCTCTCGCAAATTATACTCTCACATGAATTCATTGTAACACTTAGCGATCTGGTTGATATCCTGCACTGTATCCTGAAGTTTAAAGCAATAAGAAGAACAAGGCAGCTGCGATTGTCAGCTCCCGAGGTTTTATGCCGGCGATCTAGATTGATCAAGGGCTTTCCTCGTACATCTCGTGTCATTTCCTTTACTTTTTGCTCATTGTTTGCTCATTGATTAATCGTCGATACAGCTCAATATCCTGAGTCGTATCCTGAAACTGTTTTTGCAAGTAATTTAATTGACATATTTTCGACACTAATTTCTAGCACACTACCTCACTTAACTAATTTGATCACTTAATTGCTTCGGTAATTTTTGACCAAAACAATTTGGCGCCCACCGTGGGGCAAGTGGTGCTCTCTTTACTAAATTTTTTTGTTAAATCGCTAATCGGTTTTTTATTTTCAAAACTTTTTGCTACATTGTCCATAATGGCCTCAAGATCAAACATGAGTTCCTCTACTATGTCTGCTATGACTTCTGCCACTACCGGTTCGGTGCTTCCACCACCTCCTCCAAGGATGCCAGCTTCTACGCAATCTCAAGATGTTATCCCTACTGGGAGTGTCCAGGGATCTGCTCCCGTTTTAGCTTCTAACGATGAAATTTTAACCTTATTTGGAAGTGTGCAGGAACAAATGAGGCAACAACAGGAAACAAACCAAATGCTTTTAAGGGAAATACAACTCCTGAAGTCTGGCTCGAGCAGATCTGCTGAGGATATTGTCACTCCATTACATCCCAGAATGTTGAACTTCAGCTCGGCTGTGTATACTGAGGATAACAGGGGGAATATTGTGCCCAGCCTTCCTCAAAATCATACTCCTGAAATACCCTCCTCGGTCAGGATGTCGACCATAAGGAGCTCAGGATATGCTTCAGGATATGGGCAAAATCCTCCAACGGGTAACGTGTCAAATAATAATAATACTCATGCTACTAACAATAGTGGATCTTTGCAGGATACAGGTGTGACATCGGCACTTACTAGGGAACTTCAGAAGTTGAAGGACATGATATCAAGTGTACCCGGGGTGGTGCAGCCAATCCCGGAAGTGTCTCAAGACAGCCACAAGAGATCTCCTTTTGCATATCCTATCTGTGATGCTGAGATCCCAAAGAGGTTCCAAACCCCCAACATGAAGCTTTATGACGGAACAACGGATCCTGAAGAGCATATTGCTCAGTATAGGGAAAGGATGGAGATTAACCCTATCCCTCCGGATCTCAAGGAAGCATGCTTGTGCAAGGGTTTTGGTTCAACCTTGACCGGATCAGCTTTGAAATGGCTCTTGAATGTGCCTCCACATTCAATTAGATCTTTTGCTCACTTAGTAAATTTATTTAATAGTCAGTTTTCTTGTAGTAGAAGCTTCGAAAAATTAACAAGTGATCTCTACAGGATAACTCAAGGGCCTCAGGAATCCCTTAGGGATTATGTGAACAAGTTTAGCCGGGAATCACTAGATATTCCTCATCTTGATGTTGCAACAGCTGTGCAAGCTTTCAAGATGGGGTTGCAAAAGGATTCTCAATTTTACCAAGACCTTGTAATGAACCCATGCAGGAACCTGGATGAAGCTCGGAACAGGGCCCTAAGATACATTCGGTTGGAAGATGACAGAAAGATGCAAGAAAGGATGAACTCATCCAACACTTATGAATCAACTAACAGGAAGTCAGAATCCTCATTCAAGTCGTATCGGCCTAAGCCATATGGCAGAAATGAGAACAAGAGAAATGCTGTCGAAGATGAGGATCCTGAAGAGTATCCTGAATTATCGGAATATTGCTTTTCTGTTAACATTCCTGAATTGATGTATGCCATGCAGGGTCTAGGGGACAAGGCAAGATGGCCTCGAAAGAATCAACAAAAAGCGGATTGGAAAGACAAATCAAAATGGTGTGCTTTCCACGAAGATTTCGGACATATGACTGAGGATTGCATCGCTTTGAGGAAAGAAATAAGCTATCTTCTAAGCAAGGGATATTTGAAAGATCTCTTAGGGAGAATGAAGTATAAGGGTCAGGATACTGAGAAGGATCCTGAGCGAGCAGCATCACCTCCCGCGGATGCCAAGATAATCAACTTCATTTCGGGAGGATCCGACATTTGTGGGACTTCGTATTCGGCAGCAAAGAGACATGCAAAGGAAGCTAAGGCCGAAAGGGGAGACAAACCTGTCAGGATGACTACACTCACAACTGACAAAGTGATCACATTTGATGCTGATGACAGGGATACTGTCCAGGATCCTCACCATGATGCTCTGGTAATAACGTTATATGTGGCTAACCATTTTGTACGCAGGATATTGGTTGATAATGGCAGCTCCGTCAACATAATCCAACTAGAGACACTTAAAAGAATGAATGTATCTCCAATGGATATCACTTCAAAGTCTACCGTGCTTGTTGGGTTCAGTGGAGAGGCCAGAAACACAGTGGGAGAGATAAAGTTGCCGGTGTACGTTGAAGGAGTTAACTCGATACAGCGTTTCTGTGTGATGGACTCTCTATCCTGCTATAACATTATACTGGGAAGACCGTGGATTCATGATATGAAGGCCGTGCCATCAACATATCACCAATGCATCAAGATACCTACCCCTTGGGGGGTTGTTAAAGTTGATAGCGATCAGCAGGAGGCGAAAGAATGCTACTCATCCTCAATGAAATCCTCAACCAAACCTAGTGCAGCATAGCAATTAAAGACGCGGGCCCAGGATATCGTGGAGGATCCGGAGCAGGATGTGAAGAAAATTATCCTAGACCAGGATAATCCCGATATTTCGGTGCTCGTGGGAACCAATATCCCTCAGGATATTGAAGAGCAGTTAATTAACTTTTTAAAATGCAGGATGTCGACGTTTGCATGGAAGCATGAGGATATGACAGGCATATCCAAAGACATTATCACTCACAAGCTTGGAATTGATAAATCATTCAAGCCCGTGCAACAAAAAAGAAGGAAGTTTGCTCCTGAACGCAATACAATTATTCAAGAGGAAGTTGAAAGATTGTTGAAGTCCAAAATAATTAGAGAAGTCAAGTTCCCAAGGTGGCTAGCAAACGTGGTTGTGGTACAGAAGAAAAACGGGAAATGCAGAGTCTGTGTAGATTACACAGACTTGAACAAAGCTTGTCCTAAAGACCCATTTCCTCTCCCCCACATTGATGCAATGGTAGATGCCACTGCTGGGCATGAAATGCTGACTTTCATGGATGCATCCTCAGGATTTCAACAGATCCAATTGGAGCCTTCTGACCAGGAGGATACTGCCTTCATGACACCAACAGGTATTTATTGTTATACAGCTATGCCTTTTGGTTTGAAAAATGCAGGTGCAACATACCAAAGATTGGTAAACATGATGTTCAAAGACAAACTGGGGGACACCATGGAGGTGTACATTGACGATATGGTGGTAAAGTCAAAGAAAGTTCAGGATCACCTCCAGGATATTAAAGGAGCGTTTGATATCCTGGATCAGTATAATATGAAGCTGAATCCCGCTAAGTGCCATTTTGGAGTAGGAGCAGGAAAATTCCTAGGATATATGGTGACCAAAAGAGGAAGAGAAGCAAGCCCGGAACAGATTAAAGCCATCTTGGACATTAAATCACCCTCAAATATGAAGGATGTTCAACGATTAACAGGGCGAGTGGCAGCATTGAATAGATTTATCTCAAGGTCTTCAGAAAAATGCAAGGATTTTTATGATATCCTGAAGAAGAACAAAAAATTCGAGTGGGGTGAGAAGCATGAAGCAGCCCTACAGGATTTGAAACGATATCTCTCAACCGCACCTCTACTGATGAAACCTGGAAATGGTGAACCACTATCCCTGTACCTTGCTGTATCAGGGAATGTTGTAAGTGCCGTTCTTATAAAAGACCATGAAGGTCAGCAATATCCTGTTTATTATGTTAGTAAAAGTTTGTTAGATGCTGAAACTAGGTATTCTCATTTAGAAAAGTTAATACTAGCATTAGTTATGGCGTCAACCAAACTTAGACACTACTTTGAGACACATAGGATACACGTAAAAACAAATTATCCTGTCAAAAGTGTACTTAGGAAACCAGAAATGTCGGGTAGAATGGCTAAGTGGTCAGTAAAGTTAAGTGCCTATGATTTAGTATATGAACCTAGGAATGCCATAAAGTCTCAGGCTTTAGCTGACTTTGTGGCTGATTTTAGTAGTGACATTTAGGATGAGGTAGACCTAGAAGTTCAACAGCTAGGAGAATCCTCAGGATCCTGGACATTATATACTGATGGTGCATCTAATATAAGAGGAGTAGGATTAGGAATACTACTAAAATCGCCACAGGGGGACATATTACCCCAGGCTATTAGGTGTGAATTTCCTGCTACCAATAATGAAGCAGAATATGAGGCTTTAATTGCAGGATTAGAATTGGCTAAAAGCATGAATATCAAAAATTTACAAGTATATGTTGATTCTTTGTTAATTACTAACCATTTTAATGGATCCTATGCAGTTAAGGGTGAGAAGTTAATAGAATATCTTGATATTCTCAAAAAATTAGCAGGATGTTTCGATGTTTTTACACTTGAACAGGTATCAAGGGAGGATAATGCTGAAGCAGATGCCTTGGCAAATTTGGGATCATCAATCAGGATACCTGAAGGGACCCAAATACCAATATTACATGTCTTATATCCTGCAACGAATCTTCAGGATAAAGCAGTAGCGGGTATTCAGGATCCTGAAGTGGAATATCCTGAACAATATCCTAAATCTTGGACGGCTCCAATTATGAGATATCTCAAAGAAGGACATATCCCCGAAAATGAAAATCCTAAGGCATTTAGGATGAAGGTATCACGGTTCACTATTATAAATAATGTTTTATACAAGAAATCTCTTGCAGGACCGTATTTGAGGTGCTTGGAGGATCCTGAAGCCAAAGAAGTACTTCAAGATATACATGAAGGGGATTGTGGTAATCACACCGGGGGCAGATCATTGTTCTCGAAAGTATTAAGGACAGGATATTATTGGCCAACGATGAGAAAAGATGCTGCAGAATATGCTCGAAGATGTGATGCATGTCAAAGACATAGTAATATACTGCATCAACCAGCTGAACCATTATATCCTGTAGTTTCCCCTTGGCCATTCATGAAGTGGGGGATGGATATAGTAGGGAAGTTACCAAAAGCTCCGGGAGGAAAAGTTTTTATGTTAGCTATGACAGACTATTTCTCCAAGTGGGTTGAGGCCGAAGCATTTGTCCAAGTAAGAGACCAAGAAGTAGTATCCTTTATAAAAAGGAATATCCTGACTAGGTTTGGAGTGCCAGCTGAGATCATTTGTGATAATGGGTCCCAGTTTATAAGCAAAAGAACTACTGACTTTTGCAAAAGTTGGGGAATCAAAATGATCACATCTACCCCAGTACATCCTCAAGCGAATGGACAAGCTGAATCTTCAAACAAAATAATAGTCAATAACTTAAAGAAGAGACTTGGGGCCAAAAAAGGAAGATGGGCAGATGAGTTACCCTTTGTTTTGTGGGCTGATAGGACAACGGTAAAGAATGCAACCGGCCAAACCCCGTTTTCCTTGGTATTTGGAGCGGAGGCGATGATTCCAACAGAAATGTTGATACCTACTGCAAGATCTATGTTGCAGGATCCTGAACAGAATCCTGAACTCTTATGTCAGGATTTGGATACTATAGACGAAAAAAGAGATGCAGCAAGGCTAAGGATAGCAGCATATCAACAAAGAATATCCAGAGCATATAATAAAAACATAAGGACTAGAAGATTTCGAGTTGGTGATTGGGTGCTAAGAAAGGCTTTTCAAAATACCACTAATCCTGCCGATGGCAAGCTAGCTCCGAAATGGGAAGGACCTTATGAAGTCGAGTCAGAAGCAGGGAAAGGAGCATATCGACTCAGGAATATGGAAGGGGATATGCTACCGAGATCTTGGAATGCTATACATCTCAAGCTTTACTTCAAGTGAGTTTAGAATTCAATATTCTAACTCAGAATGGTATGAATTCTATCTTTTTTAAATATGTTTTGGTTTAATTTATCCTTTGAAACTCAATACTGACTTAAGCATCGGAGGGGTGTTAGCCAAGCTAACACCCACCTTAGTTTACAATTGTTTTGCAGAATATCTTTCAGGATATAGCTCCAGGATATATGCTCAGGATAAGTCGAAAGATTAGAGGATTGGCCCCCTCTCTCACGTTTAAGGGATCCTGGTCCCTTCAAAGGTTTAAAGGTATTCACCTTTCTCTCGAATTGGGTTTAAACACCTCGCCTGGAGCGCAAGTTATCTAGGTATAGTTCAAGGTAGCGGGACCAGTTCATGTAAAAGTGGCTGACAATTTCGTTACTATTGGCTATATCCTGGATCCTAAAGGTATATGAGGATTGATCACCCTCTCTCACGAAAGAGTATTTTCATACTCTCAAAGGTTTAAAGGTTTTCACCTTTCTAAGAATTGGAGTTTATACACTCTCGCCTGTAGCGCATGAAATTTAGGGTTTATCCCCAGATATCAGGGTTTATCCCCAGTATGCTAAGGATTCATTTCAGGATATCAGGGGTTCTGCCCTTGGGCATTCGGAATTCATTCGAGTCAAAATGTAAATACATTTGTGTTTTTGTCGAACACAGGGGACACACATTATTCTGATTCAAAGGATGGATCTGAGTATATAAGTATGCACTGGGGACAAATTTATGATAAAGGATTGGAATTGATTCTCTAAGAATCTCTGGTATGATCTCTCCTTTTTGTTTGGACAATTTATAGGTTATATTTCAATGTCCCTTTTAAGATATCTTTCAGGATATCTCCCAGGATATATTTATGATATGTGTTCCTAAGAATGTTCAAACCAAACAATTTTCACAAGTAAAATTTGTGTGACAATAATAATAAAGTCAAAAAAGTAGTTATATTATTAACATACCAAAAGAAGTGCTCTTAGTTTCACCTCAAAACAAGGCCCATCCACTAAGAGCACTAATAGTTCATAACCATATTTACCCAACAGTTGAAGGCTTCATCTCAAACCGAGACCCATCCACCTTCAACTGTTGTATTGTTCAAAAAGCATGCAGGAAATGTAAATTGTTCAGGTACGGGAAAGTAAAATGCAGAAAAGTAAATTGTTTGTGGAACTGCAAACCAACATTCAAACTAAAAAAGGTGGGCTCTGGCCTTGGCACGTATATCCGTCATCGCCCACCTAGATGCCCTCACACAGCAGCATCTCCTCCAACTTTCTCAGACTTCTCCGCTCCAGCATCCTGACCAGCATCTTGCGCAGCATCCTGACCAATGACCATCTCAGCATCAGCTCCAGCATCCTTCTTCTCTCCAGCTTGGACCACCACCTCTGCTGACTTAGAAGACTCACCGGCTTCAGCAGGAAGTGGCACAGCTTTGCCTCCGAGCTCCTTTAACTTAGCCACCCAGGATTCAACTGGCCAAGATGGACAAACAAGGCCCGTCTCCTTGGCCTCGTAGGCCATCTTGATGTGTGCTTGCAGCAGGGAGACGATAGCAGAAGCCTTGATTCCCTCTCGAAAGTTGATCAAAGCCTGATCATGATCCATTTGAACACTGGCAAGTTTGACCTCGGCGTCTTGGGTGACCTTCTTTAGCAAGCTTTCATAGTGCCGGCTCTTCGCTTCAGCAATAGCACCTTGGTCAGCAACGGTGCTCTCGAGCTGCTTGATCCTGGCTTCATGAAGTGCCACAGTACCACAAGCGTCATTGTACAAGTGGAGCAAATGCTGAAGGCCCTGCACATTAATTACAGGTATGAATTTAGAATGTATGCTGACTAAGACATCCTACCAGGATATCCTGTTAGGATATACGTGCAGGATATACGTGCAGGATATACATGAAGGATATGCGTCAGGATATTACCTTGTTGAGGAAGGATGTCATTGGCTCTAAGGAGTCAGAGAAGCTGAGTTCATCATAGGAGAACCCTTCTGAGCCTGGAGCACTGACCTCGATACCCTTTCTCTTTTTCGCTGCGGAAACACGGGTTCTTGGATTGGCCTTGGGAGCCGGGAGTGACTTGGAGCTAGTGGTAGCATGAGTCTCCTTCTTGACTGTGGCTGGAGTTGGATAGCTGTCAAGTTCGTCCAGGTCTAGATAGACTGGGACTTTGCTGGAATCTGCACACAGTGAGTAAATTCTAAATCCCTTCTATGAATAGCAGATAAAAAACATATGTGTGCAGGATATCTTGCAGGATCCTTACCAGACATGTTGGCACTGGAAAGAGGGCTTGGAGTCGGTGGAGATGGATTGAAACTTCTCTCTGCCTCTAGAAGGAGTCTGATGGCGTCTATTCTTTCTTGAGAATTTGCAAGAGGAGGTGCAATCTTCCTGAAATCAGCTGCACAAAAATGAAAATTTGTTAGTTCAGAATATGAGACAGGATAAGAGACAAGATCATTCTTAAACCCTAAGTCCTACCCTTTCTTAACCATCTCATCGGATAATCCGTTCCACCGGGGATTGAATCCCTTTTTACGAAGAAAAACTTGGATTGCCAACCATCCTCGTTTTTGGTGGCACGAAGTATCAATGGGGGACCGGAACTAGAGTAAAACAGAAACCTAGATGAGCCATGGCATCTAAGCTTGTAGGCTAAAGGGAGGTCATGGACGGAAAGGTCAGGTATGTGGTTTCTCTTGATTTGGTCAAGAACAGACAAAACACGCCAAAGCATTGGCATGGTTTGGCTGAAAGAAATTTTAGTGATGTTAAAAAACTCGGTAATAAAGTCCGGAAAGGGGAATCGTAGCCCTAAGGTGAAGGGGAAAGCATTGAAACAAATCCACTCGGTGGAAACCATATCTGATCGGATTTCTCTGTCAAAGGGTCGGAATATGGTTCCATCCGGAAAGATACCGGAGGATTTCAAAGCCGACAGATGAGCACTATCAAAGGTGCATGTTTCGTTCTCCGGTTCTTGGAGAAGATTATGTTGGATGAATGTGGGAGCCGAGTCGCCTGAACTGGACCTCGTTTGCCTAGGCATTTGGTCGCCCGAATTCTTGCCGGAGTAAAATGAAAGATGGTTATGAAGATGAGAGAGAGAATATTACCTTTTTCTTGTCGATTGTGGGTAAAAAAGAAGATGAGGATGAGAAGATATAGGGTATGATGAGTAAATATAGGCCGGGTGGTTGAAAGTTGTCACATCAGAAGTCTTATCTCTTAATTGCCTCGGCCACTGTGAAAAAATGTAACCGTTTGGATATCAAACGGTAACATTTTTGGGGACAATTGTTATGGGTGAAATTCTGAGCCCATATCCTGGAAAATATCTTGATCTATATCTTATTTATGTAGTATCTGTTTACATCCGGGATACTGGTTCAGGATATTGGTAACATCCTGAACGGTATCCTCGGGATTACTAATGGATTATGTGCAGGTACGTGTGTTAGAAGCTAGCAACGTTCACAAAGACTTATTCCGCGGAAGACTCAGTCCAGGCCGTTCAAAGAAAGACGTTGAAACCTTATTACTCGGTCTACAACGTTCGTGGTGGAATATTCGGAGCATCCCATATTTATAGAAATATTTGTTTGTATTTCGTTACTATAAATAGGAGGAACACCAGATCAAATAGGACACAACAATCTCACTGCAATCACACTCACTACACTCTAACACTTGTTCTCTCGCAAATTATACTCTCACGCGAATTCATTGTAACACTTAGCGATCTGGTTGATATCCTGCACTGTATCCTGAAGTTTAAAGCAATAAGAAGAACAAGGCAGCTGCGATTGTCAGCTCTCGAGGTTTTATGCCGGCGATCTAGATTGATCAAGGGCTTTCCTCGTACATCTCGTGTCATTTCCTTTACTTTTTGCTCATTGTTTGCTCATTGTTTGATCGTCGATACAGCTCAATATCCTGAGCCGTATCCTGAAACTGTTTTGCAAGTAATCTAATTGACATATTTTCGACACTTGTTTCTAGCACACTACCTCACTTAACTAATTTGATCACTTAATTGCTTCGGTAATTTTTGACCAAAACAATGTTTACAAAGGAAAGATCATACCCGGAGTAGTATATAACCCTATTATCAAACCTCAATCTCCTTGCAACTTTTCCAATGAAGATGTCCCCTGTGTGAGATATTTAGCATACTAGCTCCGAGCTTTAGCCTTTGAGCTTTACATCACTGCCTTGGTAGGAATGTCCCATGTGTACAATGTCTTCAAATACTTAGAAATCTTTTGTATGTCAATTTCCATCGTATAGGCAATTTTTTAGGTCCCAAGGGTAAAACCCAAGGATGTACTGGAGATAAATCCCTTGTATCCTGGGGAAAATCCCAAATTTTCATGCGCTACAGGCGGGAGTGTATAAACTCCAAGACTTAGAAAGGTGAAAAACCTTTAAACCTTAGAGAGTATGAAAATACCCTTTCGTGAGAGAGGGTGATCAATCCTCATATACCTTTAGGATTCAGGATATAGCCAACAGTAACGAAATTGTCAGCCACTTTTACATGGACTGGTCCCGCCACCTTGAACTATCCCTGAATAACTTGCGCTCCAGGCGGGGTGTTTAAACCCAATTCGGAAGAAAGGTGAATACCTTTAAACCTGTGAAGGGATCAGGATCCCTTGTACGTGAGAGAGGGGGCCAATCCTCTAATCTTTCGAGTTATCTTGAGTACATATCCTGGAGCTATATCCTGGAACATATCCTACAAAACAATTGTAAACTAAGGTGGGTGTTAGCTTGGCTAACACCCCTCCGATGCTTAAGTCAGTATTGGATTACAAAGAACAAATTAAACCAAACATATTTAAAAAAGGTAGAATTCATACCATCCTGAGTTAGAAATTAAATTATAAACTCACTTGAAATAGAGCTTAAGGTGTATAGCATTCCAAGATCTCGGTAGCATATCCCCCTCCATATTCTTGAGTCTGTATGCTCCTTTCCCTGCTTCTGATTCAACTTCGTATGGTCCTTCCCATTTTGGAGCTAACTTGCCATCGGCAGGATTAGTAGTATTCTGAAAAGCCTTTCTTAACACCCAATCTCCAACCTTAAATCTTCTGGTCCTAATATTCTTGTTATATGCCCTGGATATTCTCTGTTGATATGCTGCCATCCTTAGCCTTGCCGCATCTCTCTTCTCATCTATAGTGTCTAAATCCTGACTCAAGGCTCCAGGATTCTGCTCAGGATCACTTAGGGTAGATCTTGCAGTAGGTATTGTCATTTCCGTTGGAATCATTGCTTCTGCTCCAAATACCAAGAAAAATGGGGTTTGGCCTGTTGCATTCTTTACCGTTGTCCTATCAGCCCACAAAACAAAGGGTAATTCTTCTGCCCATCTTCCTTTTTTGGCTCCAAGCCTTTTCTTTAAGTTATTGACAATTATCTTGTTTAAGGATTCTGCTTGTCCATTCGCTTGAGGATGTACTGGAGTAGATGTTATCATTTTGATTCCCCAACTCTTGCAAAAGTCAGTAGTTCTCTTGCTTATAAACTGAGAACCATTGTCACAGATTATCTCGGCTGGTACTCCAAATCTGGTCAGGATATTCCTCTTTATGAAGGATACTACTTCTTGGTCTCTAACTTGAACAAATGCTTCAGCTTCAACCCACTTAGAGAAATAATCCGTCATTGCTAGCATAAAGACTTTTCCTCCCGGAGCTTTTGGTAGCTTTCCCACTATATCCATACCCCACTTCATAAATGGCCAAGGGGAAACAATAGGATACAATGGTTCAGCAGGTTGATGCAGTATGTTACTATGTCTTTGACATGCGTCACATCTTCGAGCATATTCTGCGGCATCTTTTCTCATTGTTGGCCAATAATATCCTGTCCTTAATACTTTTGAGAATAACGACCTGCCCCCAGCATGGTTACCACAATCCCCTTCATGTATATCCTGAAGTACTTCTTTGGCTTCAGGATCCTCCAAGCACCTCAAATACGGTCTTGCAAGAGATTTCTTGTATAAAATATTATTTATAATAGTGAATCGTGATACCTTCATCCTAAATGCCTTAGGATTTTCATTTCTAGGGATGTGTCCTTCTTTGAGATATCTCATGATTGGAGCTGTCCAGGGTTTAGGATCCTTTTCAGGATGCTCTGCTCCAGGATCCTGAATACCCACTACTTCTTTATCCTGAGGATTCGTTGCAGGATATAAGACATGTAATATTGGTATTTGGGTCCCTTCGGGTATCCTGATCGATGATCCCAAATTTGCTAAGGCATCCGCTTCAGCATTATCCTCCCTTGGTACCTGTTCAAGTATAAAAACATCGAAATATCCTGCTAATTTTTTGAGAATATCGAGATATTTGATTAATTTCTCACCCTTAACTGCATAGGATCCATTAAAATGGTTAGTAATTAACAAAGAGTCAACATATACTTGCAAATTTTTGATACTCATACTCTTAGCCAATTATAATCCTGCAATTAAAGCTTCATATTCTGCCTCATTATTAGTAGCAGGAAATTCACACCTAATAGCCTGGGGTAATATGTCCCCCTGTGGCGATTTTAGTAGTATTCCTAATCCTACTCCTCTTACATTAGATGCACCATCAGTATATAATGTCCAGGGTTCTGAGGATTCTCCTAACTGTTGAACTTCTAGGTCTACCTCATCCTGAATATCACTACTGAAATTAGCCACAAAGTCAGCTAAAGCTTGAGACTTTATGGCATTTCTAGGTTCATATACTAAATCATAAGCACTTAACTTTACTGGCCACTTGGCCATCCTGCCTGACATCTCTGGTTTCCTAAGCACATTTTTGACAGGATAATTTGTTTTAACATGTATCCTATGTGTCTCGAAATAATGTCTAAGCTTTGTCGATGCCAAGACTAGAGCTAATATTAATTTTTCTAAATGAGAATACCTAGTTTCAGCATCTAACAAACTTTTACTAACATAATAAACAGGATATTGCAGACCTTCATGGTCTTTTATAAGAACGGCACTTACAGCATTCCCTGATACAGCAAGGTATAGGGATAGTGGTTCACCATTTTCAGGCTTCATCAATAAAGGTGCGGTTGAGAGATATCGTTTCAAATCCTGCAAGGCTGCTTCATGCTTCTCCCCCCATTCGAATCTTTTGTTCTTCTTCAGGATATCATAAAAATCTTTGCACTTCTCTGAGGATCTCGAGATAAACCTGTTTAAAGTTGCTACTCGGCCTGTCAATCTTTGTACGTCCTTCATATTTGAGGGTGATTTTATATCCAGGATAGCTTTGATCTGCTCTGGGCTTGCTTCTATCCCCCTTTTTGTCACCATATATCCAAGAAACTTTCCTGCCCCCAATCCGAAATGGCATTTAGCAGGATTCAGCTTCATGTTGTATCGATCCAGGATATCAAATGCTCCCTTGATATCCTGGAGGTGATCCTCAGCCTTTTTAGATTTTACCACCATATCATCGATATATACCTCCATGGTGTTCCCCAGTTTGTCTTTGAACATCATGTTTACCAATCTTTGGTATGTTGCACCTGCATTTTCAAACCAAAAGGCATAGCTGTATATCAATAAATACATGTTGGTGTCATGAAGGCAGTATCCTCCTGGTCAGAAGGTTCCATTTGGATTTGTTGAAATCCTGAGGATGCGTCCATGAAGGTCAGCATTTCATGCCCGGCAGTGGCATCTACCATTGCATCAATGTGGGGAAGAGGAAATGGGTCTTTAGGACAGGCTTTGTTCAAGTCTGTGTAGTCCACACAAACTCTCCATTTCCCATTTTTCTTCTGTACTACAACCACGTTTGCTAGCCACCTTGGGAACTTAACCTCTCTGATCATCCTGGACTTTAATAATCTCTCAACTTCCTCCTGGATAATCGTGTTCCGCTCAGGAGCAAACTTCCTTCTTTTTTGTTGCACAGGCTTGAATGATTTATCAATTCCAAGCTTGTGAGTGATAATATCTTTGGATATGCCTGTCATATCCTCATGCTTCCATGCAAACGTTGACATCCTGCATTTCAAAAAGTTAATTAATTGTTCTTCAATATCCTGAGGGATATTGATCCCTACGAGCACCGAAATATCGGGATTATCCTGGTCCAGGATAATTTTCTTCACATCCTGCTCCGGATCCTCCACGATATCCTGGGCCCGCGTCTTTAATTGCTATGCTGCACTAGGTTTGGTTGAGGATTTCATCGAGGATGAGTAGCATTCTTTCGCCTCCTGCTGATCACTATCAACTTTGACAACTCCCCAAGGGGTAGGTATCTTGATGCATTGGGGATATGTTGATGGCACAACCTTCATATCGTGAATCCACGGTCTTCCCAGTATGATGTTATAACAGGATAGAGAATCCATTACACAGAAACGTTGTATCGAGTTGACTCCTTCAACGTATACTGGTAACTTTATCTCTCCCACTGTGTTTCTAGCCTCTCCACTGAACCCAACAAGCATGGTAGACTTCGAAGTGATATCCATTGGAGATACATTCATTCTCTTCAGAGTCTCTAATTGGATTATGTTGACGGAGCTGCCATTATCAACCAATATCCTGCGTACAAAATGGTTAGCCACATATAATGTTATTACCAGAGCATCATGGTGAGGATCCTGGACAGTATCCCTGTCATCAGCATCAAATGTGATCACTTTGTCAGTTGTGAGGGTAGTCATCCTGACAGGTTTGTCTCCCCTTTCGGCCTTAGCTTCCTTTGCATGTCTCTTTGCTGCCGAATACGAAGTTCCACAAATGTCGGATCCTCCCGAAATGAAGTTGATTATCTTGGCATCCGCGAGAGGTGATGCTGCTCGTTCAGGATCCTTCTCAGTATCCTGACCCTTATTCTTCTTTCTTCCTAAGAGATCTTTCAGATATCCCTTGCTTAGAAGATAGCTTATTTCTTTCCTTAGAGCAATGCAATCCTCAGTTACATGTCCGAAATCTTCGTGGAAAGCACACCATTTTGACTTATCTTTCCAGTCAGCCTTTTGTTGATTCTTTCGAGGCCACCTAGCCTTGTCTCCTAGACCCTGCATGGCATACATCAATTCAGGAATGTTAACAGATAAGCAATATTCAGACAACTCAGGATACTCTTCAGGATCCTCATCTTCGACAGCATTCACTCTCTTGTTTTCATTTCTACCATATGGCTTAGGCCGATATGACTTGAATGAGGATTCTGACTTCCTGTTAGTTGACTCATAAGTGTTAGATGAGTTCATCCTTTCTTGCATCTTCCTGTCATCTTCCAGACGGATATATCTCAAAGCCCTGTTACGAGCTTCGTCGAGATTCCTGTAGGGATTCATTACAAGATCCTGATAAAACTGAGAATCCTTTTGTAATCCCATCTTAAAAGCTTGCACAACTGTTGCAACATCAAGATGTGGGATATCCAAGGATTCTCGACTGAATTTGTTCACATAATCCCTCAAGGGTTCCTGAGGCCCTTGAGTTATCCTGTAAAGATCACTGGTTAGTTTCTCAAAACTCCGACTACAAGAAAATTGACTGTTAAATAAATTAACCAAATGAGCAAACGAAGTAATTGAGTGAGGAGGAACGTTTAACAGCCATTTTAAGGCTGATCCTGTTAGAGTAGAACCAAATCCCTTGCACAAGCACGCTTCCTTGAGCTCCGGAGGGATAGGGTTAATCTCCATTCTTTCCCTATACTGAGCAATATGCTCCTCAGGATCCGTAGTCCCATCATAAAGTTTCATGTTGGGGGTTTGGAATCTCTTTGGGATCTCAGCATCACAGATAGGATATGCAAAACGAGATATCTTGTGGCTGTCATGGGACACTTCCGGGATCGGCTGGACCACCCCAGGTACACTAGATATCATGTCCTTCAACTTCTGAAGTTCCCTAGTAAGTGCTGATGTTACACCTGTATCCTGCAAAGATCCACTATTGTTAGTAGCATGAGTATTATTATTATTTGACACGTTACCCGTTGGAGGAATTTGCCCATATCCTGAAGCATATCCTGAGCTCCTCATGGTTGACATCCTGACCGAGGAGGGTATTTCAGGAGTATGATTCTGAGGAAGGCTGGGCACAATATTCCCCCTGTTATCCTCAGTATACACGGCTGAACTAAAGTTTAACGTTCTGGGATGTAATGGAGTGACATTATCCTCAGCAGATCTGTTCGAGCCAGACTTCAGGAGTTGTATTTCCCTTAAAAGCATTTGGTTTGTTTCCTGTTGCTGCCTCAATTGTTCCTGCACACTTCCAAATAAAGTAATAATTTCATCATTAGAAGCTAGAACGGGAGCAGATTCCTGAACACTGCGAGTAGGGATAATATCTTGAGGTCGTGAAGAGGCTGGCATCCTTGGAGGAGGTGGTGGAAGCACCGAACCAGTAGTAGCAGAAGTCATAGCAGACACAGTAGAGGAACTCATGTTTGATCTTGAGGCCATTATGGACAATGTGGCAAATGGTTTTGAAAATAGAAAGCCGATTAGCGATTTCACAAAAAATTTTAGTAAAGAGAGCACCACTTGCCCCACGGTGGGCGCCAAATTGTTTTGGTCAAAAATTACCTAAGCAATTTAGTGATCAAATTAGTTAAGTGAGGTAGTGTGCTAGAAATATGTGTGAAAAATATGTTTGTTAAGTTATTTAGAAAATCAGTATTCAGGATACGGCTCAGGATATAGAGTTGTATCTATGATCAAACTATGAGCAAAAGGAAAGTAAACGACACGAGATGTACGAGGAAAGCCCTTGATCAATCTAGATTGCCGGCATAAAACCTCGGGAGCTGACAATCGCAGCTGCCTTGTTCTTCTTATTACTTCAAACGTCAGGATACAGTGCAGGATGTGGTGCGGATCGACTATGTGTTACAATGAAATTTGAATACAAGTGTGGTGTTTGCAATGAGATAGAGAGTGAAAGTGTTCGAGAGTGTTAGTGAAAAATTGTGTGCCTTAAACTGATCCGCCCCCATCTATTTATAGTAAAGATAATGTAACAAACTATCCTAAACTTCCGGGATCCACCGAATATTCCTTAAACGAACGTTGTAGACCTGGTCTTTCGGGTTCAACGTCTCTCCTTTAACAATCGCGTCCGAGTCTTGAGGAGAAGAAGTCCTGATGACCGTTAGTAACTTGCAGCCATTAACCTGCACGTGTTTAATTTACTCAAACTTAGGATATCGCCCAGGATGTAAGCAATATCCCCGTCCAGTATCCTGGTCACAAACAAACAATTAAAAGCAGGATATTAGTCAGGATACGTATATTCAGAAAATGACCCATAACAGTTATGGCATCAACGAAGCTTAGACATTACTTTGAGACACATAGGATTCATGTTAAAACAAATTAACCTGTCAAAAATGTGCTTAGGAAACCAGAGATGTCAGGCAGGATGGCCAAGTGGTCAGTAAAATTGAGTGCCTATCATTTAGTATATGAACCTAGAAATGCCATAAAGTCTCAGGCTTTAGCTGACTTTGTGGCTGATTTCAGTAGTGACATTCAGGATGAGGTAGACCTAGAAGTCCAACAGTTAGGAGAATCCTCAGGATCCTGGACATTATATACTGATGGTGCATCTAATGTACGAGGTGTAGGATTGGGAATACTACTAAAATCGACACAGGGGGACATATTACCCCAGGCTATTAGATGTGAATTTCCTGCTACTAATAATGAAGCAGAGTATGAGGCTTTAATTGCAGGATTAGAGTTGGCTAAGAATATGTGCATCAAGAATTTGCAAGTATATGTTGACTCCTTGTTTACTAACCATTTTAATGGATCCTATGCAGTTAAGGGTGAGAAATTAATCGAATACCTCGATATTCTCAAAAAAATAGCAGGATATTTCGATGTTTTTACACTTGAACAGGTACCAAGGGAGGATAATGCTGAAGCAGATGCCTTAGCAAATCTGGGATCATCGATCAGGATACCAAAAGGGACCCAAATACCAATATTACATATCTTGTATCCTGCAACGAATCCTCAGGATAAAGAAGTAGCGGGTATTCAGGATCCTGGAGCGGAGTATCCTGAACCGGATCCTATATCCTGGACGGCTCCAATCATGAGATATCTCATGGAAGGACACATCCCCAAAAATGAAAATCCTAAGGCATTTAGGATGAAGGTATCACGATTTACTATTATAAATAATGTTTTATACAAGAAATCTCTTGCAGGACCGTATTTGAGGTGCTTGGAGGATCCTGAAGCAAGAGAAGTACTTCAGGATATACATGTAGGGGATTGTGGTAATCACACCGGGGGCAGGTCATTGTTCTCGAAAGTATTAAGAACAGGATATTATTGGCCAACGATGAGGAAAGACGCTGCGGAGTATGCTCGAAGGTGTGATGCATGTCAAAGGCATAGTAACATACTACATCAACCAGCTGAACCACTATATCCTGTGGTTTCCCCTTGGCCATTCATGAAATGGGGGATGGATATAGTAGGGAAGTTACCAAAAGCTCCGGGAGGAAAAGTCTTTATGCTAGCGATGACGGATTATTTCTCTAAATGGGTTGAAGCTGAAGCATTTGTTCAAGTTAGAGACCAAGAAGTAGTATCCTTCATAAAGAGGAATATCCTGACCAGGTTTGGGGTACCGGCGGAAATTATTTGTGATAATGGGTCCCAGTTTATAAGCAAGCGGACTACTGACTTTTGCAAGAGTTGGGGGATCAAAATGATTACGTCGACTCCGGTACATCCTCAAGCGAATGGACAAGCTGAATCCTCGAACAAGATAATTGTCAATAACTTAAAAAAGAGACTTGGAGCCAAAAAAGGAAGATGGGCAGAAGAATTATCCTTTGTTTTGTGGGCTGATAGGACAACGGTAAAGAATGCAACAGGCCAAACCCCATTTTCCTTGGTATTTGGAGCAGAACCAGTGATCCCAACGGAAATGGCAATACCTACTGCAAGATCTATCCTACAGGATCCTGAACAGAATCCTGAAGCCTTATGTCAGGATTTAGATACTATAGATGAAAGAAGAGATGCAGCAAGGCTAAGGATGGCAGCATATCAACATAGAGTATCCAAAGCATATAACAAGAATATAAGAACTATGAGATTTCGAGTTGGTGATTGGGTGCTAAGAAAGGCTTTTCAAAATACCACTAATCCTGCCGATGGCAAGTTAGCTCCAAAATGGGAAGGACCATATGAAGTTGAGTCAGAGGCAGGAAAAGGAGCTTATCGACTTAAGAGTATGGAAGGGGATATGCTACCAAGATCCTGGAATGCAATACACTTAAAGCTCTATTTCAAGTAAGGATAGAATTTAATTTCTATCTTAGAATGATATGTATTTTATCTTTTTAAATATATATGTTTATTATCTTGTACCCAATACTGACTTAAGCATCGGAGGGGTGTTAGCCAGGCTAACACCCGCCTTAGTTTACAGTTGTTTTGCAGCATATGTTTCAGGATATACACTCAGGATAACTCGAAAGATTAGAGGATTGGCCCCCTCTCTCACGTTTAAGGGATCCTGATCCCTTCAAAGGTTTAAACGTATTCATCTTTCTTTCGAATTGGGTTTAAACACCTCGCCTGGAGCGCAAGTTATCAAGGTATAGTTCAAGGTAGCGGAACCAGTTCATGTAAAAGTGGCTGACAATTTCGTTATTGTTGGCTATATCCTGGATCCTGAAGGTATATGAGGATTGATCACCCTCTCTCACGGAAGAGTATTTTCGTACTCTCTAAGGTTTAAAGGTTTTCACCTTTCTAAGATTTGGAGTTTTTACACTCTCGCCTGTAGCGCATGAAAATCAGGGTTTATCCCCAGGATATCAGGGTTTATCCCCAGGATATCAGGGTTTATCCCCAGGATATTAAGGGTTTATCCCCAGTATGCTAAGATTCATTTCAGGATATCAAAGGTTTTGCCTCGGGGTGTTCGAAATTTATTCAAGCCAAAGTATGAATACATTTGTGTTTCTATGTTGTACATAGGGGACATATATTATACTATTCGAAGGGTGGATCCATGTCTGTAAGTTTGCACTGGGGACGTTCCCAAGATGGAAGATTGGAATTAACTCTCTAAGAGTCTTTGGTATGGCCTCTCCTTTTTTCAAATGATTTAAGTCTTCTAAGTTATATGACGATATCCTGATCAGGATATCTGTAAGAATACTTGTCAGGATATTTTCAGAATGTGTTCCCATAATATTCTTAAACATATTCAAACATAACGATTTTCATAAGTAAAATCTGTACACCAATAACAACAATAATAGAGTCAAAAGAGAAGTTATATTATCAACATACCAAAAGATGTGCTCTTAGTTTCACCTCAAAACAAGGCCCATCCACTAAGAGCACTAGTAGTTCCTTACCATATTTACCGAACAGTTGAAGGTTTCGTCTCAAACCGAGACCCATCCACCTCCAACTATTGTATTGTTAAAAAAGCATGCAGGAAATGTAAATTGTTCAGGTGCAGAAAAGTAAAGTGCAGAAAAGTAAATTTTTTAAGGGATTACAGACCAACATTCAAACTTAAAAAGGTGGGCTCTGGCCTTGGCACATATATCCGTCATCGCCCACCTGAATGCCCTCACACAGCGGCATCATCTCCAACCTTCTCCGACTTCTCAGCACCAGCATCCTGAGCAGCATCCTCACCAGCATCCGTCCCAACATCTGCTCCAGCGTCCTTCTTGTCTCCAGCCTGGTTCACCACCTCTGCTGACTTGGAAGATTCACCGGCTTCAGTAGGAAGTGGCACAGCTTTGCCCCCAAGCTCTTTTAGCTTGGCCACCCAAGATTCAACCGGCCAGGATAGGCATACCAGGCCTGTTTCTTTGGCCTCGTAGGCCATCTTGATGCGAGCCTGTAGCAAGGAGACGATAGCGGAGGCTTTGATTCCTTCCCGGAAAGAAACCATGGCCTGCTCGTGATCCATTTGGACAGTGGCAAGTTTGAGCTCAGCATCCTGGGTGACCTTCTTCAGCATGCCCTCATAGTGTCGGGTCTTCGCTTCAGCAATGGCACCTTGGTCAGCAACGGTGCTTTCAAGCTGTTTGATCCTGGCCTCATGGAGTGCATCAGTACCACAAGCATCATTGTATAGGTGGAGCAAATGCTGGAGGCCCTGCACATCAATTTCAGGTATGAGCCAGAATATATTAACCAGGATATCCTGCAGGATATCCTATCAGGATATATGTGCAGGATATATGCGCAGGATATATGTGAGGATGTTACCTTGTTGAGGAAGGATGTCATTGGCTCTAAGGAGTCAGAGAAGCTGAGTTCATCATAGGAGAACCCTTCTGAACCTGGAGCACTGACTTCAAGACCTTTCCTCTTTTTTGCTGTGGAAGCACGAGTCCTTAGATTAGCCTTGGGAGCCGGGAGCGGTTTGGAGCTGGTGGCAGCAGGGGTCTCTTTCTTGACTGTGGCTGGAGTTGGGTAGTTGTCAAGTTCGTCGAGGTCTAGATAGACTGGAACCTTGCTGGAGTCTGCACACAGGGAGTAAAATTCTAAATTTCTCCTAAGAATATCAAGTGAAAACATGGATGTACAGGATATTTTGCAGGATCCTTACCAGACATATTTGCGCTTGAAAGAGGACTTGGAGTTGGTGGAGATGGGTTGAAACTTCTTTCAGCCTCTGAAAGGAGTCTGATGGCGTCTATCCTTTTTTGAGAATCAGCAAGAGCAGGTGCAATCTTCCTGAAATCAGCTGCATGCACAACAGGAAAAAGAAAATCAATTAATTCAGGATATGAAACAGGATAAGAGACAGGATCGTTCTTAAACCCTAAATCCTACCCTTTTTCAACCATTGTACCGGATATTCCGTTCCACCAGGGATTGAGTCTCTTTTTACAAAGAAAAACTTGGATTGCCAGTTATCCTCGTTCCTGGTGGCACGAAGTATCAGTGGGTCACCGGAAGTGGAATAAAACAGAAATCTACATGATCCATGGCATCTAAGCTTGTAAGCTAGGGGAGATCATGGACAGAAAGATCAGGGATGTGGTTTTTCTTGATCTGGTCAAGAACAGACAGAACACGCCAAAGCATTGGCATTGTTTGACTAAAGGAGATTTTGGTAATGTTGAAGAATTCCGCGATGAAATCCGGAAAGGGGAATTGTAACCCTAAGGTGAAGGGAAAGGCACTGAAGCATATCCACTCATTGGAGACCATATCCGACCGGATTTCTCGGTCAAACGGTCGAAATACAGTTCCTTCCGGGAAGATACCGGAGGATTTCAAGGCCGACAGGTAGGCACTATCAAAGGTACATATTTCCTTCTCCGGTTCTTGGAGAAGGTTCTGTTGGATGAACGTGGGAGCCGAGTCACCTGAACTGGATCTTGTTTGTCTCGGCATTTGGTCACCTGAATTTTTCGCCGGAGAAAGAGAATGAAGATAAATATGAAAATTAGAGAGAGAATGTTACCTTTTCCTTATCGATTGTGATTAAAAAAGAGATGAGGATGAGAAGATATAGGGTATAATGAGTAAATATAGGCTGAGTAGTTGCAAACGGTCACATCATTGGTCTTATCTCTTAATTACCTCGGTCTTCGTGAAAAATGTAACCGTTAGTGATGAGGATACTAAACGGTAACATTTTTTGGGACAATTGTTATGGGCGAAATTCTGAGCCCATATCCTGAGGGATATCTTGGATTATATCTTGGTTATAGGATAGCTGTTCACATCCGGGATGCTGATTCAGGATATTGGTAACATCCTGAATGGTATCCTCAGGATCACTAACGGGTTATGTGCAGGTACGTTAGTTTGAAGCTAGTAACGTTCATAAGGAATCATCTCACGGGAGACTCGGTCCAAGTCGTTCAAATAAAGACGTTGAAGCCGCATTACTCGGTCTACAACGTTAACTATGGAATATTCGGAGTATCCCATATTTATAGGAATTATCGTTTGTAATTTGTTACTATAAATAGGTGGGTATACCAGATCGAATAGGAGATCACATCAACACTCGCTACACTCTTACACTTGTTCTCTAGAAATTTTTACTTTCGCACAAAAGCATTGTAACACTTAGCGATCTGGTCTATATCCTGCACTGTATCCTGAAGTTTACAGCAATAAGAAGAACAAGGCAGCTGCGATTGTCAGCTCCCGAGGTTTTATGCCGGCGATCTAGATTGATCAAGGGCTTTCCTCGTACATCTCGTGTCACCTCCTTTTACTTTTTGCTCATTGTTTGATCGTAGATACAGCTCAATATCCTGAGCGTATCCTGAATACAGTTTTTTCCAAACAACTTAACCAGCATATTTTCAACACACTTTTTAGCACACTACCTCACTTAACTAATTTGATCACTAAATTGCTTCGGTAATTTTTGACCAAAATAATGAGTACGCTATTCTCGTCATACCTCGGACTGTTCCATTATCATATCCGCAATTCATTCATCTCTCGTCATCTTTAGACGCGAGGGTCCTTCAATTAAAACATTCACAAGAGTTAGTAATGTCAACTTCAATAATCGCCCGTATTATAATACAAGGCTTTCAATCCGCTTGTCCGTTTGACCTACCGTTTCTTCCTACGTAATTGTAATTTGATTCTCCACCTTATGGAGTTAAAATCCAACATCCGGATTAACAAAATTGAAGACTTTTAAGTCTTCGGCTTATTACCCTTTTTACCAAATTTTGACCCGTTCGCGATTTTATCAAACAAACATGTTTACCTGATCTATAAACTCATGAAAATCATAATTTCAATATCTCCTATCAAATTAATCATAAATCATGGGTTTCTTACTTAGTTAGAACCCGTTTACGCTCAAGTGTTTATTTTGACCCATTAAGGGTATTTAAGCACTTTAAAGCTTAAAATCGTTTTCATTCATTTCTAGCATCATATTCCTACATTTCTTATCAAGTAATCTTCCACCACAACTATACGTGTGGTGGATTAAATGTGGATATCTATATGTTCCTAGTTTTACCCCTCGGATTATTGTTTTACGTCAAAGACTCATATAAAGTCATTCGACCCAAGAATTTACATCTTTCACTATCTTTTCTTATTCTAAGCATTTATTTAATCATAAAACTTGTTTCCGAACCTCTTGCAAGGGTCGTTTGTTCAAAGTAGCTTACAAGGGCAATTTGGTCAATTTTTATCCTTTCTTTAATACAAAGGAACTTTTAAATACTTGTTTGACCCAAAAGTCCGACCTTTTAACTATAATCTTGTTTATAAACCCATGTGTTTCTAAACACCATAATCATAACTCAATTTATTCAGTTTACCTAAAAGATAACCGAATAACTATATTTTAACCTTGTCTAACTCTTATAGAATCTCAAGTTCTACATAATGAGTTGAATCATTATACATACCTGGCTCGGATCAATATATTGACCCGTTTCGATACCTTGACTTAGTAGCCGCTAAGCAATAGCGATGTGCGTATCCATTTGATATTTATTCCTATAAACATGTAACTCGACAAACCATTAGTCGATGTTGTCAAAGGGTGATAATTTCACCTTTTGACCCGTTTATTTACCTAGTGATCTTCGTCACTTCAACTAAATGCAAATATCATGTATTATGCTAATTTAAAGTCTACTAGTAAAATACGAAATCAAGCAATACGTAACGGAATCGTGGTTACGTACCTTTTAAGCATCATTTTCAAACGCGTATATCCACCGGCTTGTCCACTTGACGATCTGGATTCCTCGCCTAAAGAGTTCAATTCACAATCCGTTTAGAACCCTTTTTATAAGTCTTAACGCACAATTTGCAATATCATCCTAATTGTGCGTTTTAACTTTAAATTTCAAGTCTTCTTTGAAGCATTTATACAAACACCTTAAGGGCAGAATTTTAAATAATTCATTAACAAGCTCATAACTTGTTATATAACCCGAATTTTCATCAATCAAACTATCTAACACAAATATTTGCCTTTAAAATTCTGAAATAACTTTACATATGTCAATTTACACTAGAACAACCCCAAATTTCCTAGTGTTTATCAAGTTCTACATAACCCACTAATCACCTACAATGGTGACCATGGATTTCACTATAATTTAGCATAATTTCAACATGTACTTGTCTAGGGTTTACTCCTAGACGTTTTAATGTTCCTAATTCATCTACAAATCACACATGCATCATCAGATTTCAGGTTCTCTAAATTCATGAGAATTTCAAGTAGAGGATTTTTGTCAAATTCTACATACCTTATGATCTCCTTGCAATGGGGATCATTAATCTTAGCTCGGATTTCGTTTTTGATCAGATTTGAACCCCCAATTGATGAGATTTGGGGAAGCTTGGGTTTTGAAGAACCCTGGTCGCCTTCCTCTTGCCTGGTTCGACCTCCACCCACGCCCCTAAGTGGGTTTTGAGTTTTAATTTTGTTTTAATAATATTAGTTTCAATTTACACCCTTTAGGCCCCTCAACTTTAGTTTGGTTTATAACTTGATATTTTGATCTTTCATTTAATTACAAGACTTGTACTAGGTTATTTATTTCCTAGTTACTTTAACTTGTTCATAACTCGTTTTATTTTAAGTCCCGTTAAATCTCGGGCATTTTTATATACTTTGCTTTCTCAAAGTATTTCTCATCCTTTTAAGTCCCACTAACTGTATTTTACCCGTCCTGTAGTATTAACGTGGTTTGATTACAAAACCCGTTTTCGGGGTGTTACATTGTTACTACACTATGAGTAGTAACATTGCCACAAGTCAGGATTGATAGTGCCGTGGGTGGTAATTAAAGGAGATATAAACAAATATAATTGTTGGATTGTCTTCAATACTGTAAAATGATAAAACTTGTTTTGATTAAATTGGGATTCACTCACAAGTATTTTCCACTGACAAAAATGTTTTAAACGCGTTTCGGGTAACAAAATGTGAAAGCCAGCTGGAGAGCACTGAAGGCTTGGAAAAGTGGCTATAAAAGTTACCTAAATAAAGAAGTTTTATTTGAATAAAATAGGGTTTATCCCTATAAACATATTATGAATGGAAGCTTGGGTTTTACCCATGTGTTTATTATTTATAAAATAAGGTGTTTTACTCTGAAAAAATATTTTCTAACTACCGTCCTGATGTAAATTCTGCTGCCAAATTAAATAAACACCGTTACCACCAAATGTGCGAGCTCGCGGCCTCTCGCCTCTCGCCTCCCGGAGCAGGGGTCGGGGATTGCGACAATCGAAGTCGAATTGAAAATCATAAATTCGTATTCGGTTACTAGAATCGAATACGAATCAACTCGAATTCGAACCTTGATAATCGAATTTGAATATAGTAGAATTTCAAATTCGAATCGAATTCTAAACATCCCTACATAACAAACAATTTTTACTAATGGTACTGTTTATCCTGACCACCAGAATCAATAGTCTATATAATATGTTACGTATTGGTTTTATAAGTACATTATTATTTAATTACTGAAAGGCAGATTTCCTAAAACATTTTTATATATATTTTATATTTTTATTTAGCATATAAGTAGATAGATTCAATATCTACAAATATCATGAGCGGCAATAGTACTTGCCCCTTATTGGTTTAAATGGACGGCAAATTCAACAGTGTCAGGTAGCTGTCTGGCACTCCCCTATTGGCCCAACAAATTTACGATTTTATCCCGCTTTAAAATTACGACTTTGCCATCAATATAAAATTATGTTTTTGCCCCCACTTAAAAATAAATTTGCGCTTTTGCTCCCAGTTAAAAAATTTCGATTTTGCCGTCGGTTAAAAATTGCAATTTTGCCACGTTTCAATTTACACTTTTGTCATTAATTTTTTTCCCTTAAAATTACGATTTTGCCCCATATAAATTTATAGTTTTGCTATTAGTTTTTTTTCTCACAGTCAAATTACGATTTTGCCCTCAACTTGTATTTACATTTTCTCCATCGTTTTTGTTTGTTTTCCTGGTGAAATTACAATTTTGCCCACAGTGTAAAATTGCAGTCATGCCGGCAGATTCCTGGCACTCTCCAGTTGGTCCATTTAATATACGATTTTATCTCTGAATTAAAATTATGATTTCGCCCTCAGTTAAAAATTAAGTTTTTCCAATCGTTTTAGTTTTTTTAGCAAAACTATAAATGTTATTTTTTATGTTTTAATTGGTTGACTCCATTTAATTTTTTTTCGTGTCAAGGAGCTACCTAACACTCGCTCATTAGTTCTGAAAAATTATAGTTTTGACCTAAGCCCAAAATTACGGGCTTATCATCGTTTTTGTTTTTTTTTCCTACCAAAATTATAGTAGTCTTTTTTTACTTGATTGAGAATTATTCGGCCATCGCCCAGCAACGCGGGCGGGGCATCAACTAGTTTTATACAAAGTAAACATTATACTCACCTATTTTGTTTATCAAAGTGAATTAGAAGATTTAAAAGAATTAAGGGTAAATAATTTTTGAGTTTCTGTGTTTTAGTGGTTTTAATCACTTGAGTTCAAAATCAAAATGTTTAACGTCCTGAGTCTCAATAGCCACTTTTTTTAATCATTTGATTCCAAATTTTTAACGTTGTTAGAATTATTCTGTTAACTTTTGTTAAATGACAAATTACCCTTGTATATAAAAAACCATTTTATTATTATTACAATATGTTGCAGGATGTTAATTCTTCATCTTCTTACAAATGAAGGTTAAATGTCATTTAGATGTAAAAAGTTATATTAAATAACTTGTAATTATTAAAGATATATTCTTTTAACTGATCATTTGCTATTTATGGGATTACTATACATTAGTATTGGATATGGTTGTTGTTCCTGTCGTTATTAAAGATACCTTCGAAATTAAATGTGTGTATAAGTTAAGATTGTGTATACAAATCAAAAGTACTTATAAAATGACCATATATGTGTGGACAAAACTTTATATTTCATTTTTCTAAAATAAAAATAACCTTTTTGTTTTATGTTTGTACACATTAAAAATATTTTTGATTGAAGTTTTCTGCTTAAATGAATGATACACAACACATTTTTTTCACTTAAATAATCATATTCTTTAAATTATTTAGTAAATTTTAAACGAACAAATGGCGTACATGTGTTTTAATTATATGCAATATTACTTTGTTCCTTAAAGTCGCGAATAGTGTCGGTACCCGGTGATGTTTTAAAAGTTATTATAACATGGGGGAAAACCACATAAAATTCACATATATGTTGTGTGAATTATTAATTTAAAGCTTATTGTTAAAAGATATCGACCTTATGATTTATAAATTATTTAAAAGATGCATAAGTCATCTCTTTAATAACAATTAAAATTATATAATTATCACCGCAACAAATTTGTAAAGTGTTAATAAGCAATTGCATAAAAACCTTAAGTTTTTTTTTTTGTCGTATTTATAAATATGTAAACCTATTTACAATACAATCTTCAAAACACTAAACAGAACTTCATATATATAAATGGGTCTACATATTTACACACCTTATTGCCTATTTGGACACCCTTCAAGACGCCTCGTATAGACCTATACGAGGCGTATAGCCTTTTTCAATTTCCAAGAGAATCTCTGATTATGTCATATTTTGTCTTATTTGCCTCGTATACGCCTCGTATAGGCCTATACTGGGCGTCTAGGGGAAAAAAGACCATTTAGCCCCTGATTTAGGCCTATACTGGGGGTAAATTGGTCTTTTTTGCCTCTCTTATATGCCTAGTATAGGCCTATACTAGGCGTATATAAGTGGGTTTTTTTTTTAACAAACATTTTAACAATATTAATCGTTTTAGCAAAACTTTTATACAAAAACAAGTTTTTTTATTTTAAATAATTAATATTAGGACCCTCGTTGGTTTTTTTTAGTTGAAAAATGGATGTTTTGGTAGGGTAATTTGATTGTTTTTGGAGGGTGATGTTTTTTGAGTAAAAAAATGGGTGTTTTGGTGGGGTAATTTGAGTTGTTTTTTTAAAAAAAGTTTTATTGTTTTTGTATAAAAGTTTGCTAAAACGATTAATATTGTATAAAACGTTTGTTAAAAAAAAAAAAAAAACCCTTCAAGACGCCCAGTATAGGGCTATACTGGGGCTATACGAAGGGTCCAAAAGACCATTAAACCCCTGAATTGCCCCCAGTATAGGCCTAATTCAGGGCTATAATGGTCTTTTGGACCCCTCGTATACGCCCAGTATAGCCCTATACTGGGCGTCTATTATTATTTTTTTTGTTTTCTTTTTTTAATATTTAGATTACCCTACCAAAACATCTATTTTTCAACTAAAAAAACCAACGAGGGGTCCTAATATTAATTATTTAAAATAAAAAAACTTGTTTTTTTATAAAAGTTTGCTAAAACGATTAATATTGTATAAAATGTTTGTTAAAAAAAACCCTTCAAGACGCCCAGTATAGGCCTATACGAGGCATATAAGGGGCAAAGGGTCACATATGAGGCCTATACGAAGGGTCCTATACGCCCAGTATAGGCCTATACGAGGCGTCTTGAAGGGGTCAAACCAGAAGTGACATGAGTCAGGCACTGATTTTGATGTAACCCTCTAAATAGGCAGATAAGGTGTCCAAATAGATTGACCCATATAAATTTATAGAAAATAATAATAATGTGAACATTGAACCAATGAGGTGGTGGTCTATTGGTAAAAACAAAACTTTTAAACACCTTAGGGGAGGAAAGTCTTGGGTTCAAGTCTCATTGACGACATAGAATAAAAGAAATGTGTCGTTAAAAAAATAACGTGAACCTTGAAAAAGTTAACAAATTAACATAAAGATTTAGAAGTTCGAGGTAGGACTGGCAATTGGGTACCTGTTAAGACACGATTAGACCTGTTTGACTGAAAAATACATCCTTTGACTTTTTTAATTTTTAAAATAATTAAAATTATAATGTTAGGATCTATCATTTATTCATCTTTATACATAAAACATAAAACTGTTTTATAAACATGATGTAGAAAGTAGTTAAATGAGTCCTAATCATGTTTGAAACTTATGTTGTGTGCGCCATCAGAAACCTGTTAAACCTGTTAAGACACGATTTGTCAGCCTTGGTTCGAGGTATAACAAACTTTTATAGCACATAAAAATAATGTGAAAATTGAAGAAGTTAACAAATTAACATAAAGATTTAGAAGTTCAAGGTATAACAAACTTTTATTGCACATAAGACTATGGGGTATGGGGCTTGGGTTGGGGCGTGAGTTGGGGTAAAACGCCCAAGCCACCACCCTGGGTGGACTTGGGTTGGGGTGTGGCCCTTGAGGCTTGGGTTTCAAGCCGGGCGTGGGGCGGTCTGGCCAAGCTGACATGGCGGGCTCTCATTGGACAAACCAAACTAGCCGTTGGCCAACGGCTATCTTAAAAAAAATTATTTTTTCACTATAAAACTCACATTTTTCTTCCATTTTTTACCATATTCAACCACATCTTCTATAATCATCTTCAATTCTTCTACAAAACGAAAACATGCATCCTCATAACCGTGTGTGTGACCCGAACAACCCGTATGCATTCCAAGAAAATAATCCTAGCCCACCACCCAATCGTCTAATGCCTCGTCCATTTTTCATACACTCTTCTATGCCCCAAGAAGCGAGTTATGCATCGTATATTGGGAACCGTTTGTTTACTAACTTCTCACACACCGATGATTCGATACCTACCCCGTTTACACAAACGCCCATCAACCTTTCACCAACCTCCATCGACCTTTCACAAAACGAAACTGTCCCCAAAACTCAACCACCCAACGATGGTCCTTCCACATCGAAACCCATCAAAAAGAGAAGCCATAAGAAAAAAACCGAGGCGGATAAAGCACTCGAAACCGTCAAACGAAAACAACAAAAATGGACCGTTCCTGAAGAACTTGCATTGGCGAGGGGTTGGTTTCAACAATCTCAACATGCAACTTTAGGTATTCTTAAACTTTGTTTTTATTAATGGTTATTTTTTATATAACTTTGTAATATATTAAATTTTGTTTTTATTAAAATAGGAAATTCTCAACATCGAACCCATTTGTGGGAAGCGGTTAGTTGAGTATTCCATCAAGAATTGGGAAGAGAGGCTTATCGTGAAAACGATAGCTTATCCTCTAAGTGGAGCGAGATAAGCACCCAACTTACAAAACATAGTGGTTATTTAAATAAAGCAAAGCAAAACCCAAAAAGTGGTGAAACCGAAGCCGACATTGTGACGAATGCATTGGTTCAATTCAAATCAAATGTGGGGACCGACTTCCGTTTCATGCATCATTGGGAGATTTGTAAGTTCCATCCAAAGTGGGCGAATATCCCCATTGGTAGCGAAAGTAACACGTCTTCCAAAAGGTCAAGGGCCTCGTCCCAAGCCCAATCTGATGCACAAGATCAAGAGTTTGAGGAACTTTTGGATGATTCGTCAAGCCCAAACCGGCCTGAGTATGGAAGAGATGCCGCAAAAAGGCGTGTTCAAAAATCAAGATCTGGTACGGCATCGCCTTCAGCTGGGAGTTCGGGCTCGCGTAGGGGAATATACAGCGATCAGTTGGATGACATTGCATGCAAGTTAGATACATTCAACGTCTTCCAACAACAAAGGGCAGAACAACGAAAGAGCAAAGAAGCTAGAGATGCCGCTAGAGATGCCCTGAAACAAAGACGGGATGAATTGAAATTTCTATCTCAGCCCTTTGATCACCTAGAGGGTGACGAGTTGCAACTGATCTTGGAGATGAGAAAAGAGATAAAAAAAACAAAATAAACGTTAGGAATTTTTTTTATGTAATTTTCTTTATTTAAAAATATTAAAAAAAATTAAATTTGTTGTTTTAAAACAAACAGCCCAGCCCAGCGGGTCAGCCCAGCGAAGCCCACCAAACCCACGCCCCAAACCCCCGCCCCACCATACCGTGTTGGAAGTGGGTCGCCCCATGTCTGCCCCCCAAGACATGTGTTAACAAATGCCCCAACCCAAGCCCCACCATACCCCACGGTCTAAAGGGTATGTTTGGTATGGAGCTTTTAAGACCTTTTAGGAGCTTTTAGCTTTAAGCTTTTAATAAAAAAACTCCTACTCAATAAAAAACCTTGTTTGGATGAAGGAGTTTGAAGCTTTTAGGTTAGGAGCTTGAAGCTTTTGTTAGAAAGCTACTACTAGTAACGTTTAGAAGGAGCTACAAGCTTTTAGGAAAAAAATGACTAATTTAACCTCTAAAAATACTGAACTTTTTAATGCACAAGCTTTTCAAAATTTTAGTTATGTCCATTTTGGTCATTTTATACATTTTATTAAAAGCTCCAGCTACTCTGCCAAACACCAAATATATCTAAAAAGTTACAACTACTAGCTAACAGCTAACAGCTTCCAGCCAACAGCTAACAGCTTTCAACCACCAACCAGCAGCTACTTTTGCCAAAGATACCCAAAAGCATGTATTTCTTACTTTTTATCTAAGAGTATGACTATATAGAAAACCCTATCTATATAAAAACCCTAGAAAACCCAACCTCCCGACAATTTTTTTTTTTTTTGAAAAAAATAACACATGTAATATACATGTTTTTAAGAGTTTTGGGCCAAAAAAATCAAAAAAACGTCGAAGGGATAATTTAAAAAAAAAAATTTAGCAATTTCTGTCTTTTGTGCCTAACACATGTTAGGCAACCGGACATTGCTGAAATTTGTTTATTTTTTTTTTAAATCCTTTCGGCGCTTTTTTTATTTTTTTGACCCAAAACACTCTAAAACATGTATATTACATGTGTTATTTTTTTCAAAAAAAAAATGTCGGGAGGTTGGGTAAAAATAGGGGGAGATTTGGGTTTCCAGAGTTTTCTAAGAAAATGAGGGTTTTCTGTCTAGCATATATCATATCATATCAAAATATAAATTGGTGGTGCTATTCGTAATCGGGATAAGTTGTTACGGCGTGGTTTTGTACATCGAAACATAAAAAAACACATGATGGAGGTATATTAAGGATATTACGAAACATTAAGCCTTAATTATTTAACAAAATATAACTTCAAATCGTATAAAACTTTGACTTGTCCAAATTTTTATATTCAGTTAATATCTTTGTATATTTTAGTTTAAGTTTTTTTTACTTTTTATTTCTTTTACTACTTAACTAAGTTTTATTTATTATTTAACTAAGAAAAGTTTTGAATGTTGTTTGCTTTTATGATCTTCCTAAACTTATATTATTATTATTATTATATATAATTGTAACTAATTAAAATTATAACCTAACAATAATTTCAACGTCCAAAAAATTATTTAGTTAAATAATAAAAATATAGTCAAATAATAAGTAAAAAAGAAAATTAAAAGACCTAAAATTACAATATTAAATTAAAAATAAATTGAGTTAAATAAAAAAATAAGAATTTTAGTTATACAATAAAAGGAAAAGAAAAAGCATTTTGAATATGATTAAAAGTCATTTAATTAAATTTGAGTTAAACATAATAGAAAAAAAAAACCTCTAAAACCAGGGGTTGTTTGCTGCCTTGAACCCATACGTTGGATGAAGAACACGCCAACCACCACTGCCTTGAACCCACACGTTGGATGAAGAACACGCCAATCACCAGGCTATAGCATACACAAATACACAACACGTATAAAAAAATATAACATGGCCAATAAAATGGCAATAGGTGTGTTCATCGAATCTAATAACCAATTTTCGATTTAATTGAATCAAATAATATAGTCAAATAATAAGTAAAAAAGAAAATTAAGAAACCTAAAATTACAATATTAAATTAAAAATAAATTGAGTTAAATAAAAAAATAAGAATTTTAGTTATACAATAAAAGGAAAAGAAAAAGCATTTTGAATATGATTAAAAGTCATTTAATTAAATTTGAGTTAAACATAATAGAAAAAAAAGCTTTAAAACCTGGGGTGTTTTATAACAACCCTCCTAAAACCCTTAACGTGAACATAAAACGTTCCTCATATACCATGTATGCGAGAAACGAGCCTGAAATACCCTTATACTTATAAAAAAATAAGAAAAACCAAAAATACCTTCGCTCGCGGGCCACGACCTAGACACTGTAGTCTGTCGCGGGGTGCGAGGACCTTAGATTGGCGGACAAGGCATTGTGCCACCTGTCCGGTGACTCATCATAGCTAGGCCAATGACTGGCCAAAGCTATAATCGACACATGTTCTCTCGCGGGCCGCGAAGGCTGAAGTCTTATCTCTCGCGGGGCGCGAGCCGACCTCCAATCAGCCTATAAAAGGGGTGGTCGAGCTCATTTGTTCCTCGTTCAAATTTCTTTCTTTTCTCTGATCACTCGTAAGCTAAAACTCTCGGGAAATAATACCCTATAAAGCGAAGCTCTGCCTCATTGTAAGTATTATAACCCTGCTGTTAACCTACACGATCGATCTAGGGCTCCGTAACGCATGTTAAGGCTCTGCCTGACTCAGTCATTGGAGTCCTGTCTCGTGTTACACCCGATTGGTTTAGGATTCCGTAATGCATGTCAAGGCTCTGCCTGACTCAGTCATTGGAATTTTGTCTCGAGTTGTACGGTTAATGTGATTTGGGTTATTTTACTAACACGTGTGCATTGTTTAAATTTTAATAGATAATAAGCAGGAGAATCACCAGGAATCTATAGTAGTATCACCTAAGTCAACAATGTAAGTACATTCACTTTTCTCACTATTTGTGAGTACATGTTCTTTTATAAATACTTTTTGTGAGTCAACATGTTTTACCAAAACTCAAATGTTTTCAAATACAATTACAGTGATTAAGTCTTTGTAATTCTACAATTGCTGCCAGTATTATGGGGTTTGTATACAGTACTTGATATCCTTCACAATTGGGCGCAGATATCCAATGTGTGATATGACCATAGTCACAGATCCGTCGAGTGACACATACTGACCGAGTAATTGTGTAGATATAAACATTGTAATCGCCCTTAATACTGTAATGTGTAAACAACTGATGCTTTGCAAAATGAAATGTACTTGTCAGTATTTCTTGCTGATAAAATATTTTTAAAACACGTTTCAGGTAACACAATGTGAAAGCCAATAGAAGCCAGCCGGAGAGCACTGAAGGCTTGGAAAAGTAGCTATAAAAGTTACCTAAATAAAAAGGAGTTTTTGTTTTCAATAATTTGGGTTTATCCCTACAAATGTATTATCAAATGAATTTGGGTTTTATCCCAATAAATTATTATTATAAAAGCTTAGTGTTTAACTCTGATAAACATATTTTCTAACTACGGTCCAGATATATTTCGCTGCCAAATTAATAAACACCGATACCACTGATCTGGATCTCGCGGCACCCGCTCCCGAGGTAGGGGTCGGGGGTTGCGACATGTTTGCTGCCTTGAACCCACACGTTGGATGAAGAACACGCCAATCTCCAGGCTATAGTACTCACAAATACACAACACGTAAATAAAATATAACATGGCCAATTAAATGGCAATAGGTGTGTTCATCGAATCGAATAACCAATTTTTGAATTAACTGAATTGAATTTTTCGAATTTTTATATCTTTTACCTGAATTTGTATTCGATTCGATTTGTATTTGAAACTTGAATTATACGAATTCACAAAAATTCAAAAAATTCGATTTAATTCAAATTCACCCTAAAAAATAAATGATTTTACTTTCATTTTTTTAAAACTACTACAAAATAATTATATTTAACATGAAATATAATAATCTACAAAATTAATTAACTATTAATATGTCAAAACACCAAAATTTAGAAGATAGGTTGGTTACTAGTAGTGACTTAGAGCATTCACATCCAAACCATCAAATTATACATACATTCCACTAAAAAACAACTCCTATATCAATATATTTCCACTAAAAACAAATACTTTTTCTCTCTCCTTTTTAATTAAATAATATTATCATCACATTTTTCTCTCTCCTTCACTCACAACCACTTTCAATATATATTAAAAAAATTATACTGGGTGAACAGTGTCCCCCCAAATATACAGATGAACAGTAACATTTTCTCTCTCCTCCACTCACAACCACTTTTTATACCCTTTATAATATAAAAACTCCCCCTCACATATTTTGATGGATAGAATGTGAATGCTCTTAAGTTAGGTAAAAATTGAGAAATAAGTAGTATAAGCTATATATCATTATGTTTGGTAATGTTATAAATAATAAACTTATCACTTATGGATGCAATTCATACTTTGGCACAAATTTAGAAGTTAATGCGTGTGTATATGTTTGCGCGTCTGTAGGTAGCCGTCGCTAAAAGTTGCTAATGAATCATTGCTCAAGGTGTAATACCTTTAGTGGTGGCAGGTAGCCGTCGCTAAAAGTCGTTTTTTTATTTTTTTTTTTATTTTTTGCTGCATTTACAATATTTTCTGGTTTTTACGAATACACACAAACAAAATAATTATACCAACATACTACATTACTTAAAAGTTATTCGTTAATTTAATTCGCACATTAACATCCTAAAATTGCACAAAACATGAAAAACTACATCATGCCATCGTCTTCGTTATCAAAAACGTCATCATCAACGTCCACGGGTTGCCTTCCCCTCGAAGGGATATAGTCGTCAAGTAGGTTTAAAAATGACGGGGTTTGGAACAACACCGAAACAAATTTCTATAATTATATATATCAAAACCCAAATTAGCATATTAACATACTACCAACATACATCTACCAAAGTTACCAATTTTCTAACAAAACCACTAACGTAACCCAACATTTACCAAAGTAAAGTAAAATAAGATAATTTATACCTTGGAATATTATTGCTGAGTTTGAGGCTACGCACCAACATTTGAGGGCCTATTGGAAGAAAGTTTATGCCCAATCCCTCATAACCATCCCCACTGATCACCCAAGACCTTTTGAAACGAGGCAACCTCATTTGGCGGTTGACAACTACCGCCTTCTTCGGCATGTTCGTTTTGACCAATAATCTCCCGTTCTAAAGCTAGCTATATTTTACCAAGATGATTATATATATATATATATATATATATATACATATACATATATATATATTATCAAGAATTATACTTTAACTAAATACATACAAAAATTCTGCTTAGTTACTGTGTCAAGCCAATTCCCATTTTTATCGGTGTGTGTTTTGCGATATGTATCGAGTTGTTTCAAACCTTGTTTAACGATAAAAATTAGATTAGACATTAAATAAACACACACACACATGCATATATATGATAAGGATCCGTTAGGAACCACCCTTTATTGCGAGAACTAGTATGAACACAACCAAAAATACCTAAAAAAATTAAAAGCACACAAAATAAATTATTTTTTTTGTTAAAAATCATAAAATTTCGTCATTAAAAAAATTTGAACAACAGTACCGCTGCGCATGTGCACGAAGTTTAGCAATTTTTAATAAAAAAATATATATTGAACAACAGTACAACTACGCATGTGCAGCGGTACTATTGTTCAATTTTTTTAGTGACGAAATTTAGCGATTTTTAATTAAAAAAAAAGCTATTTTAGCATTTACTTGTGAGTTTAACTTTATGGTTTAGTTTTTAGCATTTAGCTTAGGGGGTAGGTTTTTTTAGGTTTTAGGGGGGGTGGGTGTTAGGTTTTTTTTTAGGTGTTTGGGGTGGTATGGGAGGGGGGTAGGTTTTTTATAAGTTTTTGTAAGGGGAGGGGGGTAGGTTTTTTTGGTGAAGTATAGTTCTTTTTTTAGGGGGGGGGGGTGGGGGTGTTTAGGTTTCTCGATTGTGGTGGAATCGGTTCAGTTTTTACTGCATCGGTACATCACCGGTTAAAACTAATAAATTACTATTCATTGTTGGTTTCAGTTCAGTTTGATACGACTGCAACACAATAAGTTAGAATTTTAAAAGAAAGTTAATATACGCTAGATAAAACAAATGCCTAAAAAATTGTAATCACTATTATTATATATATGGTTTCAAAGTTACCATGAATAATGATAACTTTTTAGATATTTGTTTTAATTGTAATAATTATTATACATTTGGTTTCAAACTTATCATGATTAGTGATAAGTTGTTAGATAATTGTTTTAATTTTTTTTAGTAATAAATTATGATGATAACTTTCTAGGTATCTTTTTCAATTTTATTTAATCTAATAATAAATTATTCATCATTTTTACATATGGTTTTAAAGTTACCATATTGTTTGAAAGTTATCATGAATAGTGATAACTTTTTAGATATTTGTTTTATTTTGTTAGTAATAAATTATGATGAAAACTTTTTAGGTATCTTTTTTAATTATATTTAATTTGATAATAAACTATGGGTCATGCTATTTTCACACGCAAGAAATTATTTACACACCTCGAAGCGCCGCGCTATGGCCATAGCGGGGCGCTTCGGTCGACAAAAGGTGATTTGATCGTTTGACTGACATGAGTTGCAGAGACATAAAGTGATACGAGGTCGCAAAGTCTCGTGAACCCTAAGCGCCGCGCTTTGGCCATGGCGCGGCGCTTCGACCCCAAATTTTCACTTTAAAAAGGCCTCACCTGCTCAGACACGGAACATTCAAGTTTTATGCGATATTGTTACTCTACTATATTGATTTTGGAACATTCAACATACGCGTGATTTTGTTGTTTGTCGATTTTCTTTGCTCTATTAGTTACATCTCTTGAAAAAACGATGTCGTGGTTAAACAACTATATTTTCGGTCAATATTCTGACGAGACAGTTGTTCCTGATTCTTACGAGGGGACCGCTATTTCTGACTCGTATGAGAAACCGGTCTCGTCCAACTTGAGGGAGGCAGAGGTTGTATCTGGCATTCATTATCGTGATAACACGGTGACGCTGGATTTGAATACCCCCGTGGAGGACCCTTACGCACAACAAGGTTATTCGAATTTCGGTTACGGTGGCGAGTACAGCTTTGTACAGCAGGAGTGTGGTCCAAACGACAGTTACGGTTGTCAACAGAGCTTACAAGGTTATTCGAATTTCGGTTACGGTGGCGAGCACAACTTTGAACATCAAGTATATTCGGACCTCGGTGACGATGGTGAGCCGGGGGATGTGTCTGTTGACGAGGAAGGCTGTTACCCGGTTACGTTTTCGTTTGATACAACGCAGACCTTTTCGTCACGTAAAGAGTTGGTGCGTTGGGTACAAGACACGGCAAAAGACAACGGTTACCTCATTGTGATTAAGAGGTCGAATAAAAGAGGAGAGAATTACAAGATTTGGTTTCAATGTACTTTTGGTGGGGAGCATAAGAGTATAGCTACACAGAGGAAAATGGGTAGCAAGAAAATAGGCTGCCCGTTCGAGATGATCGGGTTTTCGGAATCATCCGGAAGTGTTTGGAGGATCGAGGTGACGAAGGCGAAGCATAACCACACTCCTATTGAAAACTTAGAGGGTCACGCGTATGCGAGAAGGCTTTCTTCGGAGGATAAAAAACTGGTTAAGGAGCTGGCAGAGCAAGACATTCCCAACCAAAGTATCTGGCGAACGCTGACAAAAAACAATCCGGCTAGAAAGCTTATTCCGAAAGATATACACAACGCTGTTCAGAAGATCAACGCCGAAAAAAATGTCGGTAAGTCTCCGATGCAAAAACTTGAAAGCATTCTTCTCGAAAAAAATTACACTTATTACATGCGCACGAATGAGATATCGAACGAAGTTGAAGATGTCTTCTTTGTTCACGAAAGATCATTCACTATGTGGTGTGCCTTCCCGCATGTGCTAATGATTGACGCCACCTACAAAACGAACATGTACAACCTGCCATTTGTTCAGGTCGTAGGCATGACGTCGACAAACAAATCGTTTACGGCTGCTTGTGCGGTAATTTCCGCTGAGAAGTCAGAGAACTACCTATGGGTGTTGCAGAGGATCAAGTCTATGCTGGTAGGATGTATGGAACCGCGCGTGATTTTAACAGACAGGGATTTTGCGCTAATGAATGCGTGTGAACAAGTTTTTCCAAAAGCGCATAAGTATCTTTGTCGGTTCCATATTCAACAAAATATTAACAAGAACAGCAAGAAGAAATTCTCTGACAAGGATTGGAAAGAATTCGTACGTAGTTTTTGGTTATTGTGCGAGTCTACGACCGAGGAAATATACAGGTATAACTTGGAAAACCTTGAAGCACAGCTGAAAGAAGATGACCGTGAACGTAGGTATTTCTTACATATTTATGTTCAAATTTTATATAATAACAAAAACTGACTATTTATGTTTTTTTTTTAATTTTAGAGGTTTTTGATTATTTGAAGAAATCCTGGTTGGATCCGTACCGTGAAAAGTTTGTATCATGCTGGATTAACAAAACTATCAACTTTCACCCAACTACGACCAACAGGGTTGAGGGCATGCATGCAACACTAAAAAGTCACTTTCCAAGTCATCGCAACACACTGGATAAACTTGTACTGTATGTTGATCATGTTGTTGATAGACAATACACCGAGATTAGTAGTAGCTTTGAAACAAGCCTCCGAAAAGTGATGACGCACCACAAGAAGCTGCCCATGCTTGCATATATTCTCAGAAAGGTTTCAATATATGCGATTGAGCTTTTGAGTAGGGAACTAAAACGTAAGGAAGACGGGTTGAGAGCCTACGGTGCAAGCTGTGGTTGCCAACTTTTTACCAGCTGTGGTTTGCCATGTGCCTGTCGTTTGGAAAAGTTGGAAAATAAAGGTAATTAATATCTTTGACCTTTCTCGTTATGATTTTGCCACCTAATTTGTTTTCATCCACAGGTCAGCAACTCCGGATCACACACATAGACGTGTTCTGGAAGAAGCTTAACTTCAAGCCTGCAAAGAAAAACATAGAGGATATCGATGTAGACGCGGAATTTGAAAAATTGAAACAAAAGATCGATCCAACACCCCCTCAGGTGAAAAGGAGCTTCTTTGAAAAGTTTCAGCAAATCCTCAATCCAGGGAACAATAACAAAAAACCTCCTGCTGTTCTGAAGAAAACTCGTGGTCGCCCAACATTGAAAACGCTGGAAGAAAGAAAGGTTGAAGCCGCTAGAAAAAGCGCGTACATTCCGTCGGGAGAAACTTGGGTCGAGGCCTCAGACGATCTTCCCCGTCACAGCTCGTACATATCACCATCACAGCCTCAGACGATCAACCTACACCCTGATTTCCCGATGATCAAGCTCGGTCCTAAGACGGATATAGCGATCCGCAACTACGCATCTCAGATTCCCGAAGTGATCCATCCATACATCGTTAGAATAAAGGACGTGAAACCAGATGGTCATTGTGGGTTTCGATCGGTGGCTGTTGGGTTAGGAGTGAAACAAAATTCATATTTGATGATCCGGAAACAACTTATAAAGGAGTTACGTACGATCGAATCGCTTTGGAGGCAGTTTTTCGATCCGGAAAACATAGGACATTATGATGCGCTGCTTAGTCGGATCGATTTCAAGGGGGTGGGACGAGCAGATATCGAAAATTACATGACGATGCCTGAGACGGGGCATCTTCTCCCCCATTTCAAACCCCACACACAAACACACACACAAGGTGCGATTTACACACACTTGAGCCGGATCATCAACGTTTTCAAGCTTTCAACCGCTAAAAGGTACGATCTAACTTCATTTATTGTTTTGGTTCAAGTTATGTGTTTCAGTTTGTTTGATTTTTGTTTGATTTGGGCGTTTGGATCGATCGGGTGGGGCTGTTCTTCATCACGAAGAACCAAAGCGCCGCGCCGAGGCCAAAGCGCGGCGCTTTGGTTCATGTTTATTATTTTTTTTATATTATTTTTATTTGTTTAATATTATTTGTTTAATATTATTTGTTTAATAATATTTTTTTAATATTATTTGTTTAATATTATTTGTTTAATAATATTTGTTTAATATAATTTGTTTAATATAATTTGTTTAATATTATTTGTTTAATAATATTTGTTTATTGTTTAAATTGTTTAGTAATATTATTTGTTTATTATTTAAATTTAATATTATTTGTTTATTATTTAAATTGTTTAGTAATATTATTTGTTTATTATTTTATATTTAATATTATCTTTTCAACGTGCAGGGATGGATTCCTCCGATGACGAGATTGAGCATATGGAGGCTGAGGGAGATGTGGGAGAGGAGGGAGAGCCGGCATGTCCGTACCTGCAGTTTCCGCAGGGGTCACGGGCGAGGGGGAGATGCGCTAGGTTGCGCACCATAGAGATTGGGTCGCACGTAGGGATAGACTGGAACCTGCTGGAGACCGTGGGAGAGGCCGCGCGGGCGCGTGATATAGTTGGACTGGATACTCCTTGGTCGCGCCTATTTGAGATAGCGATGGAGGACTCGTACCCTGAGCTTACGGTCGAGTTTCTTTCCACGTTTACATACGCGCCGCATCCGGCGGATTACGTGGAGGACCCAGATTTTCCAGTCCACGAGGTTACATTCCGTCTCGCCGGTCAGGAGTTTGAGATGAGCGTGCGGCAGTTTGCTGTCCATACAGGTTTGTACACTATGGCCGAGCTTGATACTGATTTATATACGCAGGCGGTTAGGATGATGGACAGGCAGACGCTTATCAGTTTCTGGAGGGCCATTTCCAGGGTTCCCTTTGGGAAATCCTGGCAAAAGGCCACCACCATTAGAGACCCCTTGTTCCGATACCTGCACCATGTTATCGCGGCAACTATCGTGCCGCAGGGTGCCAGCAGGGAGAAGGTCAACCTCCGTGACCTTTTCTTTCTATACTGCCTACTGCGACGCCAGCCCTGCGATCTAGCAGCCTGCCTGGCAGATTACTTTGCCACAGCATACCACCGGCAGCTCCGCGGGTACGTGCACACTGGCTCATACATCACCGCCATCGCACGCTCGCCAGGGCTCGTGCCCGAGGATGATCCGGAGCTGTCCGATCCGGTCCCGTCTACCAGGTTGGGCCGCGCGTCAGTTTCTAGCATGCAGATCACCCGTACCTTTGATGTTGGTCTGAGGTTTAGGGGCGGAGACGGGCTGATTTGGCAGCCGGAGGTCATCCCGGTTGTTATTGAGGTGAGGCCTGGAGTGTTGGCCCCTCCTGATGTTCAGGCGGCCGCTCGGCAGGCTCAGCTACAGGCTCTGGGACTCGATCAGTTCCCGGGCCAGCCTCAGGCTGAGGCTCAGGCTCAGCCTAAGCCTCAGGCTCAGCCTGTATTAGAGGATCCGGCTCAGGAGGAGCATGCCGAGGAGATCCCGGTACCACCAGTTCAGCCAGCTCCTGAGCCGCCACAGTACTCGCAGCACGTTTACGCTGACCTGCCTCCGGTAGCGCGTGAGGTGGCTCGGGACTTCGACCGGCGCCTCAGACGCCAGGGCGCACGCATTGACTAGATCGTCGAGACGCTCGTTTCTCTACGAGAGCTCGCTGGGTTGCCTCCACTTCCCCTCCCACCGTCCCCACCGCACGAGGATTAGTACCTTAGTTTGTTTGTATAGTGATTTGTTATGTATTATGTACTCAGTTGTACCTTTATGTTTTGTATGTACAAACTGATATATATAAATATATATATTGCAGTTAATCTTCTATTTACATCACGTTGGTTTTGGATTGTTTACGTTTAATTCTTATGGCTTTTTGTACATTTTATTTAACGTGTTCGTTTAATTTAACAAAATAAACAAGGTTAACAGTTTATAAAGACGCACTTATATTATATACGTTCTATAAAAATAATGACGTAAAAAAACGTAATTATAAAACAAATATGAATTATATGTAACTAATATTTTATAACAATAATAAAACTCAAATACAATTTTTTCCTCCAAAAAACACTACCAAACTAACTCACATCCCACCTATTTAAAAAAAAAAACAACACAGGCTCCTGCCCACGCTGTTTGTCTTTTTACACACTCAAAGCGCCCCGCTTTGGCCATAGCGGGGCGCTTTGGCCATGGTCAACAGACAAGGACTGACCATGGCCAAAGCGCCCCGCTATGGCCAAAGCAGGGCGTTTTGAGTGTGTAAAAAGACAAACAGCGTGTGCGAATAAACCAGGCCTAAATTATTCATCATTTAGTTTAAACGTTGAGATCTATCATATGCACATGAATCACAATGATGAATAATTTTTTATTTAATTAAATGAAATTAGAAAAAAATACTTAAAAAGTTATCATCATAATTTATTACTAAAAAATTAAAACAAATATCTAAAAGGTTATCACTGTTACCCAACTTAACGTTTAAATAAATATTTTTTTTTTTTGAAAATTAAACTTCATTAAACCGCCTTTGACCTAAACGGGCAAAAGGCCAAACAAACAACAAAACCACTGAGCCAAACGGACAAAAGGCAATAAATGATGAATAATTTATTATTAAATTAAATAAAATTAAAAAATACCTAAAAAGTTATCATCAAAATTTATTACTAAAAAAAATAAAACAAATATCTAAAAAGTTATCACTATTCTTGGTAACTTTAAAATCATATGTATAATGCATTAATGCTATTTTTTTTTTGAACGACAAACTAAACTTTTATTAAAAAAACGCCGGACAAACAACCGTTTACTCGACGTTAAACACAGCATTACATAAGTTAAACCCCCATACAAGCCAAATCAAAATTACACCAAGCTTCCCAAGTTAAATCGTTACATTTCGCCCTATTTTTAACCCACAAAAAACCATACGTTCTAATCTCTTCCTTAATCCTCGCCATGTTCGCATGCTTCTTGTTGAACGTGACATCGTTTCGATTCTTCCACATAACCCAAAGTGCAATCTGAATTAATGACAGGACCGCCTTTTTCCAACGAACCGACCCGCGACATCGATCTTGCATCACCACCAAGTCTTTTAATTCAAGTGCAGAGAGTGAGTTGACTTTGCACCAACTTGCAATGAATTCCCAAACCTGTTGTGCAAAACTGCAAGAAATAAACAGATGTGTTGCTGTCTCGTTTTCGCCATGACAAAACTTGCATTCCACTGATTGTACAGGCACATTTCTTCTTCTTAGATCCATTGTTGTAGGCAGTCTATCTAACGTAACTCGCCACGCTAGGAAATTAACCTTTAGAGGAACCCACTTATTCCATACAAATTGCATTCCATTGTTCGTAAACATCTTCCTCTCGATCAAGCTTCTCATGCTTCGAACCGTAAAACTCCCTGACGTATCTTCCTTCCACTTCCATGTATCGCCGCCAACACCAAAATTAAAAGAAAACACCGTTGCATTTAAATTACTCAGTTCAGCAAGTTCAACTTGACTTGCCGGTTGTCTTGACCAATTGTAACTTAGGACCACTCCCCCGTCCACAATCGCTATATGTTCTGCTATGGTAGCCAACTTTTGCCTTTCCAATACGAATAGGTTTGGGAATCTGCTACATAAAGGCTCGTCTCCCAGCCAAACCTCTTTCCAGAATATGATCTTTTTATCCCGACCCGGGCACCAGCGAAAAAAAGTCGCCAAGTCCATATCCACTTCAGTCAAGTCCTTAGTTATGTTTACCACTTGTTTCCACGGACCCGAAACGGACAATTTAACTGGAATAAAGCTCCAATTCCTTGAATTATGATGAAGACTCCAAATCACCTTTCGCCACAAACCGTTATTATCCGTCTTAAAACGCCACCACCATTTTGCCAACATCGAAATATTCGCGGCCCGTAACGACCCAAACCCCTGTAATGTCACACCCCCAAAATCCACCACGCGGAGTATCACCGCTTGGAGGAGTGACATGACCAGGATCGAGCCACCAATCATATTGAACAACGTAATTAAGTAAATAAAGCCAACCTCAATATAATTGGAGACCCAATGAAGGTAACCGACTTTAAGTTAACAGCGGAAGCATAAAACGTAAGTCCAAAACATAAGTTCCATAGTTCATAAGTTTAAAGTCCATTACGTAAGTTTAATAAGTTCTTAAGGGTTAAATATTTAGCACGGGACATAACAGTCCATATCCCACAACGACCTCCTCCTCGCGTAAGCTCCATAAGCATCTAGCGACCTGTAAGGCATGTAACAACGAGTCAACAACAAAGTTGAGTACGGTTGGTTGTTTAGTTTTAAGTTGTTTCTGAAAACGTGGTTTGACTTTCGTTGGCTTAATTGCCGTGGGGGTTACCCCTTAGTTGAAAGTATGATTAACCAGTTCTTTCTTTATTACCCAAACCATATCCATAATCAGTGGGGACTTCCCCATGTGAACCACTAGACTGATATCGACAACTGACGAACAATAATTGTGCCCTACGTCAATGTTCTATCATCATTGACAGTTTGCCATAGTCCATTAGTACACGCCCGTTCGGACGACACGGTGTGAGGTTTGTTAAACCTAATAGCGCTATTAACTAATGACTCGCTCGCCATCGGCCTCAGCGATTAAGTCGATATAAAAGGAGGGACTGAATGATAGAGTTTTGTCTAGTAAGTTTTAAGGTTGTTGTCCTACCCAAGGAGGACAAACGTACGTATTCTACCCAAGGAGAATACGCAGGATTAATATTGGCATCCTACCTATGGAGGATGGCCGTACATATCCTACCCAAGGAGGATATGCAGATTCCGTTTTAGTTTCTTAACCCATTCCCAACCACCGGGAATCTCATGCCTTAGTAAGAGTGTGAACTCACCTCGGTTGCTCGGTTTGACTCTCAAAAGTAGCTAACAGTCAAGGTCGGTCAATCACGTCCTAGTATAATTAACACTTAGTTTATTAGTGACTTCAAATAAGCACAAAGTTCCTACACGCATCTACCACATAACATGCATCACTTTAACGGTTCATGCCCATATAAACTTCCCATCTATTCCCGTTCATAAGCAAACATACGACATTGCAAATAACACTTTTATTGACATATAACATGTTAGATCATTCACAGATAACCTACCCGACATTTAGGCAAGCAAATTACTACTTATGTCGATTCAGCTTTTACATTCAAAACTGGGTTGTTTTCGGGGATTTTAATAAAATAGTTAAATTATTCCAAAAATTCCCAAATTTTTATAGAATGTCTTAAACGATCCAAATATTATTGTGTAAAAATCTCGGGATCCAATTCATCACCAATATTTTATAAAAAAATCATTTTCCGGACTGCAATTAGATTCATCTTTTTCTGACTGCAGTCGGCGGAATAATTTATTTAAAATTCATCGGAAGTCCTATTTATGAAATTCTAGTGGGAGGATTACAAATACATCAGTGGTCATTTACAGTACAAATTTCATGACCTAGTTCTACTCAGGTTTCAAGTTATGATGAAGAATATAACACATATTTTCAGCAGCAAAAATACAGCTTTTTCTGCTATTACAAAACACCCTTTTAAAAATAGCAAACGAAGTACAAAAATTATGATTCCAGTGCCATTAGAACCGTATTTTGAAATACATAAATCTAGACTTCAGAAAATACATTTTCTGCTTTATTAAGGTCCAGTTACAGCCAACTGAAGTTGGCTGTAATCACCAAACAATCTCCTGTTTTCAGCTTTTAACATTCTAAAGCGTGCTCGATTGATTCCGTTAACATGTTCAGCGAATAACAACGACATTTAACATCAATATTAACAAGTAAATCATCAAGTAATCAACAATATAACCAAAACAACTTCATACTAACATTATCATGTTTCATCTTTAATAAAGCTTTATGTTCATCTTCTTGGTTCTTGTTCTTTAGTGTTTCAAACATAACCATCATACTACAACTTTTAACTATGAAACAAGATGAACAAGGATGTAACAAGGACTTACCACTAGCACAAAGGCTAGGGATGAATCTCTAATGAAAAGATGAAGAATATGAAGGTGAAAAGCTATGTATGAAGCTTCTTGAGGTTCCACAAGTTGCAAGCTCTTTTGAATAGCCTTCTTCACTTGAATGAAGCTCAAAGATGGATGAATATGGTGGTTTAGTGGTGGTGATGGGGGCGGTTGTGGGTGACCGAGAGGGAGAGAGTAGAGAGTGAGGAGAGAGGTGTGATCTTTGGAAATGATTTTGTAAGAGATGTTGGCCATACTTATAAAGATTATCTTACATATTTTGTTTACAAGATCAAGCAACATCTAATAAAATATAAAACAAATCAAGAATGTAAGTAGTGAAGAATGGTGTGGATAATTTATGGGTCCTACTTGGGACCGAGTTCGGTTAGGGGGGGGGGTGTTGGATGTAACTTTTGTAACTAAGTTGTAAATATAAGTTAGAATCCAAGTATAATGCTTCCATATATTAGTATGATGATATTTAGGGGGTGTTATGGTATACGGGGATCATGGCTAGTCAAAAATAATAAAACAATGTATTTGACAAAAATTTGGTGTCCCGGGTAATGTCCGGTTGTTCGGTTAGATACTGTTCCGTTAAAGTGTTTAATTATTTCGTAAAGTGTCTATTATATATATTTTCGTAACACTTTTAATTCCTAACACATAGGAAAGCATACATGACTATTTAGTAACTTTTCTGCACATGACTAGTATGATAACAAGCACATGTAAGTATGACACAGTAATCAGGAAACAGTTAAGTAATTCAACACAGTCACTAAGCACTTTAATTATCATTAAATAATCGTACGGATACATGTAATTACGAGGGTTGTCACATTCTCCCCCTGTTAAGAAAATTTCGTCCCGAAATTTAGTGCGTGGTTACTGAGGAAGCTAGTTAAGTTGTGGTGTTTACTGGCTTTTCCTGGGGTGTCACATCATCCCCCCGTTGATTTGGAATTTCGTCCCGAAATTCTGCAGTAGCTTCAGCCTCAGTAGTGGTTGCACTTTTCTTAAACAATTGGGAATACTTGAGTTTCATTTGGTCTTCTCGTTCCCAGGTATACTCTGGGCCACGACGGGAACAAGAGGTATTCTGGTACGCTTGAGAATCTTAACATCTCGATCAGTAATCTCAACTGGTTCCTCGACGAATCGCAACTGGTCGTCGATTGTGAGCTCCTTTAAGGGAACTATGAGGGTCTCATCTGACAGACACTTCTTCAGATTCGACACGTGGAAAACATTGTGAACACGCTGAGTTCTTCAGGTAGATTCAACTTGTAAGCGACTTTGCCAATTTTCTCAATGATTTCGAACGGTCCGACATAACGCGGATTCAGTTTGCCTCGTTTGCCAAAACGAACTACACCTTTCCAAGGTGAGACCTTGATTAGCACTCGATCCCCAACCTGGAACTCGAGTGGTTTCCTGTGCTTATCAGCGTAGCTTTTCTGACAGTCACGAGCTGCCGCCATTCGTTGCCGTATCTGAGCAATTCTCTCGGTCGTATCTACTACAAGTTCTGGGCCTGTGATTTGACTGTCGCCAACTTCTGCCCAACAGAGAGGTGATCGGCACTTCCGTTCGTATAATGCCTCAAACGGAGCGGCTTGGATACTGGTGTGGTAACTGTTGTTATACGAAAACTCCACTAACGGGAGGTGTTTTTCCCAGCCATTACCAAAGTCGATTACACGTGCCCGAAGCATGTTTTCAAGGGTTTGGATGGTGCGTTCAGATTTCCTATCCGTCTGTGGATGATATGCCGTGCTCATGTCTAATTGAGAACCAAAGGACTTGTGCATAGCTTGCCACAATTCAGATGTAAAACGTGAGTCGCGATCAGAAATGATGGAGGTTGGCACTCCGTGCCTTGATACTACTTCCTTTAGGTAGATGTCTGCTAGAGTAGAAAACTTATCCGTTTCCTTGATTGCCAGAAAATGTGCAGACTTGGTCAATGGATCCACTATCACCCAAATAGTGTCATTTCCGCGTTGAGATCTAGGCAGGCCAGTAACGAAATCCATGGAAATTTGCTCCCATTTCCATGTCGGTATCTCGGGTTGTTGAAGTAGGCCTGATGGTTTCTGATATTCAGTCTTGACTCTCGCACAAGTCAAACATTTGCTGACGTAGGTTACTATGTGGGCTTTCATACCAGGCCACCAATATATAGCCTTGAGATCATGGTACATCTTATCCGAACCAGGATGTACTGAATAACGAGACTTGTGCGCTTCATCCATCACAAGCTCGCGTAAGTTTCCATAGAGTGGAACCCAAATGCGCCCGTTTACATAGTAGGCGCTGTCTCCCTTTTGTTCTAGCCATTTCTTCGATCCTCGTAGGGATTCAGCCCTGATGTTCTCTGCTTTCAACGCTTCAACCTGAGCATCTCGTATTTGAGCCGGAAGACTAGACTGGATGGTAAGTTGTAACGCACGTACACGCTTAGGTATAGTATCCTTTCGACTGAGGGCGTCGGCCACAACATTGGCCTTGCCCGGATGGTACTTGATCGCACATTCGTAATCATTCAAGAGCTCGACCCATCGACGTTGTCGTATGTTTAACTCCTTTTGTTTGAAGATATGCTCGAGACTCCTGTGATCGGTGTAAATGGTGCATTTGGAACCGTACAGGTAATGTCTCCATATCTTAAGTGCGAAGACAACTGCTCCCAATTCCAAGTCGTGCGTAGTGTAGTTCCTTTCGTGAACTTTAAGTTGGCGCGATGCATAGGCAATGACCTTGTCACGTTGCATCAACACGCAACCAAGTCCTTGGATGGAAGCGTCGCAATAAACCACAAAATCATCTGTTCCCTCAGGCAATGAGAGGATAGGCGCGCTACAAAGTCTATCTTTTAAGTGTTGAAAAGCAAATTCCTGTGCATCACCCCAACGGTAGGTGACACCCTTCTGAGTTAGTGAAGTGAGAGGTTGCGCAATCTTTGAGAAATCCTTGATGAATCTTCTGTAGTAGCCCGCCAAACCCAAGAATTGGCGGATTTCTGTTGGTGTACGAGGTGCAGGCCAGTTCTTGATCGAGTCTACCTTGGATGGATCCACATGAATCCCATCCTTGTTTACTACGTGGCCTAGAAAATGGACTTCGTGAAGCCAGAAGTCACATTTCGAAAATTTGGCATACAACTGCTCTGTTCGGAGAAGTTCCAAAATAAGCCTCTGGTGTTGCTCGTATTCTTCCTGACTCTTCGAATAGATCAAGATATCGTCGATGAAAACTATGACAAACTTATCCAGGTAAGGCTTGCACACTCGGTTCATGAGATCCATGAAGACCGCAGGTGCGTTCGTCAATCCGAAAGGCATAACCAGAAACTCGTAATGGCCGTAACGAGTCTTGAGTGCTGTTTTAGAGATATCCTTGTCTCGGACTCTCAGTTGATGGTAACCTGACCTCAGGTCAATCATGGAATAGAAACTCGACCCTTGCAACTGGTCGAATAAGTCATCAATGCGTGGAAGAGGATAACGATTCTTCACGGTCACCTTGTTGAGTTCGCGGTAGTCAATACACATTCTGAAGGTACCGTCTTTCTTCTTTACAAATAACACTGGAGCTCCTCAAGGCGAAGAGCTAGGGCGATTAAAACCCTTGTCCAATAGCTCTTGTAGTTGCGAGGACAGTTCTTCAAGTGGGTTTGGATGTCGTCAAAGAAAACAAGGGACATATATATCGTGTCTGAGGATCCATATCGGCCGTATCAAGATCGAGGAAAAGTACCTGGGGTATCAACATGTTCATGGCCCAATGCTCACTGAGTAACGTTCATAGAGCGTAACTTGTCCAAGCGAGCGTCCGCGGGGAACACTTTTAAGATCGTATGGTTCAAAAGTATAACATGTATGGGTGGGGAAACATGAGAAAGGGTAGCCGCAATCGATGAATAAGCGTTTAATAATCCCTAGCAGGGGTTTACCTGATGTCGAAGGTACAGCTGGTTGTACGCAAGTTGGGTATAGTTAGGATAAAGTATGCCGTTGATCGAATATAACTGTCACGGGGTTAAATCAATCAGAACAAGAATTCTACATAGCCGCATGATTGTCGTACAAGTGTGTAGTGTTAAGATTCACTGAGACTTCCATCAAAAGTCGTCAGACTTGCCCACATGCGAAGGAGGAACAATTCACCTGAATCCATGAACTTAGGTGGGTTTGTGATTCATCAAGTAAGCAACCAAGTTAGGGGGAGTTCATTGGGTTGTGCGAATGAATCCAAAATACGTCTGCGTAGTCGTGAGATTCCAAAGGAAAGACGGGAAAACGTGTTCAAGAGAGTATGATCATATCAACCATACATCATCACCCTCAAGGTTTCAAGGAGTGATCACTAATGATCAAAGGTCGAGCCTTCCAAATTCTCTAAGCGAGTGCGTGTTCGTTTCAGTATCTCAACATGGAGTAGCGAGAATGTAATGTCACTGTGGTAAGAGAGTGATGGTTTGATCTAAGCCAATGGTAGAAATTGGACGTATCATTAATCAATAATCATGTGTCGGTGCAAGAGCTAGTGCAAAGATCCCGCATATTTAGGAAAAACTATCATGAAATTAAAGTACGTCTCTTGTTGTGTAAGGTGGGTCAGGTAGACGTATAAATTATCGTGTTCGCCGGTGGGTTGAGTGATCCATATCCCGCCCCCAAATGTCCTGAAGACTATTTCACCAGTAATGGTATTCATTCGCTGAGTTGGGTATATGAGAGAGTTAATAAACCATCCAACAGGGTGACAAGGTAGTCTTGTGATCGGTGAAAATCGTGGTATGGTTGTTGGCATTTCGTTAAATCAGTTGCTAATCGAAAAAACAAGGAATTAATGAGGTTCATGCGAAGAATCGAGCGAAAACAGGGGTCCACCAATAACAGAAGAATTCAACCAAGTAATCTGTTGCTTAAAAGCAATTCTGGTAGTGTGGTGTGGCGGCACGACACAAAAAGGGAAGTTCTTTGAATCACGATCACGGAAGTATATCACTTGTCCAAAACAGAGTTTGGTTGGTAGGGTTGCGAGTTGCAAAGTGACAAACGCGTGTAACTGTGGCTGCTTCGTTTCTGGTAACGACGACCGGTGGAGATGACGAGGTTCGTCAACAGGGATGTGTGGGTATAGTTCTCCTAACCCAGAGTTCGTTTGTGCCAGGTCTGGTCTTCGTGAATGTTGATGTACAAACTGAATATACGGAGGGTCAGATGGTGACGTCATGTCGTGTTAAGCGTGTAAACAGATAGAATGCATAAACAGTTGTCGTAGCGGGGTGACGAGAAATCAGAAAAGAATTTGACCACCACTTGTAAAATTTCAAGTAAACAATTGCGTATTATAAAGAACGCAGTAGGGCTAATATACAGCATGCTACTACCCTAAATAAACACACAATAAACACCACACCAGACAAAAGTAATCTAGCAAGTAAGAAATATAAACTTAAATCATACCACCTAGTGTGTTGAGTCTTGCACGTGGAGCGAAACGTCGTTGTGGATCGTTGACCACTGTACAGGTTATAGTCTGGTTTTGTCAAAAAGCTTTTCCCCTTTTTAAAACCAAGTTCACTATAACCAATGGCTCTGATACCAATCTGTCACACCCCCAAAATCCACCACGCGGAGTATCACCGCTTGGAGGTGTGACATGACCAGGATCGAGCCACCAATCATATTGAACCACGTAATTAAGTAAATAAAGCCAACCTCAATATAATTGGTGACCCAATGAAGGTAACCGACTTTAAGTTAACAGCGGAAGCATAAAATGTAAGTCCAAAACATAAGTTCCATAGTTCATAAGTTTAAAGTCCATTACGTAAGTTTAATAAGTTCATAAGGGTTAAATATTTAGCACGGGACATAACAATCCATATCCCACAACGACCTCCTCCTCGCACAAGCTCCATAAGCATCTAGCGACCTGTAAGGCATGTAACAACGAGTCAACAACAAAGTTGAGTGAGTTCACGGTTGGTTGTTTAGTTTTAAGTTGTTTCTGAAAACGTGGTTTGACTTTCGTTGGCTTAATTGCCGTGGGGGTTACCCCTTAGTTGAAAGTATGATTAACTAGTTCCTTCTTTATTACCCAAACCATATCCATAATCAGTGGGGACTTCCCCATGTGAACCACTAGACTGATATCGACAACTGACGAACAATAATGGTGCCCCACGTCAATGTTCTATCATCATTGACAGTTTGCCATAGTCCATTAGTACACGCCCGTTCGGACGACACGGTGTGAGGTTTGTTAAACCTAATAGCGCTATTAACTAATGACCCGCTCGCCATCGGCCTCGGCGATTAAGTCGATATAAAAGGAGGGACTGAATGATAGAGTTTTGTCTAGTAAGTTTTAAGGTTGTTGTCCTACCCAAGGAGGACGAACGTACGTATTCTACCCAAGGAGAATACGCAGGATTAATATTGGCATCCTACCTATGGAGGATGGCCGTACATATCCTACCCAAGGAGGATATGCAGATTCCGTTTTAGTTTCTTAACCCATTCCCAACCACCGGGAATCCCATGCCTTAGTAAGAGTGTGAACTCACCTCGGTTGCTCGGTTTGACTCTCAAAAATAGCTAGTAGTCAAGGTCGGTCAATCACGTCCTAGTATGATTACCGCTTAGTTTATTAGTGACTTCAAATAAGCACAAAGTTCCTACACGCATCTACCACATAACATGCATCACTTTAACGGTTCATGCCCATATAAACTTCCCATCTATTCCCGTTCATAAGCAAACATACGACATTGCACATAACACTTTTATTGACATATAACATGTTAGATCATTCACAGATAACCTACCCGACATTTAGGCACGCAAATTACTACTTATGTCGTTTCAACTTTTACATTCAAAACTGGGCTGTTTTCGGGGATTTTAATAAAATAGTTAACTTATTCCAAAAATTCCCAAATTTTTACATAATGTCTTAAACGATCCAAATATTATTGAGTAAAAATCTTGGGATCTAATTCATCACCAATATTTTATAAAAAATCATTTTCCGGAGTGCAATCAGATTCATCTTTTTCTGACTACAGTCCACGGAATAATTTATTTAAAATTCATTGTAAGTCCGATTTACGAAATTTCAGTGGGAGGATTACAAATACATCAGTGGTCATTTACAGTAAAAATTTCATGACCTAGTTCTACTCAGGTTTCAAGTTATGATAAAGAATATAACACATATTTTCAGCAGCAAAAAATGCAGCTTTTGCTGCTGTTACAAAACGCCCCTTTAAAAATAGTAAATGAAGTCCAAAAATTATGATTCCAGTGCCATTAGAACAATATTTCGAAATACATAAATCTAGACTTCAGAAAATACATTTTCTGCTTTATTAAGGTCCGGTTACAGCCAACTGGCTGTAATCACCAAACAGCCTCCTGTTTTCAGCTTTTAACATTCTAAAGCGTGCTCGATTGATTCCGTTAACATGTTCAGCGAATAACAACGACATTTAACATCAATATTAACAAGTAAATCATCAAGTAATCAACAATATAACCAAAACAACTTCATACTAACATTATCATGTTTCATCTTTAATAAAGCTTTATGTTCATCTTCTTGGTTCTTGTTCTTTAGTGTTTCAAACATAACCATCATACTACAACTTTTAACTATGAAACAAGATGAACAAGGGTGTAACAAGGACTTACTACTAGCACAAAGGCTAGGGATGAATCTCTAATGAAAAGATGAAGAAGATGAAGGTGAAAAGCTATGTATGAAGCTTCTTGAGGTTCAACAAGTTGCAAGCTCCTTTGAATAGCCTTCTTCACTTGAATGAAGCTCAAAGATGGATGAATATGGTGGTTTAGTGGTGGTGATGGGGGCGGTTGTGGGTGACCGAGAGGGAGAGAGTAGAGAGTGAGGAGAGAGGTGTGATCTTTGGAAATGATTTTGTAAGAGATGTTGGCCATACTTATAAAGATTATCTTACATATTTTGTTTACAAGATCAAGCAACATCTAATAAAATATAAAACAAATCAAGAATGTAAGTAGTGAAGTATGGTGTGGATGATTTGTGGGCCCTACTTGGGACCGAGTTCGGTTAGGGGGGGGGGGGGTTGGATGTAACTTTTGTAACTAAGATGTAAATATAAGTTAGAATCCAAGTATAATGCTTCCATATATTAGTATGTTGATATTTAGGGGGTGTTATGTTATACGGGGATCATGGCTAGTCAAAAATAATAAAACAATGTATTTGACAAAAATTTGGTGTCCCGGGTAATGTTCGGTTGTTCGGTTAGATACTGTTCCGTTAAAGTGTTTAATTATTCCGTAAAGTGTCTATTATATATATTTTCGTAACACTTTTAATTCCTAACACATAGGAAAGCATACAGGACTATTTAGTAACTTTTCTGCACATGACTAGTATGTTAACAAGCACATGTAAGTATGACATAGTAATCAGGAAACAGTTAAGTAATTCAACACAGTCACTAAGCACTTTAATTATCATTAAATAATCGTACGGATACATGTAATTACGAGGGTTGTCACACGTAATCTTTAGGAGCCATAATACTCTTCCACGCGACCCACTTCATTTTAGCATGTTCCGGATTGGCACCCCACAAAAACTCTCTACGCAACCTTTCCAAGCTATTTATTACTTGAATTGGGGCCTTGTAAAGAGAAAAATAGTAAGTCGGGAGGACACTTAACACCGATCTTACCAATGTAACCCGACCTCCAAACGATCAAGTGGACGCCTTCCATAGAGCAAGTCGTTTTTTGAACGTAGTCACTACCGGGTCCCAATGCTTTATCAAGTTCATGTTGGCTCCAATTGGTAGACCCAAATGTTTGAACGGAAAGGTTTCCACTTCACATCTTAGAATATTCGCCATTGCTTGAACTTGTGCGTTATCAACCCCAACCCCAAAAATATAACTTTTGGCCAGATTTACCCTTAACCCGGATGCAAGGTAAAAGCACCTCAAAATACGATTCAAGCTTATCGCATTTTGAGACGACCATTCCCCTAAGAAGATCACGTCATCCGCATAAAGGAAATGAGAAAGTGACGGGCCATGTAAAGGAACCGAAATGCCCCGGAACAATCCAATGGAGCACGCCTTCTTCAGCACCCCCGTTAGCGCCTCCATCGCCAAAATGAATAAAAAGGGCGATAAAGGGTCCCCTTGCCTCAAACCCCTATAACAAGCGAATTCTTGGGTCGGGCATCCGTTTACTAGAACCGAAGCCCTAGCGGATGTCACTATGGCCATAATCCACATTCTCCACTTCATAGGAAAATTCATTTGTGTCAAAATGGAATTTAAAAAACTCCAACTTAATGAATCGTACGCATTTTCAATGTCAACCTTAAAAATTAGCCCCTTCTTCTTACCTCGCTTCATCCAAGGGATAACTTCATTCAATATTAATGGGCCATCAAGAATACTCCTATTAGCTAGAAATCCCGATTGCTCCTCCGAGATCAAACCGTGAATAACCGATTTTAATATATTCACCAACACTTTTGAAACCACTTTATTTATACAACCAATCAAACTAATCGGTTGATACTCGCTAAGATCACCCGGGTCATTTTTTTTGGGAATCAAGGCAATGAAGGAAGACATTCGAAAAGCTTTACAAAGTCGCCTTGCAAAAAATCCCAACTTCTTTTAATAAAGTTCAAATTTATACCATCCAGCCCCGGTGCTTTATCCCCTTCACACTCCCAAACCGCTTGCTTTATTTCCAAAATGGAGAACGAAACTATCAAGGCATCCGCTTCTAAGGTAGAAATCGCATGGAGGTTGGGGCAAACTAAACTCGGTCTCACATGCAAAGGCTCTTGAAACTTGTCACAGAAGAAGTTGAAAACCCGATCCTTGATTAAAGTAGGTGAAGTTTCCCACACCCCATCAATATGTAATCCATTTATACGATTATAGCTAGAGTTAGCTTAACCACATTATGAAAAAATGCTGAATTTTCATCCCCATATGTCGCCCATCTCACCCTCGACTTTTGTTTAATATCCATAAGTTTTATCTTGTCCGCCTCCATAATAACCCTCTTACATTCAGCCCGTTCCTCCAATTCACTAGGCAATAAATCCCTAGAATCCGCGTCTAGCTCCAAAACTTCAAGCCTATTTATCTTTGCTGCATACACTCCATCTCTAGACGCCATATAACTAACAACCCACTCCTTTAACCGAAACTTTAACCACTTGAGCTTAGTAGCTAAAGCTAAATCGGCTGGCCCATTGAACCGAAACCATGAACATAGACTCCCCACGTACTCCATCACCCCCGGGAATTCCAACCACGAATTAAAGATCCTAGTTGGACATGGCCCAAAATCCATAGGAATCATGGATAGAAAGATGGGACAATGATCCGAAACGATATTGGATAATGCTATGACCGACACCATTGGCCAAGTGTTCATGAAACCCCGACACACCAAGAAACGGTCCAATTTACTTAACTTAACCCCATTGTCCGAATGATACGTCTACTTTCTCCCGCCCATATTATATTCCATTAAATCCGCATTTGCTATAAATTGATTAAAGTACCCCGCGTTTAGAGCCACGAACTCGGAATTAACTCTTTCCGAAGGGTCCCTTACATCAATGAAATCTCCCATAAAAACCCACACACCTGGCAATGAGTTCTTAACCGACAATAATTCAGCCCATAAAGACCTCCTCTCCACCGGATCATTTGAAGCATAAACATTTACCGTATTAATAGTCTCACCCGTCATTACTAAGTTCCCCGAAACTACTAAAAACCATCTGTGCTTCACCACCCCAATCTTAGTAAACACCGTCGGGTTCCATATTGATAAAAGATCCTCCGACCTCCCAACCGCCTCAACAAATTCAAAGTCCAAAACAGTCCTGCCCCAAAATTGTTAACAAAGAAATCAAAAGTACCTGACAACTTAGTCTCTTGAATTGCAAGGAAATGCGCCCTTTGTGAAGTCTTCAAACCCCTAATCCAATCAGTCTTTCTGGAGTCTCTCACTCCCCGTAAATTTACCACAAGACAATTCATTGAGACACCCCATGCCCTCGTTCACCATCAACAAGAATTCTCACCTGGTTCTAAAAGTTTTGTACCTGGAAACCCAGTTTAGTTCCTGTAAGAATTGTCTCCTCAACCTCGGCGCGAGCAGGTAATTCTGCTGGGTTAATAGGGAAAACCTCAGACTGTTGAGGATCCTGCCCATCACGCCCGACTACTGTGTCCCGATTATTCTCAAGATTAATCTCAGTCTTAGTGGAGTTATCAATATGCTCATTGCCGAAGGTGTCTGGTACCTTCTCACTATTTTCTTGCGAATTCACTTCTACCCTAGAAACATCAACATCCCCAGACCCCAAAGATGCTGCCTCGTTTAAGTTTATTGATTTTTCTCTAAGATGGGATGAGGTGATCTTATCAAACCAAGCCCAATCCTCTTTTAGTCCTTCTTGTGATGGACTTTTACTTTGACGGGCTCGTTTTCTGGATCTCATTACTGGCCCATGCCCCACCTCTGAATTAGAAACAATTTTGAAAAATAAACCCTGGTTACTTTTCATGTGGTCGCCACTACCTAAGGCAGCCTCATCATTATCACTTCTAGGAGTCTTTTCCCCATGCGCCACACATTTCAAAACCCCAGATGCCTCTTCATTTTCCCCATGCAGGGCATGCAAAGGCTGGACCCTTTCATCTTCCAGCTGAACAGAGACAACTTCCGGCAGCCTAACGCAGTTACCCGTCTGAATCTCTGGCATATCTGTATCACGGATTGCACCGTGTCCCACTCCCCGCCTTTCTCCGCCACCAACCCCTCCGATTGCATTGGAATTTCCGGGTTACTATCCGATAAAACATCCAGATTCAGACCAAAGCGCTCATCTTCGGCTTCACTAACCCATGCCGAGAACGATCTTCCTTCCCACCGTATTGTAATTTCTTCATCAATTTTTCTGCCAGACTGAATAAACACCCCACATATTGCTTGGGAATTATCCAGACTTTCCCACATGAAGTTCGATCTCCTAATAACCTTCCCAAACATACTCCCAATCCTATCGAAAAATGAATTATCACGCAACTGAATTGGCACCCCTGCCACTTTCAACCACGCTATCCTATCATAAACCACATGCTGACCTTCCCATAGCATTGCAGAAGCAAATACAACTCCCCATAAGTCTTCCTTACTAATGAATTCAAGCGTAACCATCTTTTCTTTAAACACTATCAAGAATTTCATACCCCCAAGATAGCTCATCGGGTTCTAATTATAGCCTCCATGGTTTAACACATGACGGATTCTGTCCATTGCCGCTAAATCAATCGCCTCCCCAATGACGGCCTTCATGATGCAATAATCCGGAAACAAGGCAATCCTACCCTCGAACTCAATCGACTTTTTTTCTACATCTCTCTTCTCCGATGCACCCACTGTCACATCCTTGTATGACTGCCCAGCTCTCGTATTGACCGGGATATACCTCAGACCTGTTCGAATCCCCGTCTGCACCTGAGCAGCTTCCATCCTTGGCTTGATGTTTGTGTTCGCCTCCACCATCTGAACAATTTTTTGATGAAACTTATCATACTTGGCTAAACACACACTGACCTTAGCCTCATAAATCTTAACCGTATTCATCGCCACCAACGTTGCTTCAACATCTGTAACCACTTCATAACGAACGAATCCAAAATAGTTTCCTCTCGAGTCTTTCTTCTTAGCCACATGCGCGTCCTTTACCCTACCATGTGGCATAAAGGCTTTTCCCAACAAGGAATTCGAGATCCCACAAGGCAGATTTGATACAAAGAAGGTAGTTTGTGGTCGTTGATTGTAGTATCCTCCCAAATTTTTCCTGTATTGGATGCTAGTCCCTTCTCTCTTACCGTTCGCCCACCCCCCCCCCTTCCCAAATTCCCGTGATACTATTCGGAAAATCCCACTAGTTTAGTCTAGTTTAGGGCATATGCATTAATGCTATTATTGTTTTTTTGGCCTGGTCTATTCGCACACGACCTTTGTCTTTTTGCACACTCAAAGCGCCCCGCTTTGGCCATAGCGGGGCGCTTTGGCCAAAGTCAACAGTGTCAGTCCTTGTCTGTTGACCTTGGCCAAAGCGCCCCGCTATGGCCAAAGCGGGGCGCTTTGAGTGTGCAAAAAGACAAAAAGCGTGGGCTGGACTTTGTGTTGTTTTTTTTTTTTTTTTGAAATAGGTGGGATGTGGGTTAGTTTGGTAGTGTTTTTTGGAGGAAAAAATTGTATTTGAGTTTTATAATACGTTGTTTTATAATTACGTTTTTTACGTCATTATTTTTATAGAACGTATATAATATAAGTGCGTCTTTATAAACTGTTAACCTAGTTTATTTTGTTAAATTAAACGAACACGTTAAATAAATTGTACAGAAAGCCATAAGAATTAAACGTAAACAATCCAAAACCAACGTGATGTAAATAGAAGATTAACTGCAATATATATTATATACATATATATATATATATATATCAGTTTGTACATACAAAACAAAAAGGTACAACTGACTACATAATACATAACAAAACACTATACAAACAAACTAAGGTACTAATCCTCGTGCGGTGGGGACGGTGGGAGGGGAAGTGGAGGCAACCCAGCGAGCTCTCGTAGAGAAACGAGCGTCTCGATGATCCAGTCCTGGCGTGCGGCCTGGCGTCTGAGGCGCCGGTCGAAGTCCCGAGCCACCTCACGCGCTACCGGAGGCAGGTCAGCGTAAACGTGTTGCGGGTACTGTGGCGGCTCAGGAGCTGGCTGAACAGGTGGTACCGGGATCTCCTCGACATGCTCCTCCTGAGCCGGATCCTCTAATACAGGCTGAGCCTGATCCTGAGCCTGAGCCTGAGGCTGAGGCTGAGCCTGAGCCTCATCCTGAGGCTGGCCCGGGAACTGATCGAGTCCCAGAGCCTGTAGCTGAGCCTGCCGAGCGGCCGCCTGAACATCAGGAGGGGCTAACACTCCAGGCCTCACCTCAATAACAACCGGGATGACCTCCGGCACCACCTTCGGATGCCAAATCAGCCCGTCACGTCCCTTAAACCTCAGACCAACATCAAAGGTACGGGTGATCTGCATAGAAGATACTGACGCGTGGCCCAACCTGGTAGACGGGACCGGATCGAACAGCACCGGATCATGCTCAGGCACGAGCCCGAGCGAGCGTGCGATGGCGGTGATGTATGAGCCAGTGTGCACCCACCCGCGGAGCTGCCGGTGGTATGCTGTGGCAAAGTAATCTGCCAGGCAGGCTGCTAGATCGCAGGGCTGTCGTCGCAGTAGGCAGTATAGAAAGAAAAGGTCACTGAGGTTGACCTTCTCCCTGCTGGCACCCCGCGGCACGATAGTTGCCGCGATAACATGGTGCAGGTATCGGAACAAGGGGTCTCTAATGGTGGTGGCCTTTTGCCAGGATTTCCCAAAGGGAACCCTGGAAATGGCCCTCCAGAAACTGATAAGCGTCTGCCTGTCCATCATCGTAACCGCCTGCGTATATAAATCAGTATCAAGCTCGGCCTCTGTGTACAAACCTGTATAAACAAATAATATTAAATAAACAAATAATAATAATAAACAAATAATATTAAATAAACAAATAACATTAAATAAACAAATAATAATAATAAACAAATAATATTAAATAAACAAATAACATTAAATAAACAAATGATATTAAATATAAAATAATAAATAATATTATTTAAACAAACCTGTATGGACAGCAAACTGCCGCACACTCATATGAAACTCCTGACCGGCGAGACGGAATGTAACCTCGTGGACTGGAAAATCCGGGTCCTCCACGTAATCCGCCGGATGCGGCGCGTATGTAAACGTGGAAAGAAACTCCCACGTAAGCTCAGGGTACGAGTCCTCCATCGCTAACTCAAATAGGCGCGACCAAGGAGTATTTAGTCCAACTATCTCACGCGCCCGCGCGGCCTCTCCCACGGTCTCCAGCAAGCCCCAGTCTATCCCTACATGCTCCCCAATGAGGATGGTGCGCAACCTCGCGCATCTCCCCCTCGCCCGTGACCCCGGCGGAAACTGCAGGTACGGACATGCCGGCTCTCCCTCCTCTCCCACATCTCCCTCAGCCTCCATATGCTCAATCTCGTCATCGGAGGAATCCATCCCTGCACGTTGACAAGATAATATTAAATATAAAATAATAAACAAATAAAATTATTTATAAAATTTAAAATAATAAACAAATAATATTAAATATAAAATAATAAACAAATAATATTATCTATAAAATTTAAATAATAAACAAATAATATTAAATATAAAATAATAAACAAATAATATTATTTATAAAATTTAAATAATAAACAAATAATATTAAATATAAAATAATAAACAAATAATATTATTTATAAAATTTAAATAATAAACAAATAATATTAAATATAAAATAATAAACAAATAATATTAAACAAATAATATTAAAAAAAATAAACATGAACCAAGGCGCCGCGCTTTGGCCTCGGCGCGGCGCTTTGGTTCTTCGTGATGAAGAACAGCCCACCAGATCGATCCCCACGCCCAAATCAAACAAAAATCAAACAAACTGAAACACATAACTTGAACCAAAACAAGAAATGAAGTTCGATCGTACCTTTTAGCGGTTGAAAGCGTGAAAACGTTGATGATCCGGCTCAAGTGTGTGTAAATCGCACCTTGTGTGTGTGTTTGTGTGTTGGGTTTGAAATGGGGGAGAAGGCCGCTCCGTTTCAGCTATAGCGAGGGATCGAAGCGCTCCGCTATGGCCATAGCGCGGCGCTTTGAGGTCAAAGCGGGTCGCTATGGTCAAAGCGGGGCGTTTAAGGCCTTTTTTTATTTTTTTTAATTGTTTTTAATTCACAAACGCGTCGATAATAGTCTAAATTTTACGTTTTTTTCCATTATACATCATTTTTTATTATATATGGACTATACTGCAAGTTCCGGATCAAATCGGTTACGTGTGATGTCTTATTCCGTTATATCGTATCATTTTGGTTTGAAAGCACAAGTACTCCTGTAAGAGGTGTTATGTGTATCAACCGCCTACCGCACATGAACATGACGTGTTTTTTCATTAATTGTAGTATTATGATGTATATGGTCATTTTGGGTCGTACAAGTGCTTATTCAATCTGATTGGGTCGTGTCGGTGACATTCGGTTTTTAACGTGATGTAACGCATATATTGAACAAACACAAACATGATTATTATTAAACACATTTAACCTACATCGTGAACATATGGGGTTACATTAAGGTCAGGGGCACGATACGTAAGCATTTCGTACGTGTTGATCTGATCCCTGTATAATGTATGCCAGGCTGCTGCGCGCTCTGTTCTGTGTGCTGTCCAGAGTGGGTTTGGGGGAGGCATTGGATAACAACCTCCAAGCTCTACATGTATGAAATGCCCATGGTCGACGAACACAACCGCAACCACCAGGTGAGGTTCCTCAGCTTCGTTTGGCCCGCCCAGCAGAGGGAAAATTGTACAGCTCCCACGCATGTCGAAGGTGTGAACAATCACACCGTATCGTTGGGCAATAAGAAACCCCGTCTCAGGCATCGTCATGTAATTTTCGATATCTGCTCGTCCCACCCCCTTGAAATCGATCCGTCTAAGCAGCGCATCATAATGTCCTATGTTTTCCGGATCGAAAAACTGCCTCTAAAGCGATTCGTTCGTACGTAACTCCTTTATAAGTTGTTTCCGGATCATCAAATATGAATTTTGTTTCACTCCTAACCCAACAGCCACCGATCGAAACCCACAATGACCATCTGGTTTCACGTCCTTTATTCTAACGATGTATGGATGGATCACTTCGGGAATCTGAGATGCGTAGTTGCGGATCGCTATATCCGTCTTAGGACCGAGCTTGATCATCGGGAAATCAGGGTGTAGGTTGATCGTCTGAGGCTGTGACGGTGATATGTACGAGCTGTGACGGGGAAGATCGTCTGAGGCCTCGACCCAAGTTTCTCCCGACGGAATGTACGCGCTTTTTCTAGCGGCTTCAACCTTTCTTTCTTCCTGCGTTTTCAATGTTGGGCGACCACGAGTTTTCTTCAGAACAGCAGGAGGTTTTTTGTTATTGTTCCCTGGATTGAGGATTTGCTGAAAATTTTCAAAGAAGCTCCTTTTCACCTGAGGGGGTGTTGGATCGATCTTTTGTTTCAATTTTTCAAATTCCGCGTCTACATCGATATCCTCTATGTTTTTCTTTGCAGGCTTGAAGTTAAGCTTCTTCCAGAACACGTCTATGTGTGTGATCCGGAGTTGCTGACCTGTGGATGAAAACAAATTAGGTGGCAAAATCATAACGAGAAAGGTCAAAGATATTAATTACCTTTATTTTCCAACTTTTCCAAACGACAGGCACATGGCAAACCACAGCTGGTAAAAAGTTGGCAACCACAGCTTGCACCGTAGGCTCTCAACCCGTCTTCCTTACGTTTTAGTTCCCTACTCAAAAGCTCAATCGCATATATTGAAACCTTTCTGAGAATATATGCAAGCATGGGCTGCTTCTTGTGGTGCGTCATCACTTTTCGGAGGCTTGTTTCAAAGCTACTACTAATCTCGGTGTATTGTCTATCAACAACATGATCAACATACAGTACAAGTTTATCCAGTGTGTTGCGATGACTTGGAAAGTGACTTTTTAGTGTTGCATGCATGCCCTCAACCCTGTTGGTCGTAGTTTGGTGAAAGTTGATAGTTTTGTTAATCCAGCATGATACAAACTTTTCACGGTACGGATCCAACCAGGATTTCTTCATATAATCAAAAACCTCTAAAATTAAAAAAAACGTAAATAGTCAGTTTTTGTTATTATATAAAATTTGAACATAATTATGTAAGAAATACCTACGTTCACGGTCATCTTCTTTCAGCTGTGCTTCAAGGTTTTCCAAGTTATACCTGTATATTTCCTCGGTCGTAGACTCGCACAATAACCAAAAACTACGTACGAATTCTTTCCAATCCTTGTCAGAGAATTTCTTCTTGCTGTTCTTATTAATATTTTGTTGAATATGGAACCGACAAAGATACTTATGCGCTTTTGGAAAAACTTGTTCACACGCGTTCATTAGCGCAAAATCCCTGTCTGTTAAAATCACGCGCGGTTCCATACATCCTACCAGCATAGACTTGATCCTCTGCAACACCCATAGGTAGTTCTCTGACTTCTCAGCGGAAATTACCGCACAAGCAGCCGTAAACGATTTGTTTGTCGACGTCATGCCTACGACCTGAACAAATGGCAGGTTGTACATGTTCGTTTTGTAGGTGGCGTCAATCATTAGCTCATGCGGGAAGGCACACCACATATTGAATGATCTTTCGTGAACAAAGAAGACATCTTCAACTTCGTTTGATATCTCATTCGTGCGCATGTAATAAGTGTAATATTTTTCGAGAAGAATGCTTTCAAGTTTTTGCATCGGAGACTTACCGACATTTTTTTCGGCGTTGATCTTCTGAACAGCGTTGTGTATATCTTTCGGAATAAGCTTTCTAGCCGGATTGTTTTTTGTCAGCGTTCGCCAGATACTTTGGTTGGGAATGTCTTGCTCTGCCAGCTCCTTAACCAGTTTTGTATCCTCCGAAGAAAGCCTTCTCGCATACGCGTGACCCTCTAAGTTTTCAATAGGAGTGTGGTTATGCTTCGCCTTCGTCACCTCGATCCTCCAAACACTTCCGGATGATTCCGAAAACCCGATCATCTCGAACGGGCAGCCTATTTTCTTGCTACCCGTTTTCCTCTGTGTAGCTATACTCTTATGCTCCCCACCAAAAGTACATTGAAACCAAATCTTGTAATTCTCTCCTCTTTTATTCGACCTCTTAGTCACAATGAGGTAACCGTTGTCTTTTGCCGTGTCTTGTACCCAACGCACCAACTCTTTACGTGACGAAAAGGTCTGCGTTGTATCAAACGAAAACGTAACCGGGTAACAGCCTTCCTCGTCAACAGACACATCCCCCGGCTCACCATCGTCACCGAGGTCCGAATATACTTGATGTTCAAAGTTGTGCTCGCCACCGTAACCGAAATTCGAATAACTTTGTAAGCTCTGTTGACAACCGTAACTGTCGTTTGGACCACACTCCTGCTGTACAAAGCTGTACTCGCCACCGTAACCGAAATTCGAATAACCTTGTTGTGCGTAAGGGTCCTCCACAGGGGTATTCAAATCCAGCGTCACCGTGTTATCACGATAACGAATGCCAGATACAACCTCTGCCTCCCTCAAGTTGGACGAGACCGGTTGCTCATACGAGTCAGAAATAGCGGTCCCCTCGTAAGAATCAGGAACAACTGTCTCGTCAGAATATTGACCGAAAATATAGTTGTTTAACCACGACATCGTTTTTTGTAAACAACAAACAACAAAACACTCGAATACCCACGTATATTTGTAAACAACGTGAAGAAGAAGAAGAAGATAGCTTTCTGAAGAAGAAGAAACCTCAATCAGTAGTTTGCTTTTAAAAGTGAAAATTTGGGTCGAAGCGTCGCGCTATGGCCAAAGCGCGGCGCTTAGGGTTAACGACAAAACATCATAATCAGCTTTATGTCTCTCAAACAGTAGGGAATGTCTCAAACGTCAATCGAAGCACCTTTTGTCGATCATAGCGCCGCGCTATGACCAAAGCGCGGCGCTTTAAGGTGTGAAAATAATTTTGTCCGTGTGTGAATAGCATGACACTTTTTTTTCTACAATAAAAGATTACAGAATCTCGATGTATCCGAGGATTCACATGTCATGCTTTCCTTTTCATGAACTGTCAAAAGCTTCAGGTGCCAATGTGTAAAGTGTGACATGACCCATGGTTATACTCGGTATTTCAACTCCTTTTTATTATAAAAAGGGAAAAAAGCTTTTCAAATATGACATTCATGTCATGCTTCACAAACTAAATTCTTGATCAATCATTATATTAAATACATCTACCACTAGAAATATATTGAACAGGCTTCAATTAACACAATATATAAAAACACTAAGTAACTTTATTTATATAATATATAAATAAAGTAACATAACTAAACCTACCCAACTAGATTATATAGAAACTGCAAATCATAAACTTATAAAAATCAACAAATGTATCCCAAGGTAGGATTTATTCAAAGCAGTTGGGCAGACCGATGATCTTAAGTAATCAACTAGTCTTGAACATATCCAAGCACTTCTCAAGCCCATTGTTCCAAAACTTCTCATAGTACTCCCCATAAGTAAATTGTCGATACACAGCAGACTCATCATCAGTTACAACCTTTGGAGCAGGCCCGATAATCGCCTCAGGCGACGGGCAGTAGAAAGTCGGTATAGATATCCGTTCTTTATCACAATTCACAACAGCTCGATGCAAAATACTCTTGTACTTATCATTACTCATCACCTGAACTTGATCACCAATGTTGATGATGAAAGTGTTTGGAACCGGATCAACCGCAACCCATTTACCATCTTTCAAGACTTGAAGACCAGGAACCTCATCTTGAAGAAGGATGGTGATGAAATTAGGATCAGTGTGTCCGGGTAACCCGTATGTTAAATCGGGTTGTGGGCATGGTGGGTAGTAGTTCAAGACCATATGCTGAGCATGCTTCCCTAATTGTGTGTTCATGTAGTCTTTATGAAGTCCTAAGCTTTCTGAAATGGCTGCAATAAGTTGGAGTGCTAAGTTTCTTGTACTCTGGCAATACTCCGCTACATGGGCCCGAAATGAGGCCGGATTGGTTGGCCATTCGTCGATGAAGTTATCGATCGGGTAGCAATGGAGTCGTAAGTAATCTCTCCAGTTTGCGACCTTTTCGGTTCGAATGTTGAAGCTAGTGGAGAGCCTAGTGGTCTTTGTGGGGTCATCTGAATAGTTTTTGAGTCGTTCTTGTTCAGGTAGGTTGAAGAAGTCTCTAGCGGTTTGCATCATGTTGGATATTGTAAGTTCGGGGACGTTATGGTTTTTGACTTGGAAGAAGCCGTAGTCGCGGCAGGCTTGACCGATTTGGTCGATGACTTGACCGCGGTTCGGGCCGAAGAGGTTGTGGAGGTCTATTAGAGGGATGGAGTCGCGAACAACGGATTGTAGATTGGGACGTTGGGTGATGGGTCGGATGTAGTTTGAAGGGACTTGGTCTATTCTATCGGTGGAAACAAGGTCGCTAACTAGTAATCTTTTTGAGGTGGTAGCCATTGTTGATGGAGAGGTGTGGTGTGGGTACAAATGAGAATGGAGGATTGTATATATAGAGGTGTAAAATGTGATGTATTTATTTATCCTTGAAAATATAAAAGATAAATTTAAAAGATGCAGTTGAAGAAAGAAGCCGTGTTATGTACAGTCTAATTTTGGATTTTTTTTTTATAAAGTTAAATTATTGATCACAAGTTAATGGTGGTCTATAAATGCCTTTTAAATTAAAGTGATATATTTGTATTAAATTTTGTTATGTGTGCATGTGAAACGTGGCAACTATGGTAAATGGATATCGACGTGGTGTGTGTGGGTGAGGAAAGCCTACCCGAATTTAAGGTTACGTCGGTGGATGTCGACATCTTATCTCAGCATGCATGTCTTTTGCGATTTTCTTCTGCTATTTTCATATTCTTATATCTTATTCTCATATCATTTTTTACTTTATCTTTCTACATATCTATGTATGTATATAAAGACGGAGAGGATAGATGTATGAATATTTCCCAAAGGATTTTAACGTGCCATTTTAAAATTGTTTTAGGGGACTCATCAATTTATTAAATGACTATGATAGATACAAACACATGGTCGGCTCCAGTTAGAGTAGTGGAAACTCTTATTGTGCAGGGGAGGAGAGGAAGAGGCAGACCCAAACTGACATGGGATGAGCAGATTAGGCATGATTTACTAGAGTTGCATCTTTCTGAGGACATGGTCTACGATAGGACTTCGTGGAGGCGTAGGATTAGGGTTAAGGACTTCTAGAGGATATTGTAGTAAGATCTTAGGTGGATTTTCAGGGACGTAGGTTTTTCTTATTCTTTAAGGGACCTTTTCAGTGTTTGCCTTATTGTGTTTATGACCAAATGATGTTGTATGCTATTATACATGATTTACATTGTGTTTATGCTCAAATGATGTTGTATGCTATGATTCATGATTTACATTATATTGTGCCGCTCTGATCATTTTCTTGCTAATGGGCGACTTCTTTTCTCTGTATTATTTCTATATTCTTTGACTTGTTGTGTTGGTTTGCTATTCGTTGTCGAGCCGAGGGTCTCTCTGGAAGCAGCCTCTCTATCCCTAGGGATAGAGGCAAGGCCTGTCTACATCCCACCCTCCCCGGACCCTATAAGTAGCTCTGCTATTTGTGGGACTTACTGGGTATGGTTGTTGTTGTACTATGATAGATACAAAAACATGGTCGGCATATTTAAGACCAAAAACTTTCGGGATGGGTAATAAGATAGGTATTTAAGTATGATATTAATAAAAAAAAATTAAAGGTCAAGATGCAAGTATGACATTAGACTCTGGGGTGTGAAGGAGGGTAGTGCTCAAAGAATGCTTCGTCACGTAAGCGTTTATGTAAGCGGGTGTGATAATGAGCCTGAAGGGGATGCGCCTCAATATATTATTATATATTATATTATATTATATTATATTATATTATATTACATTACATTACATTACATTACATTACATTACATTATATTACTACATTACATTATATTACACTATACTATACCGTATAACAAAAACGAAATGGATGAATAGGAAATATGATATCTTTTATTTAATGTTTCGTTAAGTTTTCTATTTTTATTACTTTATTTATAATAATAATAACTAGAAAATTCAAATCGTCAATAATAAATAGTAATAGTTAAATACTGAATCAAGAACATGTAGTTATGAAATAAAATTCTGTAAATGCCCGCGCCGGCTACATTATTTGGCGGTTTTTTTAACAAATAAAACCAGAATCTTAAATAATAAATTAACTAAAAGAGAATCTTACTTGTGATAATTGCATGTTTCTTCTTCTACTTTTTCAATTTTAATATAAAACTAGTATTAAACCCCCACGTTGCGGTGGGGACGTAAAATCATGATAAATAGCACCAAGGTCACAACACCGCTAGCGACCACCAACACTGAAGTTGCAACGTGTTAATGCAGAGAAATTAGACCGAAACATAAAACATAGAAAATAATAACTAAGTCGATTTAGGACCCGTGCGTCACGATGAACCCTATCAAACGGGAAAAAATAGACGACCATAAAAACGTTGAACCACACACGCATGTTGCGTAATGTTAACTCTCAAAATTTAGAAAGAAGCGTAAAACAAAACGTAAAAATGTTGAACCACACATGAAGGTTGCGTCGTGTTAACTCGCAAAATTTAGACAAAACGTAAAACGAATTTTTGCGAAACATGAAAAGTATAGTGTACCAAAGTTGAAAGTAAAAAAGTTATTAGCTTAACTTGACAAAGATAAAAAGCTTTGTGGTTAAAAGTAAAAAATCAAAATAGTTTTAGGCTAAAAGTGTAATTATATCAAAAAAAAAAAATTGAAAATCTCCCTAAGCATAAAGTACAACTACTCTATGCATCAACATGTTTATAATTTATAATAGATAAATAATTAAGTTTGAGTATGTTTTTATTTCCATTATACTTTTGAAAATACGATCTTATATAAAATTAAGAGTATGTTGTATCGCGTGCCTAACTTTATCTATGTCTCGAAGATAATATATTTTATCGAAACCGAATTGTTAATAGTAATGTATAAGTACTCAAAACACAAACGTATATGTTATCAAAACTAACTCACATTTAATTTTGTGTTTTATAGATTGGTGTCGTTTACAAGTTTTGTTATTATAGTAATATAATGTAATGCTTATTAGTATTCGGATACATTGTTACGATATACATATTTTTATCTATATTTTGATAAAAGTTTTGTTCAAAATCTTACGGGTCAAATATAATTGTTTTTTTTAACAAACATCAAAAGATTTGAATCATTTTTTTTAGAGTAAATTACAAGTTTTGTCCTTTATGTATGTCCCAAATTGCAGGCGCTGTCCTTTGTCTTTAAAATTGATGAGTTTTGTCCTTAATGTTTGCAAATCTTGCACGTTATGTCCTTTAGGCCAAACCCGGTTAATTTTTTTGTTAAAATTGGTCATGTGCAAGGCATGTGAGGGTATATTTGTCTTTTCACCATTATAGGGACTATTGTGTAAAAGAACTTATCTTTAAGTTCTTTTGGGTAAGTATAAAAAAGATATTTAAAATAAAAATATATGTAAAAACAACATAAAACTCTGCCTTCTCTCTCTCTCTAACCCTTGTCTCTCTCTAACCCTTGTCTCTCTCTCTCTAACCTACTGAACATCGACATCGCCGACCACCTGAGATGTTGGTGACGGAGATGCAGGCAACGGAGATGCTGGCCGCCGGAGATGGTGGGTCAGGCGATGGTGGAGATAGTGGGTGGTGATGGTGGGTCAGGCGATGGTTGAGATAGTGGGTGGTGATGGTGGAGACGTCGGAAACCGGTCACCGGAGATCATTCATGAAGATGGATAGATCTGGATGAAGATTAATGGTGTTAATGGTGATGTTGAAGTTATTGATTCCTGTGATGAAGATTATTCATGAAGATGGATAGATCTGGATAGATCTGTGTGGTTAAAGTTGTGAATTTGCAATTTGATGAAGATGGATAGATCTGGATTCCTTGTTCTTGTTTGATGAAGATTATTCATGAACTTGAACTAGATGACGATTGTTCATGAATTTGAAGATCTAGGTTCTTTGTTCCTGTTTGATTAAGATGGAATTTGATGGAGATTGTTCATTATATGAAGAATGTTAATGAATTTGAAGATCTGCGTTCTTAATATTGTTTGTATTCATGATGAATATGTTTTACAGATGATGTTCTTGAAAATTAGTGGTCCGACAGTGGTTGTGAGTGGTGGTGTTGGGGTGGGAGTGGGTGATGGCAGATGGTGGGGGGAGGTGGAGGTGACTGGTGAGGGTGGGTGTTTTAGAGAAAGAGAGTAGAGAGTAGAGAGAGAGGTTTATATATAAATTTTTTTATTTTCTAAAACATTTTTTAAATAAGGGGAAAGACAAGTGGGTGGTGAAATGACATTTCTACCCTCATGTGCCCTGCACATGCCTTCATTTAACTGAAAAATATAACTGGGTTTGTCATAAAGGACATAACGTGCAAGATTTGCAAACATTAAGGACAAAACTCATCAATTTTAAAGACAAAGGACAGCGCCTGCAATTTGGGACATACATAAAGGACAAAACTTGTAATTTACTCTTTTTTTATAATAAATTTAAATACGTCACGTTTTTAGATGATTTTAAATTACGTGATTTTTTAAATTGTTTAAGCAAATATTGAATGATATAAAATACCGACATGACGTGCTTTTATGTAAGACCCGTCTCTACTAATCAATATTATAATATTAAACACGCATTTTATACGAAAATGCAAGCTTACAAAAACTTTTCCAAGTTGAACTTCTTACATAATTTAAAATATTCCAAAATATAATTTTAAATATTTATAATATTCCACTTTTTAAACTAAAACAAAATAAGATCGTTGCGGAAGCTTCGAGACATGTGTTCGGTTCTCCTTTCTTGCTTGATCCTCATCCGGAGTTCCATAAGACATTCCTAAAATCAAAACCAGCATAAAAGTTAGTTTTGACAGTTTCACAACAAGTTATAAACATATTTCCATCCAATTCATTCATCCATTAATCAAAATTCATGTTTCCTTTGAATTCAAATTTCCGGTTCTTAAACCGAATTATTTGACACGTTATGGGTATTTATGTCAAAACTATAATTTTATCAACTCTTATTAAAAAAAATCTTATTTCCTCCAACCATAATCCATATATGGTTGGTACATGTACCCTTCACGAGAGTATCATTCCTTGTACGTACCTGGCACGGGTCAACATTGACTCATTTTTTTTTACATTGCATTACCTTTCGCCAACCTTGGCAAAACATGCTCATACTTTCCGCTTGCCTGTATTTGTAACACTTAACAATACATAATATTACCAATCATCATTTATATTATTATACAACTTCTAACCAAGTATTGAGTCAAAACTAAGTGTTTAAGATCCCGAAACAATTTCTGCAAGTACGGACCTACTTGCTGTCAACAACTATTTTGTTGACAAAACGTTCGCGAAAACCATGTTAAACAACTTCCGAAAAGTTTATAAAAATTACCAATCATCATTTATATTGTTATACCACTTCTGACCAAATATTGAGTCAAAACTAAGTGTTTAAGGGCTCGAAACAATTTCTGCAAATATGGACCTGCTTGTTGTCAACAACTATTTTGTTGACAAAACGTCCGCGAAAACCATGTTAAACAACTTCCGAAAAATTTATAAAAATTACCAATCATCATTTTTGTTGTTATACAACTTCTGACCACATATGGAGTCAAAACTAAGTGTTTAAGACCCCGAAACAGTTTTGCAAATAACGGACCTGTTTGCTATCAACAACTATTTTGTTGACAAAACGTCCGCGAAAACCATGTTAAACAACTTCCAAAAAATTTATAAAAATTACCAATCATCATTTTTGTTGTTATACAACTTCTGACCACACATGGAGTCAAAACTAAGTGTTTAAGACCCCGAAACAGTTTTGCAAATAATGGACCCGTTAGCTATCAATAACTATTTTATTGACTAAATGCCCGCGAAAACCATGTCCATTTTATTATTCACAATGCTATCCATTATACAAGTAAGTATTCTATTCTAAAAGGTGTAAGCTTTACTTACCTTGCATCTGGTTATTCTTTTCCGCGTGCTCAATCCGTTTTACTCGCTTCCTTCCCAAGCTTCCATCTAGCTTGTTAAGTGTCAAACTATCATTATAATTCGTAAGACGGTTAGATTAGTCATTATCAATTATGACTATTCCACCTTACGTATTTCATATAAAAATTATCATTCAATCTTATAAATGGTTAGTTTGACTTTCAAAGGTCAACAGCCCCTTTTTAATGTATGAAATGCACAATTGGGTTTAACGAACTCACTTAGGCATTTTTTCGACTATTCGATAGGCGATATTTTTAGGCCACTAATTTAACCACATTCATCAACATAGTTGAAGAAACACTAGATAAATGACCGGAATCAAATTATCAAGGGGGTTTGGATCTGCATAAAAAGGAGTTGTTCTCTCTCGTTTGATTCGACAAACTAATCTTCTTCTCCGGTAAACTCTGCAAAACAAAGCACCGTTAGCCTCGTCAAGGGGAGAAGGAGGTTCTCTCCTTGACCCGACTCCGACGTGAGAATAAGTAGGTGTTTATGAAGAAGAAGTAGTATTGAAGAAGTGTGTGTAACTTGGTGTTCATACCTGAATTACCCTCATATTTATAGCCGGGAGTTTGGGCAGGAGAACTCATTGATGAAATACTAACGGAAGATGCTAACCCCGTAAGCGGTTACTTTCTTCTTCCGTTAATCTTCTCGATCCGATGTGTGAGCACACGGATTGTTGTTTTGATCGATGGCTGGGGAATTGCCACGTGGAAAGTGGGTAAGTGGAGGTTTTCCTCCAATTTCATGCCATCATCGTGATTTCAGGAAGGCCTGAGATGATGACACGTATATCAGACGGTTATAACCGTCTGGTGGTGCACGATTGAGCCTTCTAGAAGGTTATTGCCATAATCCTGTGTGGCCTCTTACCGTGTGGTACCAGTTGGGTAAATAATACCCAAGTCTGGGTATCATTTAAGCGGAAATGCTTAACTTAGGATTTTCATCCTTTGTTTGTTATGTAGGGAGGCGAAAGGGTTTGTTAACTTCCTTTCGGCGCGCATGTTTTGTCTGTTATTTTTCTCCTAAGTCTTCCCTATAGGACCAGTGTGCGGCCGCGCAAGGTCAAAAAAGGCTTAAAATATAGGGTTGTGGTATGGTCCTGAGTACTTATTAAGAGACTTTTGGGACCTTACCCCTTCAAGTCCCCCCAGTCTAGTGTTTCTCTTATGCAAATAAGTGGAGCACTGGACTATGTGAGAGAAAATTCTTTGGGCGCGAAAGTAAGAAATCTTCCGTGAGAAGATTTACTTTGCTTAATATGAAGATTTTGAAATTTTTTGTCTTTTGGGTATATGAACAGTTTTTGAGAAAAGATATTTATACCTTTGTTTATCTTGAACTGTTAGGACTTTGGGCGAAGAGTTTGCATAATTATGGGCTGACGTCATTTTGTGTAAGTTGTGTTGACTCTTTACCTTCTAGTTCCACTGTAGTTCCTGGGAATCTGTGTGGACTCTGTTAGGAGCTTTAAATGAGATGTGATACTTGCAGTGTCAGTGCCGTTGAGATGGCACCTGATCTGACCCTTAATCATTACGTCTCTTTTCTCGATATTTCTTTGGACTATATATTCACTTTGGGTGACATTTCTTCCCCAATTTTGAGAAAATGGAGAACAGGGGAATGATTCGATGGAGGAGGCTTTCTAAGGTGCTGAGAGTGCTTCATGCCGCTGATGGTTTACTGCTTCTTTCCCGATCATTGCCTGATCCTGCTGCTAGGAATGAAGATGTAAATCATCAGGTTGTTTCAGAAGAGCGTATTCGTCTTCGCCTTGCTGACGATAATAATGGTAGGGTTACCCGGTTATTGGCACATCTGGTGACCCAGTCTTTTCCGGTTGGCCGGAGAGGGAGTTCATCGATTGTCTATCAACGACGTCGACATGCTGTTACTCCGGATGAGGTTCCGGTAGGTGGTGATGAAGACGGTGGGGAGGGTGTCAACCCCTGGATTGTGGATCCCCTTCCTTTGTCTGAGTATGGTAAAGTTCTCCATACTCTATATGGGGTGCTAGATCAGCTTTCCTGATTTGGTTAAGTTTAGGGAACAGTGTATTCCTCTTTTGTAAGTATGTTCGTCTTGCTACAAAAATTTTTGAAAGAACGCTATTGTGTTCTTCTGTATATGGCTGTTTGAAGTGTCATTACACTTAATGTTATGTTTCTGATGCACTGTTGTGCATGAATGTTTTGGTGATTTTTATGTTTGGATTACAATATGTTGCATATGTTTAATTGTTTTGTATAGGTAAAGCGAATGAGAATGGTATTGAACTCATGAGTGAACGTAGGTCTAAAATGTGCGCCAGGTTGGCTTATTTAGACAGTTCATGAGGTGTTCAATTTTTACCGTATTGTTTTCGCGTAAACCAAAAGAATTATATGCAATTTGTAACAAACAGAAATATGTTTAAGGAGGATGCTTGCATTAATAGGGCGCAAAGCCGATAATACAAAGTGTAATAGAAAAATACACTGCCTGTATACTTTCTTGGAATGTTTTGGCTTATATATAACACCTGCGCAACTGTTGCGCGTTCCAGGTGCGAGGAACTAGTGTCCCATCAATTCTTTTTAGAGTGTAAGTGCCTTTGGCCAGAACATCATTAATGATGTATGGTCCTTCCCATTTTGGCGCTAATTTGCCTGGTTTTTCTGCGTTAGAAGCTTCGTTGTCGCGCAAGAAGAAGTCTCCCGGAACGAATGTACACACGCGTACGCGCGCGTTGTAGTATTTTTCAAGTTTGGATTTGTACATTGCCTCTGCGATAGCAGCGTTTTCGCGCCTTTCTTCCAGAAGGTCTAAATCCATTCTTCGTTCTTGCTCATTGTTTTGTCTTTCCATGGCGAGCATGCGCGGTGATGGAAGACCAATTTCGGCTGGGATTACCGCCTCTGATCCATAGACTAGACTGAACGGGGTTTCCCCAGTGCTGGTCTTTGGCATGGTGCGGTGTGCCCATAGGATGCTGGGAAGTTCATCAATCCATCCTCTGCGCGCTGTCCCGAGTCACGCTTTTATGCCATCGACGATTTGTTTGTTGACACTCTCAACTTAGCTGTTCGCTTGTGGGTGCGCCACAGAGGCAAAATTGTGTTCGATCTTCATTTCTTTGAACCACTTTTGAAGATCTTCCGAGGCAAAGTTAGTGTCGTTGTCAGAGATGATGCACAATGGTAATCCGAATCTGCAAATAATATGCTCCCATATAAATTTGCGAATTACCGTTGCCGTTGTTGAGGCTAGTGCCTTGGCTTCGACCCATTTTGTGAAATAGTCGACTGCTACAATAATGAATTTTACTGCGCCTGGCGCGTCAGGGAATGGACCAACGAGATCAATGCCCCACTGCCGGAAGGGCCAGACGGACGTAACTGGTATGAGTGGATTCTTTGGGCGGAGCGTTTTTGGCGCGTGGCGATGGCTAGCTGCGCATTTTCGTAGTAATTCAACCGCATCCACATGCATTCCCGGCCAGTAATAGCCCGCGTTCATTATTTTTGCAACTACCATGCGCGGTCCGGTGTGTATTCCGCACAAACCTTCATGGATTTCCCTGACTAAATATTGTGCGTCTGTTTTGTCGACGCAGCGCAGGAGTGGTCCCATAAATGATTTCCGGAACAGAATCCCCCCCGCCATTTCATAGTTTATCGCCTTGTTCTGGATTTTCCTGGCTTCTGCCTTTCCTTCCGGCAGCTTCCCATGTTGTAGATACATGATGATCGGGGACATCCAAGATGGATTGCCGATCTCTATGACGTTTACTTGTTTAAGAGGGACAGAAGGGTTGGACAACACTTCGATGCGTACCTCTTTTGCTAAGTGTCTGAAGCTGGTGGCAGCTGTAACAACTCGTATTAAAAAGTCCTAATTATTATTTTAATTGTCCAATAGGAAACCCTAATTGAGACACCCAAGTGATTCTGCACAAACCCTAAAATTTTCAGAATAATCAGAATCAGGGCCCCTAAAACTCAAGGGGGGGGGGTAAAACCCTAGTTACGATTATCTTAAAATCTCACTGTCAAAATCGAATTTACGAAATCCGTCAACTCAGCTAGGCTAGTCAAGAACGTGGCTACCCTATAGTAAATAGGTGTCCCTCGCGTCACGCGACGCCCAGGGGTGTACCCCTCGCGTCACGCGAGGGGGTCAAAACTTTGTGTATAAATAGGGGTGTCTGGGACTTGAATTATGGCACTTGAACGACGTTAAAACTCAAAATATACGCTGAGATATCGTAGAATTACTATAAAAACACACACGAATCATGAAGTGCTGCCGCAAAACAGGGTAATAACTCGATCGCTGATACGATTTAATGTCCGATTGATTAAACTATCCAATGGATGTTTAAGTGCTGACCACATTAGGGTTTATGCTTTGTCATTCGTTGTTAATTCAATGGATGTTTAAGTATCGCACTTTGTCATTCGATGTGAGGGTTTAATCTCCTGAGTTATCGTAAATGCTGTATTAAGTTACTAACCAAGTTGTGTGCATGATATTAATTTAGGTTAAAAGGCTAATCAGTAGGCTAGGCTCTGCTCAATTAAATCTGCAATGTGAGTCATTTTCTTTTTATCAAATTACTTTCAAAATCAAGTTTGTTTTCAAAGATTATAATTACAGTGATTAAGTTTATGTAATCACCAAGTTACAGCCGGTATGTGGGGTTTTGTATACATTACTTGATAACCGTCACTATTGGACAACGGGTTAGCCAATGAGTGATATGACCATAGTCACAGACACCATTGGACAATGAGGTTACCGATGGATGGTCGAGTGACAAATACTGTGGGTAGTTGGTTGATATCAGAAACATTGTAATCTCTCTTAATACTGTAAATTATAACAACGAGTCGTTTTAGTAAAAAGAATGATTCACTCAGTATTTCCCCCTGACAAAACCTTTTTCAAACATGTTTCAGGTGATCTGTTGTGATCCAGGAAAAGTGCCGAGAAGCACTACAAGCTTAAGGAAGTGGCTCAATATAAAATAAAGAAACATGTTTTGTAAAATAAAAGATTTCTCCGTGAAATCTTATGATTGTAAATTACCGGGATTTTATCCCGAGTTGTGAAATAAAATAATCAGGAAATTGCAGTTTTTAAAAGATCCTGAAGAAAACTTCCGCTGTCAAACCGGGTCGGGGGCCATGACAGAAAAAGGTGGTATCAGAGCCACTGAGTTAAGCCTATTAAGTATTTAGAAAATACTTAAATTTTTTTACTTGTCATTATGTGATTATGTGTTTTCTTATTTGAATATTTGTGTACAGTATGGGTAAACAAAAGCTGTCAAACATCTATTTTAAATTAGATAGGTCATCCAACGAGAAGGGAAGTTCATCCCAAACCAAATCCTCAAATCACTCTGTAATTTCTGAAGAAGGAATATTTGTGCGAATGGCACAATATGAGGAACCACTTTCTCCTAATAAAAGAAGTTTGATTTTTAAGAAAAGTCAAGAGAAAATAAAGAAATTCCGAGAAAAGAAGATTAAACAGGAAACCCAGGAATTAAATCACCTTGGGAGGACAAGTTAGAGGAAAAATAGGCAGATCTGTATATGCTAGCCACTGTAGCAGTAAATGCAAATCTTTATAAATTTGACTTAAGATTTAGTAACCTTTTATCACCTACAAATCCAGAAACTATATCTAGTAAATAAATATGTAAACCCGAGTGTGTTTTAAAATTTTAGTTGTTTTGTAGTCGCTCGATATGAAATAATATTTAAAGATTATCTATGAAATTTTAACTTAGTATTTGTGTGTATTTTGTTAAACAGCATGAGTGACTTGTCTGATGCCCTTCAGAATTTAAATCTCTATCCGGTAAAAATAGAGGTTTCCAGAGATTTCAATAGGTATATACCGGAAATAGAAGAACCTATTGAATTCAATGCTCCAACTCCGGAGAAACCCAAGCCCAAGAAAAGAAGGAGATTTGTAGGATGGAGGCGTGTGCGTAGGAGGAAGCCCGTCACTAGAAAGATGCCTAAAATAGAAAATCCTTTAGATAAAGGGAAGGGAATTGAAGTCGGGGAAGAGTCTAGGCAGATGGGATTACAGTTTGATGAATATTCTAAGCAAATAGAAATGGAGATTGGAGGAGGTTCTCAGGTAGAAGTTGGAGAAAGTTCTAAACAAACTCAGGAAATGACATTGCAGGAAGAGCTAGATTTTATATTGGCAAGCTGTGATACTATTCAGCCTGTCAATACAAATGTTTTTACTCGTCCTATTGAATCTCAACTCCCTATAAACTTAGAACCAGCAATCCCAGAACCTATAATCCACACCCAACCTTTGGGAATGGACGAATGGTGGACGAATGATTGGCAGTTCCAAAACCTTCTCAACAGTCCTTATTCCTTTCTTCCTCAGTTCGACCCTGAACCAATACCTAATCCACCTATGAGCAATGAGAATTTAGCTGAACTCCGCCACTTTGGCGAGGAGTTAATGGATGCGGGAAATAGGATCAGGGAAGTAGGAGAACAGATCTCCTGGAAATATGATGAGAGGGAGCGCCATTATTAAAATATCAGCTGACGAGGGATAAGGGGGTTATGAGACTGTGGTTGTAAATTAGCAATAATAATATAAACATGTGAAATAACCAAAAATAAAACTTGTGTAAAAATAATCAGTGTGTAATGATGCATAATATATATGAAAAGGAGAAATCGAGAAATCGATAGTTTTAGCTATATGTGTATTGTGAAATTAGTATGATTATTTTGTGTATAATTGTTATTTATTTGATACTAATAAAATTAAATATATTATCAGATGGAAAACGCTAATAACGAACCAGTTAATGAGGTTAATCAATCCGAGCAACACCAGGAGGATCAATTTCTAAATAGGCAGGATATAGAAAATATTGTTGCTCAGGGAATAGCCAATGCTATTCCAGCAATAGTTGCTGCAGTTAGAAATCCAATCGAACCTCAACAAATCGTTCCTAGCAAACGTATTTCTGAAGATAACTTCAGTAATAGCTTAAATGGAGGCGGTAATCATACTAATCACGGTAATAATCCAAGGCAGGCTCCGCTCCCTAAGAAAATGAAAGCTGCAACACCTGGTTGCACTTATAAAGAATTTCTTGCTTGTAAACCATCTGAGTTTGCAGGTAATGAAGGAGCGACCGCAGCACTGCGTTGGTTAGAGAAAACCAAGGCAGTGATTACAATAAGTAAATGTGCTCAGGAAGAACAAGTCATGTACGCGTCAAATCTTTTTAAAGAAGGGGCGCTAGAATGGTGGAACACGGTGTTACAAGCAAAAGGAAGGATGATGACGTATGCTATGAACTGGGAAGAATTTAAGAGTCTTGTAGAAAGAAAATTTTGTCCCGAATATGAAAAAGATCAAATGGCAAATAAGTTCTTAAATCATCGAATGATGGGTATAGATTGTCGCGGTTATACTTCGACATTCTTTGATATGCTAGAGTGGTACCAACGCTGGCTTCGCCAGAACCGGTACTCATTTCTCACTATATTTGGGGATTGATTGGTGAAATCCGCAATATCGTTAAAGCTGCGAGACCTCGCACTATTGACGATGCAGTGGAATTAGCCAACACCCTAACTGATGAACTAGTACGCACAAAAGATGATAACAGGAAAAAGGAATTGGCTCAGAAAATTACCCAAGGAGTCCGTATGGGTAATAGTAGCAACTTCAAGAAAAGAGGAACAGGGCAATCTTCAAATCCGTCGTTCTGCAGGAATTGCAGAAAGAAACATTTTGGAAGATGTAGTGTAACCTGCAATTTTTGTAAAATGGTATGACATCGTGAAGAAAACTGCAGAAAGAAAACCATAGTCTGCTTTAACTGTGGAGAAGCAGGACATTTCAAAACAGAATGTCCTAAATTGGTCAAACCAGCAGACAACAAAGCCAAGACGGCCGACGGAGCTACTAAAAAGAATGTTCGAGCCTTTCAGTTAACTACTCAGGAAGCCGAGATGATTCCAGATGTGATAGCTGGTACGTTCCTAGTTCACAATGTGTATGCAAAAGTATTATTTGACTCTGGTGCAAACCAAAGTTTTATCAATACTTCATTATGCCAAGCTCTTAACTTACCCTTAACCAACCTTAGGCAGATTTTTAAAGTCGAAACGGCAGACAGAAATTCTGTTAGCATAGATAAAGTTTTGCAAAAGGAAAATATAGAACTCTCAGGTCATAAATTCTTTGCAAACCTATTACCTATGAAATTAGCCGAATTTGATGTTGTGTTAGGAATGGATTGGTTAGTAGCCAACCATGCTCGAATTCTTTGTGATCAGAATTCCATAGAAATTCAAGCACCTACTGGAGAAGCAATCATAATTACAGGAGATAAACCACGTAAGCCCATGAAGTTCATATCAGTAATGAAAGTTGCTAGTTATGAACGAAAGCAAGGAATAGTATATATGATTTCAGTAATCATTAGTACTAAGGGAAAAGAATTTAAGGATATTCCTGTAGTCTCGGAATACCCAGATGTATTCCCAGAAGAGTTACCAGGGTTACCACCAGATAGGGAGGTAGAATTTAGGATTCATCAAATTCCCGGAACTATACCGATAGCCAAGGCACCTTATCGGTTAGCACCCACATAAATGTTAGAACTGAAAAAGCAATTAGATGAATTACTAAGTAAAGGTTTCATACAACCTAGTTCATCCCCGTGGGGAGCACCAGTGTTGTTTGTTAAGAAAAAGGATGGTTCAATGAGAATGTGTATTGATTATAGAGAATTGAATAAAGTTACAATTAAGAATCGATACCCATTACCTAGGATTGATGATCTTTTCGATCAACTTCAAGGAGCAAGATATTTTTCTAAAATTGACTTACGCTCTGGATATCATCAATTGAAAGTACAAGAAGAAGACATACCTAAGACTGCTTTCAGAACTAGGTATGGTCATTACGAGTTTACAGTCATGCCCTTCGGGTTAACGAATGCACCTGCAGCATTCATGGACATGATGAATAGGATTTGTAAACCGTACTTGGATAAATTTGTAATTGTCTTTATCGACGATATACTTATTTATTCCAAAAGTCAAGACGAACATTGTCAGCACTTGCATGCACTCTTAACTTTGTTAAGAAAAGAAAAGTTGTACGCCAAATTCTCAAAGTGTGAATTTTGGTTGCAAGAAGTGCAATTCTAAGGTCACATGGTGAATCATGAAGGCATTCATGTAGATCCTGCTAAGATAGAGGCAATTACCAAATGGAAGGTTCCACAATCCGCAATGGAAATTCGAAGTTTTATAGGTTTAGCTGGATATTATAGACGGTTTTTTAAGGATTTTTCCAAGATAGCTGTACCATTAACTAAGCTAACCTGTAAAGCAGTTAAGTTTGAATGGGGACCTAAACAAGAAGAAGCCTTTAGAATCTTGAAACAGAAATTAACCAATGCTCCAATCTTAGCCATACCAGAAGGAACTGAAGATTTTGAAGTATATTGTGATGCTTCAAAACTAGGATTTGGATGTGTGCTAATGCAACGCAAAAAGGTAATTGCGTATGCCTCAAGGCAATTGAAAAAGCACGAGGAGAACTATACGACTCATGATTTAGAATTAGGAGCCGTAATTTTTGCCCTTAAGATTCGGAGACATTATCTGTGTGGAAGTAAGTTTACTATCTATACAGATCATAAAAGTCTAAAATATATATTTGGGCAAAAAGAGTTAAACACGAGGCAAAGAAGTTGGATGGAAATCCTAAGTGACTACGACTGTGATATTCAATATCATGAAGGAAGGGCAAATGTAGTTGCAGATGCCTTAAGTCGTAAATATCATGAAAAGCAAAAGCGAGTTCGTGCTCTTAGATTAAATCTACAGTTAGATTTAATGAAACAATTGAAGAATGTTCAGGAAACAGCAATCAAGGATGATGCTGAAGGAATGAAGGGACGAATAAAAGAATTAGAAAAAGGAGCTGATGGAATTTGGAGATTCCACAAAAGAAGAATTTGGGTACCTAAGCAAGGAGAATTAAGAAATCAAATTTTAGAAGAAGCTCATAAATCTAGGTATACCATGCACCCTGGAAACAATAAAATGTACCAAGATTTAAGAAATAACTTTTGGTGGATAGGAATGAAGAAGGATATAGCTAGATATGTCTCTAAGTGTCTTACTTGTTCACAAGTTAAGACAGAACATCAGAAACCCTCAGGTGGGGAGAATGTAACAACTCGTATTAAAAATTCCTAATTATTATTTTAATTGTCCAATAGGAAACCCTACTTGAGACACCCAAGTGATTCTGCACAAACCCTAAAATTTTCAGAATAATCAGAATCAGGATCAGGGCCCCTAAAACTCAGGGGGGGGGGTAAAACCCTAGTTACGATTATCTTAAAATCTCGCTGTCAAAATCGAATTTACGAAATCCGTCAACTCAACTAGGCTAGTCAAGACGTGGCTACCCTATAGTGAATAGGTGTCCCTCGCGTCACGCGACGCCCAGGGGTGTACCCCTCGCGTCACGCGAGGGGGTCAAAACTTTGTGTATAAATAGGGGTGTCTGGGACTTGAATTATGGCACTTGAACGACGTTAAAACTCAAAATATACGCTGAGATATCGTAGAATTACTATAAAAACACACACGAATCACGAAGTGCTGCCGCAAAACAGGGTAATAACTCGATCCCTGATACGATTTAATGTCCGATTGATTAAACTATCCAATGGATGTTTAAGTGCTGCCCACATTAGGGTTTATGCTTTGTCATTCGTTGTTAATTCAATGGATGTTTAAGTATCGCACTTTGTCATTCGATGTGAGGGTTTAATCTCGTGAGTTATCGTAAATGTTGTATTAAGTTACTAACCAAGTTGTGTGCATGATATTAATTTAGGTTAAAAGGCTAATCAGTAGGCTAGGCTCTGCTCAATTAAATCTGCAATGTGAGTCATTCTCTTTTTATCAAGAAGTTTATTTTCAAAGATTATAATTACAGTGATTAAGTTTATGTAATCACCAAGTTACAGCCGGTATGTGGGGTTTTGTATACATTACTTGATAACCGTCACTATTGGACAACGGGTTAGCCAATGAGTGATATGACCATAGTCACAGACACCATTGGACAATGAGGTTACCGATGGATGGTCGAGTGACAAATACTGTGGGTAGTTGGTTGATATCAGAAACATTGTAATCTCTCTTAATACTGTAAATTATAACAACGAGTCGTTTTAGTAAAAAGAATGATTCACTCAGTATTTCCCGCTGACAAAACCTTTTTCAAACATGTTTCAGGTGATCTGTTGTGATCCAGGAAAAGTGTCGAGAAGCACTACAAGCTTAAGGAAGTGGCTCAATATAAAATAAAGAAACATGTTTTGTAAAATAAAAGATTTCTCCGTGAAATCTTATGATTGTAAATTACCGGGATTTTATCCCGAGTTGTGAAATAAAATAATCGGGAAATTGCAGTTTTTAAAAGATCCCGAAGAAAACTTCCGCTGTTAAATAAATACCACGGGATTTCTGTCCCGCGGCTCCTGAAACGGGTCAAACCGAGTCGGGGGCCGTGACAGCAGCTAACTTGCTTAGTGCGTCCGCGTGCTTATTTTCACTTCTGTTTATGTGATTGACTTTGAATGTTTGGAATTGGCTGATTAACATCCGCGCTTGTTCCAGATATAACGCCATAGCTTCACCCTTTGCATCGTAATGCCCATTGACTTGTTCAGCCACTAATTTTGAATCTATGTTAGCTTCCAGGTTTCGTGCTCCCATCTTGAGTGCTAAACGAAGGCCTGCTATAAATGCTTCATATTCTGCTTCGTTGTTTGTACTTTGGAAATCTAGGCGTATCGCATATGTAAGTTCGTGATTATTTGGGCTGACCAATCGGAGGCCCGCGCCTGCTCCATCATCATTAGAAGCTCCATCTGTGTGCAGAGTCCATACTCGATCGTCAAAAATAGGAACATGGTTCTGGATTTCTTCGCATTCTTGGACTTTGTCGATAAGAACCTCTGTGGCAAAATCCGCTAGAACTTGTCCCTTGATTGCTGGCCGCGGTCTGTACAGGATATTGTACCCTCCTAGCTCAATAGCCCACTTAGCTAATCTTCCCACAACGTCGGGCTTGGATAGGATTTTCCCTAAGTGGTAATTGGTGAGAACTGTGATGACATGACCAGAGAAATATCGACGTAAGCGCCGTGATGCTTGTACCAGTGCTAAGACCAGTTTCTCTATCATTGAGTAGCGTGTTTCTGGGCCAGTGAGCATCCTGCTTATATAGTAGATTGGAGTCTGAATGTTTTCTCGCTCCACCATTAATACTGCACCGACCGCTACTTCCGCAGCGGATAAATACAGGATGAGTGGCTCTTTTTCGTGCGGAGCTGTCAGTGTTGGTAATTGAATTAAACATTCCTTCATTTGCTTGAAGGTTGCTTCCGCTTCGGGTGTCCACTGGAAGTGGGTTTTCTTAGCGCAGTTTCGTAGTGTACTAATGAATGGATAAGACTTTGTCGCATGATTCGCCAAGAATATGTTCAAGGCTGCTAGACGTCCGACGAGTCTTTGCATTTCTTTTATTGTTGCAGGTGATGGAATCAATTGGATGGCCTGCACTTTCTCTAGGTTTACTTTAAACCCATCTCTTGTTACTATGAAACTCAGAAATTTTCCCTCCTCCATCCCGAAGGAACATTTTGTTGGGTTGAGTTTTAAGTTTACGCTGCGCAAATAATCGAATGTGCGTTGAATATTTGCCAGCATTGTTTCCTCCTCATGGCTCATGATGACGAGGTCATCCATGTATACCTCGACTGTTTTACTAATGTCTCCTCTGAAGACTGTGTCCATTAGGCGCTGGTAAGTTGCGCCTGCGTTGCGTAAGCCAAAGGGCATATTTGTATAGCAGAAGATGCCCTTGTCTGTGCGGAATGCAGTCTTGTCCTCGTCTTCTTCTTTCATCTGGTCCTGATGATAACCCTTATAGCAGTCAAGAAAACACTTCCATCGAAATGATGCTAGAGAGTCAACTTTATTGTCTATCTCAGGAAGCGCATAGCAATCTCTTGGGCATGTTTTATTCAGGTCTTTGAAGTCGACGCACATTCTCCATCCGCCACTGTGTTTTTTGAACCATTACTAGGTTGGCAACCCAAGTATGGTATTGAACTTCACGCAAGATTCCGGCGTTAAGTAGCTCTGTTACTTGCTCATTCATGGCTTCCGCTTTCTCAGCGCTGAGACTGCGCCTTCCTTGAGCAACGGGCTCTGCTAAGGGTCGGATGTTCAGACAATGTTGTGCTATATCGCGCGGAAACCCTGTCATGTCTGCTGGGCACCAAGAGAATATGTCTTTATTGTTGGACAGTAACTCTTTTAATTGTACTCGTGTTGTTTGTGAAATGGAGTGTCCTAACAGGATGGTCTGTTCTGAATATTCGTCATTTAGGACCCATTTTTTCCGGCTCGTTTGATGCTGAGGGTTTGGCCACTTTCCCTGGTGACTCGTCGTCTACATACATGACCTCCTTGCTTGAGTATAAAACTGCGACTCCGGTTTCTGTTGGGAACCCGCATGCAGCATGTGGAATAGAAGTGATCATGCTGAATTCTCTTTGTGACCTTCTTCCGAGCAAGACATCATGGCGTGATGTTGCCGGCATGACCATGAAATTTACTGTGACTGTGCACGAATTCTCGCCATCAGATAGAGTCACAGGGAATGCTATTTGCCCTAATGGGAATACAGCTTCATTACAAAATCCGGTGAGAGGGAAATCAACCGGTTCTAGACGTTCTTTGTCTTCGGGGTCGAGCTGTTTGAAGCATTGCTCATATATGATATCCATCGAGCTCCCCAGATCTATAAACATATAGTCCGTTCGGTAATGGCCGAAGATGCCAGTGATAATTACTGGTCGTTCTTCCTGAGGGCCTCCAGGGACAACAGGAAACACAACTTGTTGTTCTCTCCAGTGCTGATCACTGTTTCGTTTATTTGGCCTTCGTGAAGGACCTCCTTGCACCATGCTTATTTGTTTTGGCTCGGCTTCCTGATAGTTAATATCTCCTGATTGTTGAAGTTTCTTAGTATAACTGTCAGATTGGATGTCCCACTGACGAGGCGTCTGTGAGTCCAATACTACAGTGTCGATTTCACCATTGTTTTCTTTCGGAGTATCAAATCTGATGTTTAAGGACTCAGATTTGTTAATTTGTGAAAAAATTGCGTTTAAAGCAACCTGGAATCTTTCAAACCAGTATTCTGGAGCTCTCTCTATGAGTTGACCTGAGGAGTCCTTTCCGTCTGAATGACGGTTACTTTTGTTGATCCCCATGATTCCATCGATCTGGGTATTTTCGGTTGTGTAACCCTCGAACTCAGATCGAGGACCTGATGAGTGAGATGATGAATTCTCTGCCATGTGAAAACAGAGAATGAGGGAAACTGAATCGAAACGAGACAAAACTGATAAAACAGAGAAATCGGTGGGCGCCAATGAAGAAACACTAGATAAATGACCGGAATCAAATTATCTAGGGGGTTTGGATCTGCATAAAAGGGAGTTGTTCTCTCTCGTTTGATTCGACAAACTGATCTTCTTCTCCGGTAAACTCTGCAAAACAAAGCACCGTTAGCCTCGTCAAGGGGAGAAGGAGGTTCTCTCCTTGACCCGACTCCGGCATGAGAATAAATAGGTGTTTATGAAGAAGAAGTAGTATTGAAGAAGTGTGTGTAACTTGGTGTTCATACCTGAATTACCCTCATATTTATAGCCGGGAGTTTGGGCGGGAAAACTCGTTGATGAAATACTAACGGAAGATGCTAACCCCGTAAGCGGTTACTTTCTTCTTCCGTTAATCTTCTCGATCCGATGTATGAGCACACAGATTGTTGTTTTGATCGATGGCTGGGGAATTGCCACGTGGAAAGTGGGTAAGTGGAGGTTTTCCTCCAATTTCATACCATCATCGTGATTTCAGGAAGGCCTGAGATGATGACACGTATATCAGACGGTTATAACCGTCTGGTGGTGCACGATTGAGCCTTCTAGAAGGTTATTGTCATAATCCTGTGTGGCCTCTTACCGTGTGGTACTAGTTAGGTAAATAATACCCAAGTCTGGGTATCATTTAAGCGAAAATGCTTAACTTAGGATTTTCATCCTTTGTTTGTTATGTAGGGAGGCGCAAGGGTTTGTTAACTTCATTTCGGCGCACAGGTTTTGTCTGTTATTTTTCTCCTATGCCTTCCCTATAGGACCAGTGTGCGGCCACGCAAGGTCAAAAAAGGCTTAAAAGATAGGGTTGTGGTATGGTCCTGAGTACTTATTAAGAGACTTTCGGGACCTTACCCCTTCAATAGTCTACATATATCATATAATCATCTAATTACATAAAACTTATACTTTCATTACGCGAAATGTACGGGTTCCATTTATGAGTCAAACTCGTTTCATCATGTTATTAGGCAATCATCCGGTTACCTAATCAAATCTAGTTCTACATTCAAACGAGTAGATATCATGATTTCAAACATCACATTCATGAATTAGATCACCAATTTCATTACAACATTCAAAACCCATTTCGAATCATGTATGATCAAGTACGCAAACTTGTAAATTGCTTAAGTATCTCGCTTCAATTATCAATTATGATGGTTTCAATCACAAGTATATCATCATCTTCACTATTTAGTCAAAACCCCACTTCCTAGTTTACTTGTTAATCTTTTACAATTAACTTTACATCAAGTTCTTCATAATTTCATCATAACTAACGAAATTAAACATACATAAACATTCAATTTCAACTTTGGATCATAATCTAACAATCTATTTGCAAGTTACCTACTTGTCTCAATTTTCAACTTTAACCGATCTAGGTTTTATGACATACCTTATAATCCCCATGACTAGGTGATCGTTTTTATGTGTTCATGCATTGATTTAGGGCTTGAATCGAGCTTCAATTTGATGATCTTGTGCAAGTTAGGGTTTGAGCTCCATGAGAGCTTCTCCTGGCCATCTCCACGCACGCACACACCCTTATGTGTGTGTTGTGTTATTTTTTTTCTTTTTTTTGTTTATAAAACCATTTTCAAATTATCCAACTTTGGTCCCTCAAGTTTAGCTTTTGTTTAAACCAGCTCATAATACTTACTAGAAATTAACCAATTCTCATAACTAGGTTTAAATGTTCCTAGTTAACTTAGTGGGTTCGGGAAAGTCATAACCCGCTTTTTTAGTCCCGTTGACTCGGGCTTCTTATAAACTTTATTTCCTCAAAAGCATTCGTTTACTCTTTTATTTTTTTATTTAATATTATGTTTATTTATAATATTCACCGGGTTAATTTTTACCACTAACGGTACTTTACCCGTCCTTTAGTACTAACGTGGTTTGATTACAAAACCCGTTTTCGGGTTGTTACAAGTCTACCCCCCTTAAAGAGGTTTCGTCCTCGAAACCTTTCTTACGTGGTTCCTCAGGTTTAACTCCTTGGACTTAGTTTTGGTAATTACTTGAGCATTGCTCGCATTTAATAATCTTACCAGGATAGTATTGTAATGTCCCTTTTGGCTTCAAAACGTATGCGCCTTTCACGTGTAAGGCCTCGTGGGCCGTAACTTTCATCTTCTATTTCATATCTTTATTAATTATTTATTTTGGTGGTTAGACTTGTTAGTCATCGATTACCATATACCCCATCACTCGGGTATATTCACTTTGCCTTTACGAGGCTTATATGAGTTTATGATATCCTATTCCCGTAATTCACATTACAACGTAATCGTATCCTATATTACTTTTCTTAACCGTGAACGTATCACGTCACGTTTAAGTTTATCTCGAATTTCCTTTATCATACTTCTTCTTTTCGAATGTATCGTCTTGCACCTATCGGTGTTAAGACTTATATCCTTTAATATTGATCATTTCCAAATTCGTCTCATAATATTAATATCTGTTAAAACGTTGTTTCTTACTAAAACTGAATTTTAGTTTAACGTTTTATCTTAAACTTATGTCAATTACTCATACCAAGGAAATTGACATCCAGTAATTTATTCTTTTCCGTTCTTGTTTTACACGGGGAATAATAACCAGTTCCATCGCTTTAGACTATTGACCCATAGGTTCTTTCACTTAGCCTCGTAGGCTATTTCCTTAGAATTTTCACCTTTTTACCTTATTAAGGTGAGACCCCAACAGTTTGTTTCTTTCTATCTGTGACCCAAGGGTCTTTTTGGTCCCGTAGACCTTAACACTACTTGTAATCCTGAAGGTTTTGATGATCCCGTAGATTCATCTTTTACTCGTGTCATTCTTAAGAATGTTTATATATTTATAGCATTAAGGCACCCCTTGTTATGTTTGGAAGCATTTATTTTCACTTTTGAAATTCAGTTGACCTTGACCGTAGTCTAAAGCTTCATTCGTTTACTTTCGGACTAATCTTCCGACTTTATGACTCCTTACATCATTTACACGTCGGTTTGTTCTACACTTACCGTTTCTCGGTTCATACTTATACTTCTTTACAACCCATTACCCGGGTTCTTTTATCTTAATGTTTTTACCCTTTACATAGGTTTATTAATATTTCGCGCTTTTATTTATTCGGTTCGTGCTTACTTACATTAGCAAACGTTATTCTTTATTTAACTCGTTTGACTTGTTCGTGTGAAATTTCATCACTTATGACAGTCAAACTTTATCCCTACGCCTTAGCATTCTTATTAGTCAGTTTGTATTTTCATTTACTTTGATTCTTGTCCCTTTTTCTTGGGCTCGTTATTCTGACGTAATATGCTTCCGTTACCCGGCTTGCGTTTACATTTATTATCAATTATCTTACTTGTTTGATCTGTTTTGGGTACCTTTTTTTTATTTGTCCCATTCACCATGTCCTTAATACATCGGACGTAAATGTTTCCATCATAAGAAGTTCATGGTATCATGTGTTCACTACTTACTTGGCCAGAGTAAGCGATCAACACATGACACACATGACCTTTTCATAATTTTCACATCACACCCTATGTAAGTAACGCCTCTATTGTTTCTATATCTTTGATTCCATTCAGTAAAACTTTATTTAATTGTTAAACAACAATCATTAGGTTTACTCGTTTTGCACTTGAACGTATAAAAAGTTTTTCTTTTTATCAAACTATTATGTAATCACATTCTTTAATGTAATCGCTACTTTTCTTAATAGTATTATATTGAGAATTATTCACTTCGATAGTTACTCCCGTCCAAGTTTCCATATGAACTAATCATGTTATTGTTTTGTTATTCATCATTGGGAATAACACTTATTTCTACTTAATTGTTCTTGGAAACTTCATCTTGAATAGATATCCTATTCAGGTTTTCCAAGTTTTATCCTATATATGCAACCGTCATTCTCTACGTGTTTGTTGCATATTACTATTTGTGAGATTAATTTAAAACGTGCACCTGGTAATGCTTGCCTTTATGGGCTTTCCATGCCATTAATCTTGTCCGCGATCGTTACGCGGTTTAGGTCCTTGTTGAGCATGCTCTGCTTGTCATACTTTAGACCGTTGTTTCGTCATATCCACCATTTGTTAAACTCCCGCTATCTTCAGATGCGAGTGACCTTCAACTACAACATTTATAAAAGTTAGTAATTTCGACATTAATGAACGCCCGTATTATAATACAAGACTTTTCCACTATACGTGTCAACACACGTAATTTCGTTGACTATATCTATCCTTTATCGATTTTGATGGGTGTAACATTTATTACATGTTAACCCTATGTGTTGTTCACAACACTTTAATCATACTAAACCATTAATATGAATATACTTACCGGATTTGCGATCAAGTCTTGAACCGAACACACTTTACTCTTTAACCATGAGCTCTGATACCAACTTGTAAGACCCGTCTCTACTAATCAATATTATAATATTAAACAGGCATTTTATACGAAAATCCAAGCTTACAAAAACTTTTCCAAGTTGAACTTCTTACATAATTTAAAATATTCCAAAATATAATTTTAAATATTTACAATATCCACTTTTTAAACTAAAACAAAATAAGATCGTTGCGGAAGCTTCGAGACATGTGTTCGGTTCTCCTTTCTTGCTTGATCCTCATCCGGAGTTCCATAAGACATTCCTAAAATCAAAACCAACATAAAAGTTAGTTTTGACAGTTTCACAACAAGTTATAAACATATTTCCATCCAATTCATTCATCCATTAATCAAAATTCTTGTTTCCTTTGAATTCAAATTTCCGGTTCTTAAACCGAATTACTTGACATGTTATGGGTATTTATGTCAAAACTATAATGTTATCAACTCTTATTAAAAAAAAATCTTATTTCCTCCAACCATAATCCATATATGGTTGGTACATGTACCCTTCACGAGAGTATCATTCCTTGTGCGTACCTGGCACGGGTCAACATTGACTCATTTTTTTTTACATTGCATTACCTTTCGCCAACCTTGGCAAAACATGCTCATACTTTCCGCTTGCCTATATTTGTAACACTTAACAATACATAATATTACCAATCATCATTTATATTATTATACAACTTCTAACCAAGTATTGAGTCAAAACTAAGTGTTTAAGATCCCGAAACAATTTCTGCAAGTACGGACCTACTTGATGTCAACAACTATTTTGTTGACAAAACGTCTGCGAAAACCATGTTAAACAACTTCCAAAAAGTTTATAAAAATTACCAATCATCATTTATATTGTTATACCACTTATGACCAAATATTGAGTCAAAACTAAGTGTTTAAGGCCTCGAAACAATTTCTGCAAATATGGACCTGCTTGTTGTCAACAACTATTTTGTTGACAAAACGTCCGCGAAAACCATGTTAAACAACTTCCAAAAAATTTATAAATGTAATTTTGTATACTAAATGATAATAAATTTATATTTCTCTAAAAACTTCATGTATTACACTGGTTGAATAAGTGTAATATTGTATACTAATACAATAAATAATAAAAAGGTTATATCTTCAAGAATCTCGTGTATTATACGGGTTGAATAAATGTAATTTTATATCCCAAATAATAAAAAAAAAGTCATATTTATAAAAACTTTGTGTATTACACGGGTTGAATAAATGTAATTTTGTATACTAAATGATAATAAATTTATATTTATAAAAAAAACCCCGTATGTTTCACGGGTTGAATAAATCTAATTTTAAATACCAAATAATAATGAAAGTTGTATTTTTAAAAACCTCGTATATTACACGGGTAAATAAATGTATTTTTGTATGGTAAATAATAAAAAAAGTTATAACTTAAAAAAACCTTGTGTATTATAGGCTAAATAAATGTAATTTTGTATAGAAAATAATAAAAAAACATATATATTTATATAATTCGAATTTGAATATGTTATTGGATTTGGTTCAAAAATCATAAATTTGTTTCAGTTTAATTCGAATTGATTACAACCCCAATGTGAAATATCAAAAATAAAATAAAATTATTCGCTAATATCTTAAATTAAGAATTTAAATTTCAAAATAATATTTTATTAGAAAAATAGAAGGTTTCTATTCGACATTTAAATTATGATAATATTTAATATTAATTTATTATTTATTTAATTAATATAAGATAAGTATGCAAAAAAGACAGGAAAATAAAAATTAGAGGTCTTCATTGAATGACACGTGTCACATATTGGTTTCTTTTGTTATATAGTACTAGCGGTAAGACCCATGTGCAAACACGGGTCGTTTCTTAGAAAACCATTCATAATATATTTTAACATAAAGTATAAATAGGTGTATAGATATTGTAATTTTTACTTTAGTTTTTCATTTGATTAATATTGAAACTCTGTTTGAGGTATCTAAAACTTTGTTTGACTAAAGTCAACCACTGTTTGTAAAGGGTAATCTATGTTATGTCAAATCACTGTTTCTTAAGACTTTGTTTATAACCAAACAGATGTTTCTCATACTACTGTTTGAAATCCTAACCTCTGTTTCAAAAACAGATATTACAAAAGGAAAAACAAACATCTGATTGACCAAAAGTGAACAAACATTTAACTTTTGTTTTCAAAAACCAAACCTCTGATTCATAAACATGTTTTAGGTTTCAAAAGAGTATATCATTTGTTTGAGGTATCTAAAACTCTGTTCGACTAAAGTCAACCACTATTTGTAAAGGGTAATCTCTGTTTTGCGAAATCACTGTTTCTCAAGATTCTGTTTGTAACCAAACAGAGGTTTCAAACCACTGTTTGAAATCCTAACCTCTGTTTCAAAAACAGAGCTTACAAAAGAAAAAACAAACATCTGATTGACCAAAAGTGAACAAACATTTACTCTTTGTTTTCAAAAACCAAACCTCTGGTTAATAAACAGGTTTTAGGTTTCAAAAGAGTGTATCATTTGTTTGAGGTATCTAAAACTCTGTTTGACTAAAGTCAACCACTGTTTGTAAAGGGTAATCTCTGTTTCGCCAAATCACTGTTTCTCAAGACTCAGTTTGTAACCAAACAGAGGTTTTAAACATTAATTCAAAATTTTTACAACAGCCGCCAATCTAAATAACAAATAAATAACAAAATGTTAAATCGTTTTAAAACAATAAACCAAAACCTAAATACAACCGAGCAAACATTTTCTATATTTTTTGCAACATCAATTAAGTATGAATTCATAGAAGCCAATTTCCTTCATTATCCATCCACTGCACCTGAAACAAATATTTATACGTAGTTAAAAATCATTTGCAATCAAAATCATCATGATAAAAAGTTACGATTAAGTGAAATTTGAAGCTTTCTTTGCATCAACTTCCTTCTAACGTTTGATTTTAGGTAAACCCACTAAAAGAAAACGACTTCTTTCTGAGAAGCATATATAAAAAAGTTAAATTATAGCAAGAAAAAGACGATTAACAGAAACCAAACGGTAAAAATATTTACACTGTTGACCAACACAAACCTGCTTAGATGAATTTCCGACTGCAGCCAACCCTATAAAATGGATTACATGTGCAGCATCGACATTCACGTACGGTTCATGAGCATAAAACACTCCCTTAGCTACTGCAACATGATACCGCGGTTTGATCTCCGCAAACTCCGATATTATGGCATCACTGCTGGACGAATCTGATAATCCTGGAGGAATATCAGATGTTGAAGCTCTATTCAAGACTCCACTCGGCCATTCATTAGTGAGTAGTAATTAAGGAAATGAAAACAAATGATAAATTCAACACACACGAAACTCTAAAATATATAATTCAGTATAAGGATATGTGATTCCTCCTCAGTGATTCGTTCTTTTCAAGTTATGGGATCCCTGTCCATAGCTCATAATTTGATCTACGATTCTTCGATCGTCCCATGATGTGATTCCTCCTTAGTGATTCGTTCCTTAGTGTTTGCCATGCTCATATATGTATTATTTATTGTTACAATTTTAGATACAAAGACACTGAACGACTCAACGGACGACTCGAGGCTCGCTGAAGTACCTGAATATAAAGCTTGTTCCTGATTTGTCGCTTTCTCTCCGATTACTCCATAAAAATAATGCTGCACAGTATGGCTGAAAAGTGAAAGCCAGCCGATTGCAGAAAATAGCAATGAATATCCAACTTTCTCTTTAGCCCCACTTTTAAAATATGCAACTCCGATGGTTATAATAAAGAATCCGAAAACCGGTTTTGAAATGCCAGAAAATGCAGCAACAAAAGAGCCTACACCAATCTTTATAAACTCTTGGTTATTCAAACCGAACCAGATTCTGAAAAATATATCTTTGTTCACACTTCCATCTTGTTCATCTTTCTTGGGAGTATCTTTAAGGAGCTTGTTCATTTCTATAGGCGTATCAAGTTGATCAGAAGCCTGTTGCTCTTTTATTTCCGTCTCTTTAATGGGATCTGTTATTTCTGTCTCTTTAATGGGATTTACAGAACTGTTAAGCAACACAATTTCAATCAGTAAATACATATGGCAGATTCGGGTTGTGTTTTATCTCATAAGTCTTGGCAAAAAAAAAGGGTCTAATACCAACCTCGGTTCGGCTTCTGTACTGATATTCTGCATGCTAAACAAATTGCGGTAAAATTCCCTGGTTTTTAGCAAATTTCTGTGAGTTCAATTGTGTTCGATTCAACACCGTCGCTGGATCCTCCGCCTCAAAGCCATCCAAAACCGCCGGAACTATTATTGTTGTGTCATAATTCGAGATGAAAAGCCTGCAATCAAAATTGTTAGGTAACTATTACTTTTTGTATCTATAATTGAAAATCAAGTTGTTACAAACTTGACACCAACAGATTTTAGTCAGTTTCCACTTCCAACAGGTTTAACAGTTAACACAATCCCCGATTTTACACGCTAATTGAAAGAAGGGAGGATGGGCACCATACCATGTAGCCTTACGAAGCACGGAAATTTGTACGAAGCCAGGGTGTTTTAAACTCACAAGTTCGGATTCAGGTGTTTAATCGCAGAATCGTTGTCCCACAGTAACAATCTGTGATGAGTGCGAAGTGTCGTATATATTAGGTGTATATTTTAAGCCCCTTTAACACTTATTTAGCCAAGTTTTAAATTTATAAAACACGATATTTCACTAACACTAAACACACATATGGGCAAGTGCACCCATCGTGAGCGTAGTATAGTGTTGGTAAGATACCGAGGTCGTCCAAGGACACAAGAGCTTTTAGTACCGGTTTATCCTCAACGTCTAATCAAAATAAAAAGTTTAGAAAAATGTTTTTAAACTAAGAAAAATAAAAACTAACTAAAATGCTGAAAATAAAAAAAAATAAAAATAGATAGACAAGATGAATCACTTGGTTCCGACTCGTATCTAGTATAACCTTTGATTATTTCCGCACTTTTGCACATAATTAAGAGATTATCTTAGTTATTGTAGTTGGCCCCTCTTTTGAAGGTGACGTTACCCTCACCCCAGTAGTTTGAGTCAGCAAGGATACAATCCTAAAAGGGTGGATTATTGGAAGATAATGAATTAAGTTATTAATGCAGTATTATGGTAGGCCCCGCTTTTGGCGGTGACGTTACCCTCGGCTAAGTAGTCTGAGTCAGCAGGGATACAGTCCTAAATAGCCGGGTTATAGTATTAATAGTAGTTAACTTATGAGGGGATCAAAGAGTTTGGACCCCCGCCATCCAATACCGTGAAGCATTGAAGGAGGTCCTACTAAATTTGACCCAGGTCCATTGCAGGACCTCTAAACGCTGAACAATGGCAAGACCTTTACCAAACCGTTCCCTTAACCCCCGATCAGGTAGCCAACATACCTCCATATAGACCGTGGAGATATGAATGGTGAAAATCTTTTATTTTATATAGACAGTAAAATAATGCCAAGACACCATGGACAAACGATAAGGAAAGATCACCTTCAACATAAGTAACTAGTTATTAAAGTCATTAATACAAAACCAAATAAAAAGTGCAAAAGATTAGAAATAAAAAGTATTATACTAGACACTTTGTCTTCACCAAGTGATGTAAGAGACTTAGGCAAACATGGCCTTGATTGTCAAGAACTCTTACGATCAATCTTGGATCCCGAGACGACTCACACACTCTACGATGGACAATGGATGATGGTGGTGGATGATGGTGTTGTGATGGTGGTGGGTGGTGGGTGAAGTGTGAGAGAGGTGGTGTGCCAAGGGATGAGTTGAAATGAAACCAAGCACTCCTATTTATAGGCTGAACAGAAGGCTGGGAACGGCCCCGTGTCCGCTGGGCACGGCCCCGTGCCTGTCTGACAATCTCTCTCTTCATTAATTGTAATTCGCAATTACAATTAATGCGCCTGCTGTACTTTCGACACGCCCCTGTGTTCGCTGGACACGGCCCGTGGTGGGCAATAGAAGCTTCTATAGGTTTGTCTTTTCTGCTGCTTCTTGGGCACGGCCCCGTGCTGGCTGAGCACGGGGCGTGTTCAGTCTTCTGCCTTCTCTATTTTGCTTGGGAAGATGCCGTTGAGGGGTCGGGCAATCCACTTATGTTCCTTTTCTTGTATTTATGTTGGATTTAGCTGTCTTTTTGCTTCTTTTGTGTTTTTGAGCTCATTTAATCCTGAAAATACAAAAGGAAGACAAAAACACTCTTTTTCCAATATTAGTACTTAAAAAGGGTTAGTTTTATGCCTCATTTGATGTAATTTATATGTTGCATTTTACACACTTCAAATACCCCCACACTTGAACTTTTGCTTGTCCTCAAGCAAAACTCTTTAATTTGTGGCTTACACTCCCAAATGGGATGGGTAGAAGAGAAGGTTTTGGGCTTGTCGTAGAGTGTCGGGATATCCCCGATCTTTTTGGGTTTTATTTTTATCTATTTACAATCCTGTTCGTAATGATTTATTTAGAACGTTTCATAGGAGAAATTACTTATTTGGGCATAACATGCCTTTTTAAAATTCCATTTATATACAAGTTCACATATCTCACGGGAGAAATCACTCACACTCGGCCGAAGGTGTATTTTTAGTGAATCACTCGAGAGCGGCATGGAACTTATTCCTACCATAAGCTTGCCAAGCAATCAATCCTCCTCCTTTTTAACTTTTATACCTTTGTAAATATCAAGATGACTTTGTGGGTTAAGGGTTAGGCTTGGGTTAAAGGTAGGTGGTTAGGTTAGTAAAAAACGAAAAGCGTAACAAGTGTCGGTTTTCGTAAGACTTTCTATTTTTGTATCTTTTTATTTTGATGAAGCTTTTATTCAAACAAGGTTATTTTTGATGAACTTGTTTGTTTATTTTTTTTTTCTTCATCATCAACACATTTTTTTTGAACGATCATACGAAAAAAAAACCGAACTTGTTACTAAAACAAAAGGTTAAAAATAAAAAGGTTTTGGTGGGTAAAAGGGTTTTTTGGTTTGGGTGATGAAATGAAAAGGTTTAGGCTCAAAGGGGCTAACTAGGGGGATTTTTGGGTAGGTGGTAAAAAAAAAAGAATGGTGTAGAAATAAAAAAGGGTTAGTCCTAATGCCTCTATCATTTACTTACTCGGGTTTAAGTTGATAAGGACCGGGAATGTATCGTCATGGCAAGTTCTAGAGTCGTAAGAACCAAGCGGCTATTCACACAAGAAACGAAAAATGAGCATTTAGTTTAATGATATGTAATTGTATGCTCAATAAAGGCTCAAAACTCACTTTTGTGGGAATGGGTTTTTATGTGATCAAGTATATATAATCAAATTTTAACTAAGTTTGCCATGCCTTTTCATAATTTTCTTATGTTGGTTCTTTTTATCACTACGCTATCGGTTGTAAATTCGTAAAAATATAACTTTTTTGAGAACTTGAATTTCCCGAGTTAAACCTAGACAAGTAAAAAAATGAAATTTTTGAAAAAATTTGGGGTGAGTAGCGGTTCCAATAGAGTTTTGTGTAAGGCTTGTATTTAGGACTTGCAAAATTTCAAGGTTTTAGCATCCCCCCACACTTAAATTACACATTGTCCTCAATGTGTCCCAAAAATAATTTTTAGGTTGATTGAATGTGCAAAAAGGTGTAAAAAGCAAAAATTTTGTGTTACTGGCAGCCTGGACACGACCCCGTGTTGAGTGGGCATGACCCCGTGTTCAGGTGCCAGTAACGAGAACTTACAGAAGGTGAACACGGGGGCGTGTTGGGTGGGCACGACCCCGTGTCTGACAAAAATATGTAGGTCAGTAACCCAATAGCAGGTCTGGGAGGTGAGCACGGGGGCGTGTTGGTTGTACACGTCCCCGTGTGGACAGTCTGTAAGCCTGAAAAACAGGTTTCTTCCCCCGTCTTTTCCATCCTGGTCCTATAAGTGCTGAGGCTTAGCATTCCAAGCCTCGGTTTGTACCTGTGTCATCACTTACTACCACACCAAGTAACACAAACATCCTACATTACCAAAGTTAATTGTTCCAAGCATAAAGTAGAAAAAGAAAAATAAAACGGAAAATAAAAGAAGTCAAGGAAAGTAAATTGTTCAACATTTGGCACGCAGGCCACCAATTGTTCGATAGTGAAAAAGGGTTAACCTGGGAAGTCATCAACCAACCGCTTCCTCCTCTGCTCCTCTCACCTACTCCATAGCATCGTCATCATCATCATCATCGTCATCATCCCCTCCATGGCGTGCAATGTGGTCTCGTATGTATCCAACATCGTCTTGGATCTCGGATAGGTTTCTCTCGATAGCTCCGACCCGATGGTAGGTGTTGCTCGCCATGTTGTAGGTGTTCCTAGTACACATAAGGTTTTCCTGCAACAAATCATGCAAACTTTGAAAGTTAGGAAAACCGCCTCCCGAGGAGGATGATTGGCCCGGATCACCGTGGGGTTGGTACTGGTACTGATGATGTTGCGGAGCTGGGAGGACAAGCGCTTCTTGCGGGTTCCATGCATGACCTTGCATCCTTTGGAAGGTTACCGTCCCATCTTCTGCCTCATAAATTAGGTTCATTGAGCGGCATATGTGAATATCCACCGTACCCGACCATGGGCTCCTCTCAAATGACCTAGGTATGTGGGCGAAGTGCTTGAAAAGACGGTACACCCATCCCCCAAAGAAAATAGGAGTTGGTGCACTAGCAAGGCGGTTGTGATGCATGTTTCGGATCATGAGGAACGGAACATCGAGCGGCCTGTGGTTGTGAATGCAGTGGAGGACAAGCAAATCTCTTAACCCAACGACGCCACTACTTTCATGCCTTTGGCTAAGAGAATAGCCGAGGAGCCTATGGATGTATCTGTAGAGCGGATCCCTCAGCTTTGTACTTTTAGTGCTGCTCGGATTGTAAAATCCTTCTCCAATCTGAGCCCACATGGCTTGGCGTTCGTTGTCTTCAATCTCTCTCAATCCCCCAGTATTTTCTTCGTTTCCCGCATCCTCTTCCGCATACAACCCGATAATTGACCCAAATTGTGCCATGGAGATCGAATACTTTGTTCCGCCACATCTGAATGACACCCCGTCATTGTCGAACGGATCGCACCTTGAAGTGAATGCAAAGGTGCTATAAAATTCTAAGGTGCATTGATGAACGGAACGGAGTCGCGTTGTTAGGGCGACTCTGAGTGGTCCCGTGACGATGTTGTTGAAACGGTCAATTTGATTCACCATGGTTAGAAATTCTGTGCAAGCTTGCCTCGGGTATTCCTCCGGCCTTGTTTGAAGAATCTCATATCGAGCTCTTGCATCGAGCTCATTGGCGTTGAATCTTGTGAATTTCCTGGCCATCTGCAAGAATACACCAAAAGTTAGCACGAAACAGAAATGTTTTCGGACAAAACTGCAAACAGCGAACTGGACACGACCCCGTGTCCAGCGGACACGGCCCCGTGTCCAAGGGTCTGTTACTCAAAAATCCCATTTTTCGACCCGGTTTCGAAAACTTGAAAATTTTTGGTCCAATAGGTGCGGTTTCCCCCGAAAATGAAACCCTAAGTGCCTTTTTCCCAAAATAACCCGTTTACCCTATTAATTTTATCGTTTTTCGGTTCAAGAACAAGGGTTTGGGGTTTTTGTAAGAAATCGGGTGAATCTATGAACAATTTAAGTGTACTTACTTTCCTTAACACTAATCTAACTAAATGCAAACAGATCTAAACAAAAATTTGAGGTTCGATCCGAATGAACTTCAAGAACCCTAGATTTTTCCCCAAATTCTAGGTGTTTTAACTACATGCAAGTAACTAATCTAACTACTAGTAGTGATAGAATCATACCTTGATGTTGTTAGATCGATAGGAGACGTTGAAATTCTGCGAAAAATCGCCTGAAACCAGAGCTTTTTCGGGGAAACGGGGCGTGTGGAATGAAGAAACTGTTTTGAAAAAGGGGATTTATCCCGACTGCAGCGCGGACACGGCCTCGTGCCAAGCGTTTTTTTTTTTTTAGTGCTCGTGTGAGTGCCCTCTTTTTCCCATAAGCCATGGTTAGAAAACTTACCGCTTTATTTTGTCGTCTCAATCGTTCGTAACTTACCAGGCATGATGTTTTTATTCTTCCACCGTTTGAAGCGAGATCTCTTCTTCCTCATCCTCAATGAATCCTTGATAGAGTTTCAGCCGTTGGCCATTGACCTTAAATGGTGGCCCATTTCGAGATTTAATTTCTACTGCACCGTGTGGAAAAATATGGGTGATGGGAAAAGGTCCTGAGCACCTAGACTTTAATTTACCAGGAAACAATCGAAGTCGTGAATTAAACAAAAGAACTAGATCCCCTACCCGAAATTCATTAGGTTTAATATGTTTATCATGCAAATTTTTCATTCTTTCCTTATAAATTTCAGAGTTTGAGTATGCATAATTCCTAAGCTCGTCTAATTCATTTAATTGACAAAATCGATTTTTACCAGCAAATTCTAAATCCAAGTTTACATTTTTGATTGCCCAGTAGGCTTTGTGTGCAATTTCTACTGGCAAATGACAACTTTTTCCATAGACTAGCTTATACGGGGTTGTACCTATTGTTGTTTTATAAGCAGTTCGAAAAGCACATAAAGCATCATCTAATTTATCAGCCCATTCCTTTTTATTTATCCCTACGGTTTTTTAGAGTATTCGTTTTAAACCTCTATTAGTCACTTCGGCTTGTCCGTTTGTTTGAGGGTGATATGCTGTTGAAACCCGGTGATAGATCCCATATCTTGTTAAAAAAATTTCAAGTTGATGGTTGCAAAAATGGGTACCTCTATCACTTATTAAAGCTTTAGGTGTGCCAAAACGAGAGAATAATTTTTTCAGAAATCTTACCACGACTCTTCCATCATTTGTTGGAAGTGCCTCGGCCTCGGCCCATTTAGATAAGTAGTCTACTGCCACAAGTATATATTTGTTTCCTTTCGATGGTGGGAAAGGTCCCATAAAGTCGAGTCCCCACACATCAAAAATTTCACAAACAAGAATGCCATTTTGTGGCATTTCGTTTTTGGAAGAAATATTACATGTTCTTTGGCAAGCATCACATGTTTTTACCAGACCTTGAGCGTCTTTGTAAATGGTTGGCCAATAAAATCCTGAATCGAATACCTTTCGTGCGGTACTAGCAGCACCATGATGTCCTCCGTATGGACCTTCATGACAATGGCGGAGAATTCTTCGTGCTTCACTACCATGTACGCATCGCCTGACGAGTTGGTCGGCACACATTTTGAAAAGATATGGATCTTCCCAAAAGTAGTGTTTCACATTGGCAAAGAATTTTTTTCTTTGATGATGTGGCCATCCTTTTGTGACTATACCGCTAGCTAGGTAGTTAGCATAGTCGGCGTACCATGGTTCTTCCTTGTATTCCACCATCTCTAGGGACTCAGTAGGGAATTTTTCGTTGATTTTCTCGTCCCTGGTTGCTTCCAAAGCTGGGTCTTCTAAGCGTGAAAGATGATCTGCTGCGGTATTTTCTGCTCCTCTTTTGTCCTTGATTTCAATGTCAAATTCTTGGAGGAGTAGAATCCACCTAATCAAACGTGGTTTTGCGTCTTGCTTTTTGAAGAGATATCGAATGGCTGCATGGTCTGTATAGACTATAGTTTTAGAAAGAACAAGATAAGAACGAAATTTATCAAAAGCAAATACCACAGCTAGTAATTCTTTTTCAGTTGTTGTGTAATTTTCTTGTGCATCATTAAGTGTTTTACGAGCATAATAGATTGGGTGGAAATGCTTTTCTTTTCTCTGTCCCAAGACAGCTCCAACTGCAAAGTCACTAGCTTTTCTTTTCAAGTAATTTCGTTAGAGGCCTTGAGATTTTTGAAAAATATTTGATAAACCGTCTATAAAATCCGGCATGCCCTAGGAAACTTCTGATAGCTCGTACGGAGGATGGGGGTGGTAATCTAGAAATGGTATCTATTTTGGCTCGATCCACCTCCATTCCTTCGCTTGAGATCTTGTGACCGAGTACTATTCCCTCCGTTACCATGAAATGGCATTTTTCCCAATTAAGGGCGAGGTTAGTTTCCTCACATCGGGATAGCATTCGTTCAAGGTTATCGAGGCATTGGTCATATGAATCCCCAAAGATAGAAAAGTCGTCCATAAAGACTTCCATTGTCTTTTCTATCATGTCATGGAAAATAGCTACCATGCAACGTTGGAATGTTGCTGGGGCATTACATAGACCAAACGGCATGCGTCGATAAGCAAAAGTTCCATAGGGACATGTGAAAGTTGTCTTTTCTTGGTCTTCGGGTGCTATCGGGATTTGAAAGTAACCTGAAAAACCATCCAAGAAACAATAAAATTTATGACCGGATAATCTTTCTAACATTTGATCAATGAAGGGTAAAGGAAAGTGATCCTTTTTTGTTGCTTCATTTAATCGTCTATAATCTATACATACTCTCCATCCTGTGACGGTTCTCGTTGGTATTAGTTCATTCTTTTCGTTAGTTATTACCGTCATACCTCCTTTCTTTGGAACTACTTGGACGGGACTTACCCAAGGACTATCGGAGATAGGATAGATAAGTCCGGCGTCAAGTAGCTTGATGACTTCGTTTTTAACCACTTCTTGAACATTTGGATTTACTCAACGTTGTGGTTGTATGACCGATTTGTAGTCATCATTCATCGAAATTTTGTGTGTGCACATAGAAGGACTAATTCCTTTTATGTCTACAAGTTTCCAAGCTATTGCGTTTTTATGTTTTTTCAAAAGATTAATTAATTTTTCCTTTTCTAAGTTACCTAATTTAGACGAAATAATTACAGGTAAATTACCATCTTTGTCTAGAAAAGCATATTCCAAACCTTTTGGAAGTTCTTTGAGCTCAAGTGGTGGGTCTTTAGGAGACTCCTTATTTGGTTGCTCATTTCGATCAAGAACTTTAAAAGTTTGTTCTATGGCGACCTCTTCTTCAACAAAGTGGTCAATCTCTTCACTTGTATCGGGAGGTTCATCTTCATCTTCAATTAGGGGGTCATTATTGCCGAATGGATATTTCATTGATCGTTCGAGATCGATACTTCTTTTAAATGCCCCTAATTGAAGAGGTAGATTGTTGAACTTCCGGTTTTTCAAAGCTTCGTGAGTTTTTACAAATGGTCGTCCCAATACTAGAGGAGCGTCATTGAGGATGACAAAGTTGGTTGGGATTATCATTTGATTTGTTTGAACCAAGACATCTTCAACTATACCGATTGATTTTATTACTTTCCGATTGGATAGAAAAATGGGTATTTGAAGTGGAGAAAAATCACCAATACTTAATTTTTCGAAAATGTAGTTAGGCATTATGTTAACACAAAGATCTTTATCGATTGTGACATTACTAATAAACGAATTTTGAAAGAAACATGGAACCGGTGTTATGTTAATTTCAAACGGGTCTTCTTTTATTAGTGAAGTTTGATCATTAGTTAACTTAACACTTACCATTTCGTCAATTTTTGTGTTAGTGTTTAACTCTTTTAAAAACTTAGCATGAGTGGATACTAAACAATGGTTTTCGAAAGAAGGTGACAAGAGATTAATTTCTTCAAAATTAGACTCTTCTTGAATTTTAACGTTGTCGGACTCACCTTTTTCGTTGTTTAACTCATGTGTCGGTTTTTCACTTATTTGTTCTTCCATTTTTACATTTTCAGTTATCTCTTCCTTTTTAAATTCTTCTCTTGCGCGGGACTCCTCTTCCCTTGCGCGAGCTTCTTTTATACATCGATCGATAACTCTAATGTGTTCTAATATTCGGTTATAGAAAAAGAATCGGTATTTTCTAAGCTTGAATCCGGTTGTTTGACCCTTTGTTCCTCATAATACTCATATGAAGTCGATGGTTCGCACCATTGTTCTTCATTGTAAGCATATGACGGATAAGGTTCGTAATTTTGTTCTTCATAATACTCATATGAGGTGGGTTGTTCACGCCAAGGTTCCTCATAGTAAGCATACGAAGGTGGTGGCTCATATCTTGGTCCCTCAAAGTATGAGTACGAAGGCTCATACCTTGGTTCATCAAAATATGAGTATGAGGGAGGAGGTTCATACCTTTGGTCTTCATAGGATGTGTATTAAGTTGATGGCTCGTACCTGGGCTCCTCATAGTAGGTGTATGAATTGGATGGTTGATATGAGTGATTATTTTGAATCGAGCGTGCATTACGACAATTAGTGCAATAATTACCTCTATAATCATCCTCCTCATAGGTGTAGTTGTAACCTCCTGAGTATTGATCCATAAGAATCACTCAGCAGACCACAACCGAGTCTCGAAATCAGAAAACAATAAGAAAAACGGAAACAGGGGCTGGACACGGCCCCGTGTTCAGTGGACACGGCCCCGTGTTCAGGATCTGTATCTGGGCGTTTTAATTAAATTTACTGATTTCGTTGAGCACGGGGCGTGTTCAGTGAGCACGGCCCATGTTCAAGCTACTGTTACTGGGTGTTTTTATGAAAATGTGCAGCACGGCCCCGTGTTCAGTGAACACGGCCCCGTGTACAGGTTACTGTAAATGCAAATCTAAACTAAAATGCAGAAAAAAAAATGCGCGCGTTTTAAAAAGATTTTGAAAAACAGATTAGGCCGTCGATTTTAAGCTTTCTTAAAATCCTTGTGTCCCCGGCAACGGCGCCAAAAACTTGATGAGTGCGAAGTGTCGTATATATTAGGTGTATATTTTAAGCCCCTTTAACACTTATTTAGCCAAGTTTTAAATTTATAAAACACGATATTTCACTAACACTAAACACACATATGGGCAAGTGCACCCATCGTGAGCGTAGTATAGTGTTGGTAAGATACCGAGGTCGTCCAAGGACACAAGAGCTTTTAGTACCGTTTTATCCTCAACGTCTAATCAAAATAAAAAGTTTAGAAAAATGTTTTTAAACTAAGAAAAATAAAAACTAACTAAAATGCTGAAAATAAAATAAAAATAAAAACAGATAGACAAGATGAATCACTTGGTTCCGACTCGTATCTAGTATAACCTTTGATTATTTCCGCACTTTTGCACATAATTAAGAGAGTATCTTAGTTATTGTAGTAGGCCCCTCTTTTGAAGGTGACGTTACCCTCACCCCAGTAGTTTGAGTCAGCAAGGATACAATCCTAAAAGGGTGGATTATTGGAAGATAATGAATTAAGTTATTAATGCAGTATTATGGTAGGCCCCGCTTTTGGCGGTGACGTTACCCTCGGCTAAGTAGTCTGAGTCAGCAGGGATACAGTCCTAAATAGTCGGGTTATAGTATTAATAGTAGTTAACTTATGAGGGGATCAAAGAGTTTGGACCCCCGCCATCCAATACCGTGAAGCATTAAAGGAGGTCCTGCTAAATTTGACCCAGGTCCATTGCAGGACCTCTAAACGCTGAACAATGGCAAGACCTTTACCAAACCGTTCCCTTAACCCCCGACCAGGTAGCCAACATACCTCCATATAGACCGTGGAGATATGAATGGTGAAAATCTTTTATTTTATATAGACAGTAAAATAATGCCAAGACACCACGGACAAACGATAAGGAAATATCACCTTCAACATAAGTAACTAGTTATTAAAGTCATTAATACAAAACCAAATAAAAAGTGCAAAAGATTAGAAATAAAAAGTATTATACTAGACACTTTGTCTTCACCAAGTGATGTAAGAGACTTAGGCAAACATGGCCTTGATTGTCAAGAACTCTTACGATCAATCTTGGATCCCGAGACGACTCACACACTCTACGATGGACAATGGATGATGGTGGTGGATGATGGTGTTGTGATGGTGGTGGGTGGTGGGTGAAGTGTGAGAGAGGTGGTGTGCCAAGGGATGAGTTGAAATGAAACCAAGCACTCCTATTTATAGGCTGAACAGAAGGCTGGGCACGGCCCCGTGTCCGCTGGGCACGGCCCCGTGCCTGTCTGACAATCTCTCTCTTCATTAATTGTAATTCGCAATTACAATTAATGCGCCTGCTATACTTTCGACACGCCCCCGTGTTCGCTGGACACGGCCCGTGGTGGGCAATAGAAGCTTCTATAGGTTTGTCTTTTCTGCTGCTTCTTGGGCACGGCCCCGTGCTGGCTGAGCACGGGACGTGTTCAGTCTTCTGCCTTCTCTATTTTGCTTGGGAAGATGCCGTTGAGGGGTCGGGCAATCCACTTATGTTCCTTTTCTTGTATTTATGTTGGATTTAGCTGTCTTTTTGCTTCTTTTGTGTTTTTGAGCTCATTTAATCCTGAAAATACAAAAGGAAGACAAAAACACTCTTTTTCCAATATTAGTACTTAAAAAGGGTTAGTTTTATGCCTCATTTGATGTAATTTATATGTTGCATTTTACACACATCAATCTGCTACAAATAATTTGTCGCATAATTGTTATTCGTTTGCGCAGAATTGTTATTCGTTTAAAGTTATGTCGTTAAAAAACAAATCTGTTCATTAGCTGCATTATAGACCTTAGTACATTAGCTGAAAGTTTTCAACAGATCTGATTGAAAACAGAATTACTCGAGTCCCTTTGCGCAGAATCAGTCCATGGAAACAGCCATTGCTGAATCAGTTTAAATCGCGGGTGTATGATTGCCGCAGAATCCGCTCGATAACAGTTTTCGCTAATACAATAATCCACTTGAAATCAGATTTCAGATTGATATCAATTTGGGTTTACACAATCTGAATGAATCAGAATCAGCGTGCACGTTTGTAGATTTGCTGCAGACTCGAAACTTGTTCATTCGTTCAGAACCTTTCCAACAGGTTTAACAGTTAACAGAGTCCAATGATATACGCCATTCTTCACTGAATTACTCAAACATTACTAACTATTAGTATTAGTAAAAATGGTAAGGTTGACCATACCAGTGTTTCTAGTCCAACCAACTTAAACTCCTTATCCATCACAGTCTCATCCTCAACAATCACAACATCACCAACCTGTGGTCAAAGCATAATTACGTATTTAACCCTGATTCCGATATGAAACACTAAATAGCAGCAAGTCAGATTACAAAGATGCAAAAAGTATTATATACCTGATTCCAATATGAATAGAAGTCATTGCAACCTAAGATTGTAACATCCATGCCTGCATAACATTTCAGTTAGTGATCAGAGCGTCGAATTCATTTTACTGTGCATATATGAAGCCCGGATCATACCTTGTGATAGTAATTTGTGCAATTTATTCCTCTTATTATTGTCTAGTGTAATGTATGATGCAGCTACCGAATATTGGACTGCATATTCAACAAAGGGGTTCCTTGATTCACTGAGATTTAAGCACAAGTCTACGGAAATCAGTTATAAAACTTTAATCCACCGCTGCTGTAACGACTCTCATTAAAAATTTCTATTTCTTATCTTATTTTGTCCAATAGGAAACCCTAATTGATACCCCCAAGTGATACTGCATGACCCCTGAAATTTTCAGAACAATTGGAATTAGGATCAGGGCCCTTAAAACTCAGGGGGTATTCCCTAATTGGTATTATCTTCGCAGTTTGTTGTAAAACGAGAATTTCTTCGAACCGTTGACTCACCCAAGCTAGGTAGAAACGTGGCTACCATACCCTAGAACTGCACCCCTCGCGCCATGCGACAGGCCCTCGCGCCACGCGAGGGAGCCGGTTTTTCAGTATAAATAGAGGAGTTTGGCACTTGAAATTTGGCGTTGGTTCGACGTAAAAACTCGTTTCGTACACTGAGATATCGTCTGTTTACTTCAAAACACACACACACAACACGAAATTCTGCCGCGATAACAGGGTAATAACTCGATCACTGATACGATTTAATGTACGATCGATAAAAACCAATCCGATGGATGTTTAAGTGATGCCCATACTTGGGCAATGCCTTTGTCATTCGTCGTGAAGGTTTTGAATCTCATGAGTTGTCGTAAAAGTTGTATTAAGTTACTGACCTAGTTTTCGTGTGCATTGTTATTTGAATTAGGTTAATCAGGCTAAAATCAGTAGGCTAAATGCTGCCCATCTAAACTTGCAATGTGAGTCATTCTCTTTTTATCAAATTGTTTTCCAAATTCTATTTGTTTCAAAGTTATAATTACAGGGATTAAGTCTTTGTAATCTTCAATTACTGCCGTTATGTGGGGTTTTGTATACGTTACTTTATTCCCGTCACCATTGGACAACGGGTTAAACAATGGGTGATCTGACCATAGTCACAGATACAGTCGAGTGACAAATACCGATTTGGGGTAATTGGTTGATAGAAACAATGTAATCACCCTTAATATTGTATATTATAACAATGTGTCGTTTTGTGCAACTTGAGTGACTCGCCAGTATTTCCCTGCTGATAAAACCTTTTTAAAACATGTTTCAGGTGATCTGCTGTGATCCAAGAAAAGTGCCGTGTAGCACTACAAGCTTGAGGAAGTGGCTCAATAAAATAAAGAAACATGTTTTTTGTAAAAACAGGGATTTCCCAGTGAAATCACCTTTATTGTAAATTATGGGTGTTATCCCCAAATTGTGAAATAAAAATAAATTGGGCATTTTCAAGTTTTAAAAAGATCCTGTTAAACTTCCCCTGCCAACATATTAATTACCACGGATTTCTGTCCCGCGGCTCCTGGAACGGGTGAAACCGGGTCGGGGGCCGTGACAGAAAAAGGTGGTATCAGAGCCACTGATTTAAGCCAATTAAGTATTTAGAAATACTTAATTTTGCTGATTGCCATTTTGTGATTTTGAGAAAATTTAATTTACAAAATTTTAACTTAGAATTTGGTGTGTTTCATCATATATGCTAACAACATGAATGAGTTGTCTGAAGCTCTTCAGAATATCACTATCCATTCTGCTGACATGGAAGTTTCCAGAGACTTTTTGGATTATCTGGCCGACACTGAGGAACCAATGGAATTCCAAGCCCAACCTCAGGAGAAACTTAAACGGAAAAAGAGAAGAAGATTCGTAGGCAAGAGGCGTGTGCGTAGGAAGAAACCAGCGGTACGGAAAGTTATAAAGACTGAGGATCCGATGGGTAAAGGCAAGGGAATAGAGATCGGAGAAAGTTCCAGGCAAGACCAGGAAATGCCATCTTGGGAAGAGCTGGATCGTAAACTGGCACTGAGTGACCTCATCGGACCTGCCGATGAAAACCTCTTCAATTACCCAGCTGAAGTACAACTTCCAGTTAATCTGGAGCCTGCTATTCCAGATCCTATTATCCACCCCCGACCTCTGCCAGAAGAGCTAGAAGAATGGTGGACAACTGACTGGCAATTTCAGAATCTTTTAAATAACCCTAACTCCTTTTTCCCTCAATTTGACCCTGAGCCTCCACTACACCCACCAATGAGCACTGAGAACTTGGCTGAACTTCGCCATTATGGCGAGGAGCTGGTGGATGCAGGGAATCAAATCCGAGATGTGGGGGAGAGGATCTCCTGGAAGTACGACGAGAGGGAACGTCGTTTCTGAAATGTCAGCTGACAGAATTGTATGTGGTTGTAGGGTTACGTGTTTAATAATAATAAAATATAATCGTGTAAAATAACTAAAAATAAAACTCTTGTAAGATAACTGGTGTGTACGGACGCATATTAAAATATATAAAATATGAAAGTCGAAAAATCGACAATTTTGGCTATATATGTTAACGTGATTATGTGCGATTGTTTATTATGCTTGGTGGTTATTTATTTTGTGCTAATAAGTTATATATATTAATTACCAGATGGAAAACACTGGTAATGAACCAGTTAACGAGGTTAACCAATCCGAGCAAAACAATGAGGACCATTTTTTGAATAGACAAGACATAGAAAACATCGTCGCTCAAGGAATAGCCAATGCTATTCCAGCAATTCTTGCTGCTGCCCAAAATCCAGTTGAACCTCAACCCATTATTCCTAGCAAGCGTACTCATGAAGACAACTTCAGTAATAGTATAAATGGAGGCGGCACCATTAATAATAATGATAATGATGTGATGCAGGCCCCAATTCTTAAGAAAATGAAAGCTGCAACGCCTGGTTGCACTTACAAGGAATTTCTTGCCTGTAAACCTGTTGAATTTGCAGGCAATGAAGGGGTGACTGCTGCACTGCGTTGGTTGGAGAAAACCGAGGCAGTGATTAAAATAAGTAAATGTGCCGAGTAGGATAAAGTCATGTATGCTTCTCACCTTTTCAAGGAAAAAGCATTAGAATGGTGGAATACAGTATTACAAGCTAAGGGAAGTGACATGGCTTATTCCATGAGTTGGGAAGAATTTAAGCGTCTGGTGGAAAAGAAATTATGCCCTGAATATGAAAAAGAACAAATGGTGAACAAATTCCTGAGCCACCGTATGGTGGATGTGGACTGTCGAGGGTATACTTCGAAGTTTTTCGAATATGCTCAAATTGTGCCTACTCTGGCTTCGCCAGAACTGGTACTTATTTCTCGCTACATTTGGGATTTAACTAGCGAGATCCGGGATATTGTCAAAGCTGCGAGACCCCGCACGATCGATGATGCGGTGGAATTGGCCAACACTTTGACTGACGGACTGGTGCGTACGCGAGAAGAAAACAGGAAGAAGGAATTGGCTCAGAAAATTACCCAAGGATTTCGTGTGGTTAATAATAGCAACTTCAAAAGAAAGGGAAATGGATCACCTTCCACTCCGCCATTCTGGAGGAACTGTAAAAAGAAACATTTTGGAAAATGTAATGAACCCTGCAACTTCTACAAAGCGATTGGACATCGTGAAGAAGATTGCAGAAGAAAAACAAAGATCTGCTACAACTGTGGAGAAGCTGGCCCTAAATTGGTCAAACCAGCAGATAACAAGGCCAAACCTGCTGAAGGGACTAACAAGAAGAACGCAAGAGCCTTCCAATTGACTACGCAGGAAGCTGAACTGATTCCTGACGTAATAGCTGGTACGTTCTTAGTTCACAACGTTTATGCGAAAGTATTATTTGACTCTGGTGCAAACCAAATTTTTATAAATACTTCATTCTGCCAAGCTCTTAAGCTACCCTTAACAAAACTTAGGCAAGTTATTACGGTAGAAACGGCAGACGGGAATTCTGTTAATATAGATACAGTTTTGCAAAAAGAAAATATAGAACTTTCAGGTCATAAATTTTATGCAAACCTGTTACCCATGAATTTAGTTGGATTCGATGTTGTGTTAGGAATGGATTGGTTAGTAGCCAACCATGCTCGAATCCTTTGTGATAAGAACTCCATAGAAATTTGTGCACCCACAGGAGAAGTAATTATAATTACAGGAGATAAACCGTGTAAACCAATGAAGTTCATTTCAGTAATGAAAATTGCTAGTTATGAACGAAAGCAAGGAATAGTGTATATGATTTCAGTAATCATTAGCACTAAGGGTAAGGAACTTAAGGAAATTCCTGTAGTATCAGAATACTCGGATGTATTTCCAGAAGAATTACCAGGATTACCACCAGATAGGGAGGTAGAATTTAGGATTCATTTAATTCCTGGAACTACACCCGTAGCAAAGCCACCCTATCGGTTAGCACCCACGGAAATGTTAGAACTGAAAAAGCAATTAGATGAATTGCTCAGTAAAGGATTCATACAACCTAGTTCATCCCCTTGGGGAGCTCCAGTGTTGTTTGTAAAGAAAAAAGATGGTTCGATGCGAATGTGTATCGATTATAGGGAATTGAACAAGGTTACGATCAAGAATCGATACCCATTACCTAGGATTGATGATCTTTTCGATCAACTACAAGGAGCTAGATATTTTTCTAAGATAGATTTACGCACCGGATATCATCAGTTGAAAGTACAAGAGGAAGACATACCTAAAACTGCTTTCAGAGCTAGGTATGGTCACTATGAGTTTACAGTCATGCCCTTTGGACTAACAAATGCTCCTGCAGCATTTATGGACATGATGAATAGAATCTGTAAACCATATTTGGATAAATTTGTAATTGTCTTTATTGACGATATACTTATTTATTCCAAAAGCCAGGAAGAACATTGTGAGCACCTGCATGCACTCTTAACTTTGTTAAGAAAGGAAAAGCTTTACGCCAAATTCTCAAAATATGAATTTTGGCTACAGGAGGTGCAATTCTTAGGTCATATGGTGAATCATGAAGGTATTCACGTAGATCCCTCCAAGATAGAAGCGATCACCAAATGGAAGGTCCTGCAATCAGCTACAGAAATTAGAAGTTTTCTAGGATTAGCTGGATACTATAGGCGCTTTATTAAGGATTTTTCTAAAATAGGTGTGCCATTAACTAAGCTAACCTGTAAAACAGTTAAGTTTGAATGGGGACCTAAGCAAGAAGAAGCTTTTAGGATTTTAAAGCAAAGGTTACCAAACACCCCAATTCTTGCCATACCAGAAGGGACAGAAGATTTTGAAGTATACTGTGATGCTTCTAAGCTAGGATTAGGATGTGTGCTAATGCAACGCAAGAAGGTAATTGCGTATGCGTCAAGGCAATTGAAAAAGCACGAGGAAAACTATACGACGCGTGACTTAGAATTAGGGTCGATAATTTTTGCCCTTAAGATTTGGAGACACTATCTGTATGGAAGTAAGTTTACTGTCTATACAGATCATAATAGTTTAAGATACATATTTGGGCAAAAAGAATTGAACATGAGGCAAAGAAGATGGATGGAAATTTTGAGTTACTACGACTGTGATATTCAATATCACGAAGGAAAGGCAAATGTAGTAGCAGATGCCTTAAGTCGTAAGTATCATGAAAAACAAAAGCGAGTTCGTGCTCTTAGATTAAGTTTACAATTAGACTTAATGGAACAATTAAAGAATGTTCAGGAAACAACAATCAAGGATGATGCTGAAGGAATGAAAGGAAGAATAAAGGAATTAGAACAAGGAGCTGATAGAATTTGGAGATTCCATAAAAGAAGGATTTGGGTACCTAAGCAATGAGAGTTAAGAAATAAGATTTTAGAGGAAACCCATAAATCTAGGTATACCATGCACCTGGGAAATAATAAAATGTACCAAGATTTAAGAAATAATTTCTGGTGGATATGAATGAAAAAGAACATAGCTAAATATGTATCTAAGTGTCTAACTTGTTCACAAGTTAAGGCAGAACACCAGAAACCTTCAGGGTTACTCCAACAATTAGAAATACCTATATGGAAATGGGAACTAATAACCATGGATTTTGTTACTAAGTTGCCCAAAACCAGAAAAGGTAATGATGCGATTTGGGTAATTGTGGATCGATTAACCAAATCAGCTCATTTTCTACCCATGAAAGAAACCTTTAGTATGGAAAGGTTAGCAAAGTTGTATGTAGATGAGGTAGTATCCTTACATGGAGTCCCACTCTCTATTGTATCGGATAGAGATAGTCGTTTCACTTCACATTTATGGACAAGTTTCCAAGAAGCAATGGGGACACTACTGAATTTAAGTACTGCATATCATCCCCAAACAGACGGACAAAGTGAAAGGACGATCCAAACCCTAGAAGACATGCTCAGGGCATGTGTAATAGATTTTGGTGGGAACTGGGATGACCATCTACCCTTAATTGAATTCTCCTATAATAATAGTTATCATTCAAGCATCGAAGCTGCCCCGTTCGAAGCACTGTATGGACGAAAGTGCAGAACTCCGGTCTGTTGGGCAGAAATAGGAGAAAGCCAATTATCAGGTCCCGAGATTGTACAAGAAACCACTGACAAAATCACTCAAATCAAGGAAAGACTGAAAACGGCTCGAGATCGCCAGAAGAGTTATGCAGACAATCGACGCAAGCCACTGGAATTTCAAGTCGGAGATAAGGTACTCTTGAAAGTTTCTCCTTGGAAAGGATTAGTTCGGTTCGGTAAAAAGGGAAAGCTAAGTCCAAGGTACGTAGGACCATTCCCAATAATCCAGCGGATAGGACCAGTTGCTTATCGCTTACAACTACCAGAAGAATTAGCTGGAGTACATGATGTATTTCAGGTATCCAATCTCAAGAAATGTCTATCTGAGGAATCCCTGGTAGTACCTCTTCAAGATATAGAGGTAAATGAAAAGTTAAAATTTGTTGAGAAGCCACTACAGATAGAAGACAGAAAGGTCAAGTTTCTCAAGCACAAAAGACTAGTGCTGGTCAAAGTCAAGTGGGATTCTAAGAGAGGACCTGAGTACACTTGGGAGCTGGAATCAGAGATGAAGCGAAAATATCCCTACTTGTTCCAGTAAATCTCGAGGACGAGATTTTTAATAAGGTGGGGAGGATGTAACGAATCTCATTAAAAATTACTATTTCTTATCTTATTTTGTCCAATAGGAAACCCTAATTGAGACCCCCATGTGATACTGCATGACCCCTAAAATTTTCAGAACAATTGGAATTAGGATCAGGGCCCCTAAAACTCAGGGGGGTATTCCCTAATTGGTATTATCTTCGTAGTTTGTTGTAAAACGCGAATTTCTTCGAACCGTCGACTCACCCAAGCTAGGTAGAGACGTGGCTACCCTACCCTAGAATTGCACCCCTCGCGCCACGCGACAGGCCCTCGCGCCACGTGAGGGAGCCGGTTTTTCAGTATAAATAGAGGAGTTTGGCACTTGAAATTTGGCGTTGGTTCGACGTAAAAACTTGTTTCGTACACTAAGATATCGTCTGTTTACTTCAAAACACACACACAGCACGAAATTCTGCAGCGATAACAGGGTAATAACTCGATCACTGATACGATTTAATGTCCGATCGATAAAAACCAATCTGATGGATGTTTAAGTGCTGCCTATACTTGGGCAATGCCTTTGTCATTCGTCGTGAAGGTTTTGAATCTCGTGAGTTGTCGTAAAAGTTGTATTAAGTTACTGACCTAGTTTTCGTGTGCATTTTTATTTGAATTAGGTTAATCAGGCTAAAATCAGTAGGCTAAACGCTGCCCATCTAAACTTCCAATGTGAGTCATTCTCTTTTTATCAAATTGTTTTCCAAACTCTATTTGTTTCAAAGTTATAATTACAGGGATTAAGTCTTTGTAATCTTCAATTACTGCCGGTATGTGGGGTTTTGTATACATTACTTTATTCCCGTCACCATTGGACAACGGGTTAGCCAATGGGTGATCTGACCATAGTCACAGATACAGTCGAGTGACAAATACCGATTTGGGGTAATTGGTTGATAGAAACAATGTAATCACCCTTAATACTGTATATTATAACAATGTGTCGTTTTGTGCAACTTGAGTGACTCGCCAGTATTTCCCTGCTGATAAAACCTTTTTAAAACATGTTTCAGGTTATTTGCTGTGATCCAAGAAAAGTGCCGTGTAGCACTACAAGCTTGAGGAATTGGCTCAATAAAATAAAGAAACATGTTTTGTAAAAACAGGGATTTCCCAGTGAAATCACCTTTATTGTAAATTATGGGTGTTATCCCCAAATTGTGAAATAAAAATAAATTGGGCATTTTCAAGTTTTAAAAAGATCCTGTTAAACTTCCACTGCCAACATATTAATTACCACGGATTTCTGTCCCGCGGCTCCTGGAACGGGTAAAACCGGGCGGGGGGGGGGGGGGGGCGTGACTGCTGCTTATTGGTGTAAAATGTTATATATAACAAATACAAAGGAAGGAGGTGTAAAATACCGACTGCTTATTGGTCTCAAATGACAGTGGATCCGACCACTACACTTAAACAGATCAAATTCACCAAATTGAGAGAGAGATTTGAGAGTTTATATAATATACCCTTTGTGGATTGATACCAACAGGGATTACTATCTAGACTCCATAAACTTGACCAGCCTGTAACACATAAATATACTTCACGAATCACATTTCTCGGTCAATGTATAGATCCAAGGTTATGTAGTATATATCAAGAATAAAAGTGACTCTACCTCAATCCATTACTCGGTCTTCTTCTTCTTCTTCTGATTTGATCAAAGTTTTAGCTTCATCACCTTCTTGAAAACCATTGGAACCATCTAGGGCACCAAATAGAAGCTTTAAATCAAAAAGGTAAATAAAAATTTCTAAATCATTGTTTACCTGTGCAGATTTGATGGGCAATTCAGAACCAAAAATCCTCTTGAAATGCTCCTTCATCAATCTCTTGAAATCATACTTTTGGATCTTCTTGCGTGCCATTTTCTTTCCCTTAAAACCCTGTTATCCAAAAAGTAAAAACAAAACAGATCTCAACTCAGAAATCGAGTTGCAGAAATCGAGTTGTTTTGTTGTACCAGATGTGAATCGATATCGAGTTGCAAAAATCTCTCGCTTTGTTATTTTTTATTTGATTTGTGTCTGGATTTGAGAGAGATAGAAAGTGAGTTTTAGAGAGAGAGAGAGAGATGAGAGTTGAACTGCTCAGAGAAATTTAAAACAACTTTTTATACGTAGGTTTGAATTTTGAATCTGGAGCCAAGATTTTGAATTTTGAATACGGGCAGAGGTTTTGATGGCAGATGTTTGAAGTGTGGCTTTGATGGCAGAGGTTTTGATGGCAGAGCTTTGCCCTATTGAATGTGGGTAGACCTTTGGAATTTGAATGTGGGCCAACTTTGAAATTTAAAGACTTTTAATATTAAGGTTTATGATGTAAAAATGACATAAGAAAATCCTTGTTGGACAGCCTCTCTAGCTGACACATTAGCTTTTCTTATGTCATTGAGATTTCTCCTTATATAGAAAGTATAGATAAATTATTAACAAAAAAGTTATGTATATAAAAAATACTCATGTATTACTCAAATTGAATAAACACGTGTATTACACCAACATAACTATCAAATAATAACTCGCATACTTTTATTATGTTTGAATATGTTTATTATTTCTATAAATTTCATTATTCATCAAAAACTTTTGACTTTTTTATTATCGAAATTTTTATCACTATATATATTTATTTATTATTTTGATGGTACTCCATTGATTTTAATATATATTAACAGTTAACAATATCTAAAAGTTTGTTGTTGCATTTTATAAGAATTGTTTTTATTTGTATAAGAAATCAATTATTAAATTAAATTTCAGATTATCAAAACAAAAACAAAAGAGATAAATATATTTAGTTAAATTGATATCAACATAAAACGTTTAAAAATTTGTGGTTGTATTTTATAAGAATTGTTTTTATCTGTATAAGAAATCAACTATTAAATTAAATTTCAGATTATCAAAACAAAAACAAAAGAGATAAATAGATTTATTTAAATTGATGTTTATTATTATTTATTTAACAGAGAGAGAAATACGAAATAAGGATGAGGAGGCATTAGAGGATGACACATGTCAAAAAAGGAGTTTCATTTATTAGTATAGAAAGATTATATTATATTATATTATATTCTCAACATATACATTTTCAAGTGTATGACGGCATCGGGCAATAGTTACGTTAAGTGGTTGGCCACTTTTGGGCGGCACGTTTGTCTTTTGTTTGTTTTTTTTTTTTTTTTTCATATAATAGTTATTTACAGGTGATGCCAGATTACAATTTTATCCCAGGTGTAAAATTACGATTTCGCCCTCGATTCAAAATAAAATTTTGCTTTTGTCCCGTGCTTAAATTTACGATTTTGCCGTCAGTTAAAAAATACAATTTTGCCCCCAGTTTAAAATAAAATTATGGTTTTGCCCTCAGCTAGAGTCATGCCAAATTACGATTTGGTTCCCATTTTAAAATTACGATTTTTCCCCCAGCTAAAAATTTCGATTTTACCCGCAGCTAAAATATTACGATTTTGCCCCATTTAAAAAAAATGGTTTTGCCCTCAGTTCAAAATATTATTTTACCTCCACTTTAAAATTACGATTTTACCTCCGCTAAAAATTGCAATCTTGCCATCGTTTTTTTTCCTTTGGCAAAACCATGGTAGTGTTTTATTTTAATTTGTTGACTTAATTTTGTTTTTATTCATGCCAAACAGCTGCCTAGCACTCGCTAATTGGTTCTGACAAATTATTGTTTTGCCCGCAACTCTAAATTACACGCTTGTCATCGTTTTAGTTAAAAAAAAATTATCATAACTATGGTACTATTTTCCTTTAATTGGTTAACTTGATGTGTCTTTTTTGATATCGTGTTATAGGTAGCATGTATACCTAACCGACATAAAGGCGTACATGTTATTAACCTAAGAAATACTCGGTTTAGCGCCCCGCAACGCGGGCGGCGCATAACTTTAGCTGCGTAACACTGGCTCATTAGTCCTAAAAAATTACAGTTTTGCCCTAAGCCTAAAATTACGGTCTTATCATCGTTTTTTTTTTCATAGCAAAATTATAGTAGTCTTTTTTTAATTGATTGAGACTTATTCGGCCAATGCCCCGCAACGCGGGCGGGGCATCTACTAGTTTCCTACATATACATTTCTAACTTAACGGAATAGTGCCAGGGACTTCCCTATTGAACCAACTTTTTTTAATTTTATTTTATTTCCATTTAAAATTACGCTTCCGTCCTTTGTTTAAAATTACGTTTTTACCCCCTAGCTCAAAATAAAATTATATACTTTTGCCCCTAGCTCAAAATTACTCTTTTGCCATCGGTTCAAAAACTCACTTCTAATTTTGTTCCCAGTTTCAAATTACGATTTCGCTCTCCTTTTAAAATTACGTTTTTGCACCCGGTTCAAAATAAAATGTTGTTTTTTCCTCTAGCTCAAAATTACGATTCTGCCCTCAGCTCAAAATTACGTTTTTGCCCACAGTTCAAAATAAAATTATGGTTTTCCCCCTAGCTCAAAATTATGATTTTGCTCTCACTTTAAAATTATGATTTCGCCTCAAGTTCAAAATATAATTTACGATTTTGCCCTCTATACAGACATACATGTTATGAGATAGAAATACTCGGCTTATTGCCCCGCAACGCGGGCGGGTCAAAAACTAGTTATATAACAAAAACAAAATGAATGAATAGGAAATTTGATATCTTTTATTTAATTTTTTGTTAAGTTTTCAATTTTTATTACTTTATTTATAATATTAATAATTAAGTTTGAGTATGTTTTTTTTTCTATTATACTTTTGAAAATACGATCTTATATAAAATTTAGAGTGTGTCGTGTCGCGTGCCTAACTTTATCTATGTCTCAAAGATAATATATTTTTTTCGAAAACGGGTTGTTAATAGCAATGTATAAGTACTCAAAACACAAATGTACATGTTATCAAAACTAACTCACATTTAATTTTGTGTTTTATAAATAGGCGTCGTTTACAAGTTTTGTTATTCTAATAATATAATGTAATGCTTATTAGTATTCAGATACATTGTTAACATATATACTTATTTTTATCTATATTTTGATAAAAGTTTTGTTCAAGATCTTACGGGTTAAATATAATTGTTTTTTTTTTATCAAACATCAAAAGATTTTAATTATTTTTTATAACAAATATGTCACGTTTTAAGATGATTTTAAATTACGATTTTTTTTTTTAAATTGTTTAAGCAAATATTAAATGATATAAAATATCTGGATACGTTACGGGTTTACGTGATTTTAAATCCGATCGTTTTTAAAACTAAGACCTAACTTTTCCATGATTTCTAAATATACTGGCATGACGTGCTTTTATCTGTATTTTGATTTGCAAAATCGAGCCGCCACATCTTACCACCGCACCTTAGGTCATGAGGTACGTCTTAACCCTTCTTAACTTTATATAAGCGTCACATCATTCGTTTTTTCCTTTCTTATTCCACTATATTCTAAGGAAATGGTTTAACTTTGTTAACTCAATCTCATCCACCATTTTTTTAATTGTTATAATATTAAATATTTAAATTAAATAAAAGTTAAATAATAATACAATTTCATTAACTTATTAGCTAAATTAAAGATTGATAATAAATAACATTAATTTCTTATTCTTTTTTTGTCAGGGTTAACATGTTAACCAAAAGAGATTTTAACACCCCTTAACATAAGAATATACCCGTAGGCCTTAGCACCAATGAAGTTAGATTATACGCGTAGGCCTTAGCACCGCAACGCATAAGGCCTCTACTATTAAATATTGCATAAGGCCTCTACTATTAAATATTGATATTTTAATACTTTTCGTCGTTCAAAAAATAAAATATGTTAACTGAAAGACAACACAATTTAAAAATTAACTGAAATATGGACAACACAATTTAAAAATTAATTAATAAAGTAAAGTAATTGATATTACCCTCTTTCTGACGGCTGAGACTTAAAAGTGGTAATCTCTCATTTATTCATTTATTATCATATATAGCTAATTAACTTAATATTATTTAACTACTTGATTATCAATGATTGTATATTTTTATATTATTCATTTGTTCTGCTTCATCATTTTTAAATCTATACTAGTTTTTTTTTACGTCACAAATGATAATGTAAAACAAACATTATTTGAAAATAAAGCATATGTTTAGAAAGCAAACCATGAGAACGGTTTAGTTTATTATCATACCGTTTTATGATATCAAATAAATACTTTATTTAGAGTACAACTTCGTTTTTAACAAAACTTATAACAGAATGTCGGGGAAAAAATTAAACACAACTACGTACTTAAGTTTTTTTTTAGAAAAAAGTTATAAACATAAATTATTAAAGAAGTTTCAAATTAATCGATAAATGAATATATGCTCTAAAAAAGAAAAAAATAATTATTAAAAAATGGTATAAGAAATATATGATTTTAAAAAATGGAAAAAAAATTAAAATATGTTATTAAAAGTAAATATAATAATAAACTATTATAATATATTAAATAAAAGAAAAATAAAAAACTATAAATTATTTTAAAAATAAAGTTACTATTCATCGTCCTTCGTCAACAATATTTATATAATTAGTCAAATACTATAACGCGGTGGATGTGGTATCAGGGTGGAGGTTGGGCAGCTGATGCTGCCTTCTTCCCCAACAAAGAACACCCCCTGCTGTGATTTCGGTGCTCACGGAAAGAATTTCCCGATCCCTCCGATGTATATATTGTGTGTTATTGGGTTGATTTGCAGTGTTATGATTGGAGGGGAAGGGGAACATCATCCCTTTAAAGGGGGAAGGGGAATGTGGTGTGAGGTGGAGGTGATGTGGCGAAGAGGTACCCCACAACCTTAGGAAGTGGTGGTGCGGAGGACCATCGCACAGGGTCCGTGATTTCGAGGGCACTGGTTTTTTTAAAAAAAATTCGATATGTGAATTGTTTTTTAAATAGTATATTCATACCAACTCCAAGATAGACTCATTTACAAAACAATTTTTATGTTTTATAAGTTAGCCCATTGACATTCGTGAGTCAAATACCCATTTGATTTTTTTTTAAACATTACGCAATGACTCTTTTTTTAAGCTCAAACAAGGTACATTAATTCTTACAGACGCCTCTGGCCTTAGACATTCAATACTCAATAGTCATTACGAATGAAAAATTGGCCTCTTGTCTATAAATTCTAACACTACTAGAAAAAACACCTTTCTTGACATGCATTGCGTGTCATAAAAGGGTCTTTATGACACGCAAATGCGAGTCGTTGATTGAGGAGTCATAAAATTAACATGACATGCATTTGTGTGTCATGTTTTTATGACACACATTTAATGACACGCATTCATGACACACATTCATGACACTCATTTTATGACACCTTTTAATGACACACATTCCTGACACTCATTTTATGACACTTTTTAATGACACACGTTAATGACAAGCATTTATGACACATACGTATGACATTCATTTACGTGTGTCATGTTTTTAATTGTATAAATTTTTTTATAAAATTACTAATTTGCCCTGGATACATGTATAATAACAAAAAACAATAAAATTTTTTCATAAAACAAATACACATACATATACCAAAACAAACCATTACATAATCATTTGTCTAGTATACTACAAATATTTTAACGTTAACAAAAAAAAAAGAATTGTTTTGTCAATATATCGTGAACACCAAAAATACAATTTGTCACTTAAAAATAGAGGTAACCGCATAAATTGACCAATCTTCGCGAATGCCATCCATATCCGTAGCCGAGTACTCCTCCACTCCTTTCCCAACCTGAGACAACAATTAAATAAAATAAATCTTAAAAATAAGATGTGATCCTTCAAAAACAAAATAACATATCTTATAAGTGACCAGCTATTGACTTCTAAAAATGTTAAAAATTAAGGTAATAATGTAGGTTTAAAGCTTTGTAGCCTAAGTGGCATCTTGGGGGTGGGATAAAGCTTTGGGACCAATAGGTCCTGGGTTCGATTCCCACAAGGGGGTTTTCCCATATTTATTGGGTTTCCTCCTGAATTGGTGTATAGGCATTATGCCTAGTGGAGATGGATATGATCGGGTGGTTCCGCTGGTGGCACGATGATACTCCAGTAGTCCGTCAGTGATCCAAATTTGCCGTTCAAAAAAAAAAAAAAATAATGTAGGTTTAAAGTTGTATAAAATATACATCTACCTGTGACAATAGCATCACTAAGATGTGATCCTCCTTTGGGACGCTTTATGCCGTTCCATATCTAAAAAGCAAATAACAAAAATGAGATATATCAATTAAGTCAATAGTTCTGGTGTAACTAAGTCGATATATTAATTAAATCTAAACCCAGCATTATCCGAACGCAACTAACCCAAAATATAAGAAAGGTTTTGAATCACGTCGTAACAAACCGAAACACAAATAATTAACACAAAACCCAAATAATACAACCTTAAACCCTGTTATGCCTAACAAAAGGCTTACATCATTTGGAAAACGAAATCGCATGTCTAAAATAAAGTTTTTTTTTTTTCGTAAATCATTTTCATTCCAATCATTAGGGCAAATTACATAAGGATAGCAGGTAGACGAGCAACAAACTGCGCCGCCATCCCCTTCTGAATAGAAAACTCTAATCTACTAAAAACAAAGCCTCGCCCCTGAGGGGTCGAAAAGTTGCTGTGGACCACACGCTGAACTCTAGACAAGAACCGAACTGCCTCCAGCGCCAAGGAGCCAAACGTGTCAAACGCCAGGGGGACAAAGGCATGTTGATTCTCCTCACAAGCTTTCGCGTGCTTTTCCACCTTCTTTGACTCTGCTTTCAGTACCGCTTGCCCTGCCACAAACCCGTTTTCCCGGAACCCGGCTAGGGGGGATACACCTGTGAGATCAACACAAGCATGTTTCCCGCCCTCCCAACCAAAAACTAGCACGTCAGCCGGGCGTAGGGTGGACCTCCCCTCCGACGGGTCTGTAAGAAAATTAACCGGTGCCTCTTTCTTTGCCGAGATCCCTGCTCGTTTGAGAATATCCATTAACGCGTCTCGAACAAAGTCATGGCGATACTTAAACCCCGGCAACTCTCTACAGTGTAACGCATGCTCCCCGTATTTATCCAGGCATGCTTTACGGCAGACTGGACAAGTTTTATCATTCGGGAACATGGGGATCATCAAACGGTACTTAAGGATTGACCGGTACTCCACCGCTGACATACGTTGACCCAAACCTTCAATAGGAATAACAGTTAAGAAATCCTGAGCGTGAGGTCTCTGTAGGCATTCAATGACGGCTTTCTGGCGGGGGGACAAATGGAAATCTTCTCCCAAACTTTGTGCGATTCGACAACAAAGGGTATTCGCCAAAGTTTGCTGTGGCTTTTTGGGGGCGGTGTCCTTGTTAGAGAAACCGCCGAGATCAAAGTCAGGTAGAGATTCATGCAAGCGTTCCAAGGCGTTGGCATAATCTGGATCAGTGTTAGTAACCCCACTGTTACGTAAGATGTGGTCCTGCAACTCCCAAGATTGAGACCTGGAAGCCACAAAGGCATAGGAAGCCACATCCCGGGCCGAGAGAATGCCCAACCCACCAAGCCGCATTGGCAAGGTCGCAATCCGCCATTGTAATTCACCAAAAAAAGGACCCCCACATACGACAATGTCTTCTATTGCCTCCCGAAGACCTTTATCAAAACATGAAACAACATCATCCACAAAGGGGGGCTGGCAAATTCGCAAACCAAATAGCAACTTTGCAACCCCCATACAAGATCTAAGCAAGAGGAGTTCGCTTTGAGGATCACGCAACAAGGGAAGGTGTCCCATAATGTCAACAGCACGCGTTGCCCTCTTAGCCGCTAGACCACTAATAAAATTGGCATCACGGCTGACTGCCCCTCCTAGCAGTTTGACACCTCTCTCCGGCCTCCCAATCTCACTAGGAAAAAGCCCTGGCCGAACCTTCACCCCGTTGCATGTCGGCCAAAATAATTCAGTTTTTCTAATATTAAGCCGTAGCCCCAAGGCTGGACCCTCCGAACCTGAATAGCGTCCCCAATAATCGTCCCGTCATCCAAGTACCAAGCATGGAAGGGGAGTTTACAGTTTTCCTGCACCTGAAGCACTAAGGGGTGTAAGGCTAGGGCAAAAAGCAAAGGTCCCAAAGGATCCCCTTGCTGCACCCCCGTGAATGCCCCGATGCGGTCATTCCCCACGTATAGCCGAGCAGGCTGAGCATACAGAAATTGAACCCATGGGAATATGGAGGGGCAATGGCGATGGACCTCACGAAGCAAAACCGAACGGTCAACTAAGTTGAAAGCGTTGGAAAAATCAACCGTAAGCATAGCCAACGAGCCATCTGAATGAAAAGAATTAAGGAACCTGTTAGCGCTGTGCAGCACCGCCTCCGCCCCATTGGGGACCCCTACCCCAAATTGGTAGTCCCCCAAGTACTTAACAGCTTCTTTCCCAACTTTCTTCATGGCTACTTTGGAGACTAATCTTCTCCAAATTGCCCCCACAGCAATGGGGCGAATTCCATTATCAGCCTTTAACAAAGGGGTTAGGGGCGCCGAAGCTACAAAATCCGCGAGCACCTTAGGACATAACCCCCCTAGCCAAAGGTTTACCACTTTAGTGATGGCAGTAAGCAGTCCCGAGGCAGTCGCCGACCCCTCGCTGCTAAAAGCGTCCAACAGGTGTTGGGCCCGTAGGCCATCTCGCCCACAAGATGTCCCTTTCGGGAAAGATTTGACACACCTGTGAACGCAGTCTTCATCCACGGATAACGCAGGTTGCGAAAGAGGGGTTGAAGGGAGGTTCGGAGGCGGCGCGAAGGGATGTTTGTCGATAAGGGCTTGCATGGTAGATTCCCCCCGGGGAGCAACCCCACTGGAACACAACACCTTAACTGCAGCAGTGAAGTGACCATCACTAACTTTCCTGAGACATTGCTTAATGTTGGGGCTAACCTCCTCAGCTATCTCCCGTTGTGTCTCCCCCCATGCACGACCCCTTCTCCACTATCGGCAAGGAGGGAATTGACCAAAATCTCAAAACCAGAGCCCTCCTTCCACATAGCTAAGGCCCGCAAAATACTATCACATTGCAAGGACTTTCGATTACCCGACCTTCGCTCTTGCCTGGAAGACGGCTTAACCACCTTAAGGGTACAACGGGGTAAGAGCAAGAGTTTGACCCAGCTTTCAATAGTCCCAGGGGAAACTACTACTTTATGGATGGCACCCGTCAAAGCTTGTGCAAATGCCAAACGACAGCTTGGGGGGATGCTCTTAACAGTTCGAGCCGGAAGGGAGAAAACACGTTCAAGGAGAGCGACATCTCCCATCACTCTCTGCGGGGTCCTAAGCTCAAAAATCATCACAAGATCTTGGGGCCTTGGGATCCCCACTACAAAATCATCATCAGACCCGGATTTTCTAGAAAACGTGAAAACACCATCAGGATGATGACACCCCCTACTAAGTGCGTGTGTCTTCATGCACCTCCCACACAACCAATATCCAAAAATCGCAGGGTTTCCCCAACATTCGAAAACAATTCTAAATCCTTAGAAAGCGCATCTTGAAGGGATTCTTTACGATCATCTTTAAAATGAAATTGCTGAAAATGCGCTATCATTCTGTTATACCCAGAAGACCCAGGCTTGCCGTCTTTACACTCGTGGAAGTTACTGAAGGGGCATAGCCACACACCATTGGAAGAGGTGGAGCCAATATCCCCTTCAGAGGCACTGGATACCATGCTCCTACCCTTGGCAGAGCCCATTGGAAACAATCAAAACCAAGAAGTGATAACAAGTCCTCTGTCTCGAGGTGAGGAGGAGGCCAGGTATCAACCCACCCAAGAATCGAATGAGAGGAAAGCAACCTACAGTTGCTCACCCTCCCAAACACCCTACCAAGAAAGTGCTACGTCATGAGTGCGCCACCTCGGTTGACTTGTTTGGATTGGAATAAGAAGCTAAGCTAAATGCAGACACTGAAGATGAAATTGAAGTGAATTTAACGAGATCGTGAGTGGGATTAGGGAGGATTTGGAGATCTGAAGAGGAATGTTAGCCTCTCTTTGTTCTTTTTGAAAATCAATTAGCACATAACAAAAGATATTGTAGCTGAAATAGTGAAATTAGAAATCAAACAAAAAGGAATCGAGAAACAGATCAAAATGAAAGAAGTAGACGAGTATAAATAATGTAGGGTTTTGAATTTGGGGGTTTCTTTAGAGTCGCATATCAAATGGGTATTTAATAAAGATTACAAAAAACCCTAACTTTTGTTCATCAAATGGGTACAGTAATCGGATGAAAAAAAAAACTTACAATCAAATTGAGATACAGAAAGGAAACCCTAAATAAATAGTGATGGATGAGCTTACGGAAGTGGCAGTATTGTTACACGAGGAGAAATCAAGAGTAAAGTGGAGCAACTGGTTAACAACAACATACACAAAGCAAATGTCTTGAATTTGAAAGAAAAATTAACGGAGTGTCCTTAAACACACCCAATTTGCTGAATTTTGTGATTGTTGGAGGAGAAGGGTTCTAAAACAAATCAATTGTAAAAGATCAATTAATTATACAAAATACAAGAGAATAAATCCATATAAAAGAGGTTGTCGTGATCGGCCTCCGTGCTTAGGTCCAAGCTACATACTTGGTAGATCTTCCACCCCAGACCAATAACATAAGTACCACCTGCCTTCATTTGCATTTCCAATTCGGCTTATTTAATATACACCACTATTAAAACATTTTATTATAACATATATAACTAAATAAATATACATTTACTTACTAGTTTAACAGATTCTGTGTGCGCATGTTCTGCAAGTTCAACATTAGGGCTCCAAACCGCAAACCCTTTGTGTCCTGAGCGAGTCGGGTATTTGTTCTTCTTTGCACTAGCTCGTGCCTTTTCAGTTTTTTTCTCACATAAATAAACAAATTGTTATTAACTAACAGTTACAAACATACAACAATAGTCTATACAATATTCCATTGTTTCTTGCATATTTATAAATCACAAAAGTTAACAAATCACAATTGTTCAGCCTCAGGGTAGGGGTTTGTCTTTGGAAGGTTAGGGTTTGCAATTCAGAAAGGGATGGCGGCGCAACTTAGTTCTCGTCTACCTTCTGTTTTGATGTAACTTGGCAAGTTTTTTTTTAGTGAAATATAAATAATATTACATAATACATATTCCGAAAGAACATTTATGTTTTCATATAATGAACTTACTAAAATAAAACTCTAATAGATAAAGGTTAAGGAAATATAAAATTATAAATAAAAAACATAGGGTATATGATTCTGGTGTTCAGTTTGGCTAAACTGGTATGTGATTTCGTCTAATTGGGTCGGGTATCACCAAATCCCATACCCGCCCTATACCCACAAAAATTTCTAAGATTAGTCACATACCTGACCCATACCCGTCAAGCTACAGATATAACCGTCCCATATGTTTTAGGTTTCGAATATACCTGCCAGACTCGGGTTTTATTTGCCATCCTACTTGGGTAGTTAAAACCAAAAAAATCTAGGAGAGGAGCTGCAACGAATAATATGCATGGTATACAAACAAGTATCATTACATTTTTTATCCCAAAAGTTAGCATAACAGGACCTAGTAAGAACACACAATTGGTATTCAGAATAAAGGAAACAAAAACCTTTGATCACGTCAAAAGATTTAAAGAAGACTAGGAACACCTTATTCATAATTGGAACTATTCTAACAACTACAAACAAAAATAGGAACACATAGTCATAATTGGAACTATCCTGACAATTACAAGTAAAAACAGAATTTGAGCATGTAATTTTATCAAATATAAATGAGGAAATTACTTCTATCTTTGGTGATGAACACACTGACAATTAAAAAGCAGATTCGATTCGAACTAGAATAATAAACAGAAACACATAGTTACATAGTATCATATGAACACAAAATCACAAACTTATGATCAGTTGAAAATCATGATTTTCTTGTTAATGACCTAGGATTGAGGGTGAACTGAAGCACCTATTGAACCACTTGCAACCGACGATTGAATAACGCCTGGTGATAGTTCCGCTTTTGATCACCAACTAATGAATCCTTCTGGCGGTAGAATCACACGCAAGGATGTTAGGTAATTGCTGCTAATGGTTGAATTGAGTTATGGTGGTTTGAAAGTGAAGAGAGAAACTAAATTTTTAATTTGAGAGCAAGAGAGGGAAAATACAAATTTAATTTGCAAATTGCCGCTAATTCAAAGTTTAATTCAAATTTTGGGTAAGCGAGGGTTTTCAAGAGCAGTGCGTCAAAGTTTAAACCACAATAAAAAAATATTTATAAACTACATAAATTATCTTTGATTGCTAGTTTCGCTCTATGACAACTCAAGATTGGTTTTTAAATTCAATCATTATTCACTAAATCAAACATTAGTTTAAAAAAATCCAAATGTAAAAATATTAATATAATATAATTCATGTTTACACCAAATTGCAACCAATGTCCTTTAGCGCAAAAGTTGACAAGTTTTGTATTTGATGTTCCAAAATTGTGCACGTTATATCCCTTAGACCAAACTCAGTTAGATTTTTTGGATAAATATGGTCATATGCCTTGCACATGGGGGTATTTTGTCATTTTATATTCTCAGGGACTATGGATTAAATAAATTATAACAAGGGACTATTTGTGAAAAATATAAAAAATAAAAACCTTTAGTCTCTATCTCTCTAAACTTATCTATCTCTCTATTCTCTCCCTCGCTCCTCTCTCTACCTATTTGTTATCTCTCTCAAAGAAATTGAATAAAAATCAAGTTATACGTAAAAAAGATTTGGAAGAATCTGCGAAAATTGACAACAACAATGATGGCGGTGGTGGTTTCAAGATGAATCGGCGGCGGTAGAGACGGTGGTGGTGGTTTCAAGATAAATCGACGACGGTAGAGACGGTGGTGGTGGTTTCAAGATGAATCGGCGACAAAGACGATCATGATGAAGGTGGGTGCATATTTTTTGATGATCGGACTGTTGTGGTGGGTGGAATTAGATCCGAACGGATTTTCAGATCTGAACGGGGGTGGCTGTGGGTGATGAACTGTGATGATCGGACTGTTTCGGTGGTGATGGTAGGTGCAGTGGTGATTTGGGTTCGGCGGTGATGGTGGATGTAGTGGGGTAGTTTGGTCGATAGGTGGAGGTGGTGTGGTGGAATTGGTGGCCGTCGGTAGGTGGGGGTGGTGGTAGTTTTCAGTCCGGCAGTGGGTGGGATGGGGTGGGTGGTGGTGGTGAAGGTTGTGGGGAGCTCAACCCAGCTCATGAGCCTAAACTAGACATTGTAAATATAATTTTGAGTAAACTACTAAAATTGTCACTGAGGTTTGGTCACTTTAGTCCAAAACTCAAACCTTTTGAATCTAGGTCCCTGTAGTTTCAATTTTGTTGTCATTTTCATCCAAAAGCAAAATCTATTCAGATTTTCAGTTAACATCCAACTTTTTTTTTATTTTTTTCCTCTCTTTTAATAAAGGGCAAAATGGTCTGATTTTTTTTAATTTGTTATAATAAAACATTAATAGACCATTTGCCTTTCATTAAAAGAGAGCAAAAGGATAAAAAAAAAGTTGGATTTTAACTGAAAAATCTTACCATATTTTGATTTTGGATGAAAATGACAACAAAACTAAAACCACAGGGACCCAGATTTAAAAGGTTTGAGTTTTGTACTAAAGTGGTAAAAGTGACCAAACCATGACACACAAAAACACTTTCATAAGTTTATTAAATTTTGCACAACCATGACATTTTTTTCTTGACACGCATATAAATGTCATAAAATAAGCGTGTGTCATTATTCGGGTGTCAAGATTGATCTTGTTTTTTTATGACGCTAAAAGGATGACATACAAAAAATTGTGTCATAAATATATTGAATTTTGTGAAACCATGACATATTTTTTCTTGACAGGCACTTTAGAATGTCATAAAATGAGTGTGTGTCATTGTTTGCGTGTCAAGATAAATCTTTTTTTTTTTATGACGCTAAAAACGTGACACACAAAAAAGAATGTCATTGATTTATTAAATTTCGTATACCACGACATATTTTTCTTGACATACGCTTTTGAATGTCATAAAATATGCGTGTGTCATTGTTCGCGTGTCAAGAGGAGTGTATTTTCTAGTAGTGTAACATGTTATTTATTAAAAATTATAGACATAGAGTTCACAAAAAATAACCTAATTTTTATAGGTTGGTGTGTTATATATGTTTTGGAACAAATAATTATTTTTACAGGCACTTAACAATAACCAATTAACATTGTAAACTATATAATTAATTCATTTCATATAAACAACATATATGTTATTAGTATCATTCTGTTTTGATAAAGATTCAGGGCCGACGGTAGGCGAGCCGCACTCTCACCGAGACCCATTTTTCTTAGGACCTATATTTTGATCTTTTATTTTATATTATATTATATTTATAAATATATAAAATATAGGCTATAAAAAAATATGATTTGACCCAGTGTTTAAAGGCTTTGCGTCCCTGCTAGTATGTCGCGGGTTTTATTCTTTTAGTTTCTTTTCCACTCCAGCTATGATATTCATTTTTTGTTAATTTGTTTTGTATATCTTGTTATTATTTGCTGTAGTTGTAGACTTGTAGTTTTTCTATTAATTTCAAATACTGAACAACAAATAAAGGATTACGTAGACCCAGGTCAAACGTTAAGGTTGATATTTTAAAAATTTTCCACCATAACCAATCGTGACACGACACTGTCGACCACCGTTGTACCGATCAAGGTATGTTTTTCGTTCTTTTATTCCACTTTCTTGGTTCTCACAATTTAACCCTAATTTATAATTGTTAATGTATCCATAAATTGGGTGTTTATTGAATGTTGAGCTATTAATTGAGTGTGATGTTTGTAAGCTGGTCGGTATGGTGGCGTCGTCCACCCCGTCTCCGCCCGGCGCCGGCGTCACCCCATCCCGCCCCCCTCCCGTCGAGCTCCGTCCCCGTCTTCAACGTCGGAATATCGACGTTGAGGACGATCCAAATGGTGGGCCCCCTTTCTTCTCTCTCCGACGTCCTCTCCGTCACCCCATCCCGCCCCCTCCGTCTTCATCTCCGTCACCATACCGAAGAGCCTAACGCTTAGCATTTTTGTTTTTTATACTTTCTGTTATGGGCCATTTTCTGAGTATATATATCCTGACTAATATCCTGCTTTTGGTTGTTTACTTGTGATCAGGATACTGGATTAGGATATTGGTATCATCCTGGGCCATATCCTGGTGTTAACTAAATTAACCACGTGCAGGTTAGAGGTTGTGGGTTACTAACGGTCAGATGGACTTTTTCTCCTCAAGACTCGGGCGTATCTGTTAGGTGAGAGACGTTGAACCCGAAAGACCAGGTCTACAACGTTCGAGTGGGGAATATTCGCCGGATCCCGGTTTATTAGGATAGTTTGTTGCATTTCTTTTACTATAAATAGATGGGGGCGGATCAGATTAAGGCACACAACTTCCACACACACTTTCGAACACTTTTGCTCTCTAGCTTTCAGCAGTCACTACACACAAACACTTGTAATCGAATTACATTGTAACACCTAGTTGATCCGCATCACATCCTGCACTGTATCCTGAGATTTAAAGCAATAGAAGAACAAGGCAGCTGCGATTGTCAGCTCCCGAGGTTTTGTGCCGGCGATCTAGATTGATCAAGGGCCTTCCTCGTACATCACGTGTCAACCTTTACTTTTTTGCTTATTGTTTGATCATAGATACAGCTCAATATCCTGAGCCGTATCCTGAAACTGTTTTTGCAATTAACTTGATTAACATATTTTTGACACTCATTTCTAGCACACTACCTCACTTAACTAATTTGATCACTTAATTGCTTCGGTAATTTTTTACCAAAACAATTTGGCGCCCACCGTGGGGCTAGTGGTGCTATTTTTGCTAAAAACTTTAGTAAAATCATTACTCGGCTTTCTATTGTCAAAACTTTTGCTACATTGTTTTCAATGGCCTCGAGATCAAACATGAGCTCTCCCACCATGTCTGCTACAACCTCTGCAACAATTGGTTCGGTGCTTCCACCTCCTCCTCCACGAATGCAAACTTCTTCACATGGAACTGAAAGTCGTGTGGCTCGGGATGTTATCCCCGCTCCCACTACTCAGGGATCTGGTCCTGTTTTGGCTTCTAATGATAAAATTCTGAATTTGTTTGGTAATGTACAGGAACAGATGAGGCAGCAACAGGAAACTAATCGGATGCTGATGAGAGAGATACAACTCTTGAAATCCGGCCCAAGTAGACCTGCTGAAGAAACTGTCACTTCTTTGCAGCCAAGAGCTTTGAACTTTAGTTCTGCAGTTTACACTGAAGATAACCGGGGGAATATCGTGCCAAGCCATTCTCAGAATCATATTCCTGAGATGCCCTCCTCGGTCAGGATGTCAACTGTGAGGAGCTCAGGATATGCTTCAGGATATGGCCAGAATCCTCAGACCGGTAACATGTCAAATAATAATACTCTTGCTACTATCAATAATGGGTCTTTGCAGGATGCAGGTATTTAATAGTCAGTTTTCTTGTAGCCGGAGTTTTGAGAAACTAACCAGTGATCTTTACAGGATAACTCAAGGGCCTCAGCAATCCTTGAGGGATTATGTGAACAAGTTTAGTCGGGAATCCTTGGATATCCCACATCTTGATATTGCAACAGCTGTGCAGGCTTTTAAGATGGGATTACAAAAAGATTCTCGGTTTTATCAGGATCTTGTAATGAATCCCTGCAGGAATCTCGACGAAGCTCGTAACAGGGCCTTAAGATATATTCGCTTGGAAGATGACAAAAAGATGCAAGAGAGGATGAATTCCACCTCAAGCTACGAATCAACCAACAGGAAATCAGAATCCTCGTATAAACCATATCGCTCCAAGCCATATGGCAGAAATGATAACAAGAAAGTGAATGCTGTTTAAGACGAGGATCCTGAAGAATATCCTGAATTATCTGAATATTTCTTTTCTGTTAATATACCTGAGTTAATGTGTGCTATGCAGGGTTTAGGAGACAAAGCTAGGTGGCCTCGAAAGAATCAACAAAAAGCTTATTGGAAGGATAAATCCAAATGGTGTGCCTTCCATGAAGATTTCGGACATGTGACTGAGGATTGCATTGCTCTAAGAAAAGAAATAAGCTACCTATTGAGCAAGGGATATCTGAAGGATTTGCTGGGAAGAAAGAAGAATAAAGGGCAGGATCCTGAGAAGGATCCTGAACGAGCAGCATCACCCCCAGCAGATGCCAAAATAATTAACTTTATTTCAGGAGGATCCGACATTTGTGGGACTTCGTATTCTACGGCCATGAGACACGCAAAGGAGGCTAAGACTGAAAGGGGAGACAAACCAGCCAGGATGACCACCCTTACCACTGATAAAGTGATCACTTTCGACAGTGATGACGGGGATACTATGCAGGATCCTCACCATGATGCTCTCGTAATAACATTGTATGTTGCTAACCATTTTGTACGCAGGATATTGGTGGACAATGGTAGCTCTGTCAACATAATTCAGCTGGAAACATTGAAGAGGATGAATGTATCTCCGATGGACATTACTTCGAAGTCCACTGTGCTCGTTGGTTTCAGTGGAGAAGCTAGGAATACCGTAGGAGAGATAAAGTTACCAGTATATGTTGAAGGGGTCAACTCGATACAACGCTTCTGTGTGATGGACTCCCTATCCTGCTATAACATCATACTAGGCAGGCCATGGATCCATGACATGAAGGCTGTGCCATCGACTTATCACCAGTGCATCAAGATCCCTACCCCTTGGGGGGTCGTCGAACTTGATAGTGATCAGCAGGAGGCGAAGGAATGCTACTCATCCTCAATGAAATCCTCAACCAAACCTAATCCAGCATAGCAATTAAAGATGCGGGCCCAGGATATCATGGAGGCTTCAGAGCAGGATATGAAGAAAGTTATCCTGGATCAGGATAATCCTGATATCTCGGTGCTCGTAGGGACCAATATCCCTCAGGATATTGTCAACATTTGCATGGAAGCATGAGGATATGACAGGTATATCTAAAGACATTATTACTCACAAGCTTGGAATTGACAGGTCGTTCAAGCCTGTTCAGCAAAAAAGAAGGAAGTTTGCTCCTGAACGAAATACAATCATACAAGAGGAAGTTGAAAGACTGTTGAAGAGCAAGATAATTAGAGAAGTGAAGTTTCCTAGATGGCCTGCGAATGTAGTCGTGGTGCAAAAGAAAAATGGGAAATGGAGAGTTTGTGTAGATTACACATACTTAAACAAAGCATGTCCCAAAGACCCGTTTCCTCTACATCATATTGATTCAATGGTAGATGCTACCGCCGGCCACGAGATGTTAACCTTCATGGATGCCTCTTCAGGATTTCAGTAAATCCAAATGGAACCCTCTGATCAGGAGGATACCGCTTTCATGACACCCACAGGTATTTATTGTTATACTGCTATGCCCTTTGGTTTGAAAAATGCAGGTGCAACATACCAGAGGTTGGTAAACATGATGTTTAAAGACAAGCTAGGGGACACCATGGAGGTATATATTGACGATATGGTGGTGAAATCTAAAAAGGTTGAGGATCACCTCCAGGATATTAAGGGAGCATTTGATATCCTGGATCAGTATAACATGAAACTGAATCCTGCTAAGTGTCATTTCAGAGTGGGGGCAGGAAAGTTTCTAGGATATATGGTGACTAAAAGAGGCATAGAGGCGAGCCCGGAGCAGATTAGAGCTATCCTGGATATAAAATCACCTTCGAATATGAAGGATGTTCAACGGTTAACAGGCCGAGTAGCAGCATTGAACATATTTATTTCAAGATCCTCGGAAAAATGCAAGGAATTTTATGATATCCTCAAGAAGAATAAGAAGTTCGAATGGGGAGCAAAGCATGAAACAGCCTTGCAGGATTTGAAGCGATATCTCTCAATTGCACCTCTATTGATGAAGCCTGAAAATGGTGAACCACTATCCCTATACCTCGCTGTATCAGGGAATGCTGTAAGTGGCGTTCTTATAAAGGACCATGAAGGTCAGCAATATCCTGTCTATCATGTTAGTAAAAGTTTACTAGATGCTGAAACTAGATATTCTCATCTAGAGAAATTGATATTAGCCCTAGTTATGGCATCAACAAAACTTAGACATTATTTTGAGACACATAGGATTCATGTTAAAACCAATTATCCTGTTAAAAACGTGCTTAGGAAACCCGAGATGTTGGGTAGGATGGCTAAGTGGTCAGTAAAACTGAGTGCTTATGACTTAGTATATGAGCCTAGAAATGCCATAAAGTCTCAGGCTTTAGCTGACTTTGTGGCTGATTTCAGTAGTGACATTCAAAATGAAGTAGATTTAGAAGTACAACAGCTAGGAGAAAACTTAGAATGTTGGACATTGTATACTGATGGTGCATCTAACGTAAGAGGTGTAGGTTTAGGTATACTACTAAAATCACCACAGGGGGACATATTACCCTAGGCTATTAGGTATGAATTTCCTGCTACTAATAATGAGGCAGAATATGAGGCTTTAATTGCAGTATTAGAGTTGTCTAAGAATATGAGTATCAAGAATTTGCAAGTATATGTTGATTCTTTGTTAATCACTAATCACTTTAATGGAACCTATGCAGTTAAGGGAGAGAAGTTAATCGAGTATCTCGAAATTCTCAAAAAATTAGCAGGATATTTCGATATTTTTACACTTGAACAGGTACCAAGAGAGGATAATGCTGAAGTTGATGCCTTGGAAAATCTAGGATCATCGGTCAGGATACCGGAAGGAACCCGAATACCAATATTACATATCCTATATCCCGCGACGAATCCTCAGGATAAGGAAGTAATAAGTATTCAGGATCCTGATGATGAGTATCCTGAGGAGGATCCTAAGTCCTGGACGGCTCCAATCATGAGATATCTCAAGGAAGGACACATCCCAAAGAATGAGAATCCTAAAGCCTTTAGAATGAAGGTATCACGATTCACTATTATAAATGATGTTTTGTATAAGAAATCTCTTGCAGGACCATATCTGAGGTGCTTGGAGGATCCCGAAACCAAAGAAGTACTTCAGGATATACATGAAGGGGATTGTGGTAACCATACTGGGGGCAGGTCCTTATTCTCAAAAGTATTAAGGACATGATATTATTGGCCGACGATGAGGAAAGATGCCACAGAATATGCTCGAAGATGTGACGCATGTCAAAGACATAGTAACATATTACATCAGCCTGCTGAACCGCTGTATCCTATCGTTTCCCCTTGGCCGTTCATGAAATGGGGTATGGATATAGTGGGAAAGCTTCCAAAGGCTCCAGGAGGAAAGGTTTTCATGTTGGCAATGACGGATTACTTCTCCAAGTGGGTTGAAGCAGAAGCATTTGTTCAAGTTAGAGATCAAGAAGTGGTATCCTTCATAAAAAGGAATATCCTGCCTAGGTTTGGAGTACCAGCTGAGATAATTTGTGACAACAGATCTCCATTTATAAGTAAAAGGACTACTGACTTCTGCAAGAGTTGGGGAATCAAAATGATTACGTCTACTCCGGTACATCCTCAAGCAAATGGACAAGCAGAGTCATCGAACAAGATAATTGTCAACAACTTGAAAAAGAGACTAGGGGCTAAGAAAGGAAGATGGGCAGAAGAATTACCCTTTGTTTTGTGGGCTGATAGGACAATGGTAAAAAGTGCAACTGGTCAAACCCCGTTTTCCTTAGTGTTTGGAGCAGAAGCGGTGATCCCGACGGAAATGATGATACCTACAGCAAGATCCAACCTCAGGGATCCTGAGCAGAATCCTGAAGTCCTATGCCAGGAACTGGATACTATTGATGAGACAAGAGATGTTGCAAGGCTAAGAATGGCAGCATATCAACAGAGGATATCTAAAGCATATAACAAGAATATAAGGACTAGAAGATTTCAGGTTGGAAATTGGGTATTAAGAAAAGCTTTTCAGAATACTACTAATCCTGCTGATGGGAAGTTGGCTCCAAAGTGGGAAGGACCCTACGAGGTTGAATCAGAATCAGGAAAAGGAGCATACCAACTCAAGAATATAGAGGGGGATATGCTACCGAGATCCTGGAATGCTATACATCTAAAGCTCTATTTTAAGTGAGTATGGAATTCAAATTCTGACTCAGGGCGGTATGGATTTTGACTCTTTTATCATTTACTATTTTAAACTCGTTACTGACTTAAGCATCGGAGGGGTGTTAGCCAGGCTAACACCCACCTTAGTTTACAGTTGTTTTGCAGTATATTCTTCGAGATGTAGCTCCAGGATACACACTCAGGATACTTCGGAAGATTAGAGGATTGGCCCCCTCTCTCACGTCTAAGGGATCCTGATCCCTTCACAGGTTTAAAGGTATTCACCTTTCTTCCTAATTGGGTTTAAACACCCCGCCTGGAGCGCAAGTTATTCGGGAATAGTTCAAGGTGGCGGGACCAGTCCATGTAAAAGTGCCTAACAATTTCCTTACTGTTGGCTATATCCTGAATCCTAAAGGTGTATGAGGATTGATCACCCTCTCTCACGAAAGGGTATTTTCATACTCTCTAAGGTTTAAAGGTTTTCACCTTTCTAAGTCTTGGAGTTTATACACTCCCGCCTGTAGCGCACGAAAAGTTGGGATTTCCCCCAGGATACGAAGGATTTATCTCTAGTATATTTTGGGTTTTACCCCTGTAACACAAAAATTGTCTATACAATTGGAACTATTGTTCAAAAATTTTCTAAGTGTTTAAGGACTTCATGCACAGGGGACATTCCATCTAAAGTAATTGTATGAAGCACAAAGAATCAAAGTTGAGCTAAGTGTATCGAACTGGGGACATCTTGGTAGGAGAAGCCACAAAAGGAGTTGGAGTTTAATACTAAGGCTACACTCGATTCTTGGTATGATCTTTCCTTTGTGAACCTTAAATGAATTTTATAACTCAGGTTAAGGTTTAAGTATCCTGAAAAGGATATATCTTTAGGATATATCTTCAAAATGTGTTTTTGGGATGCGTTTCGGGATATCTGATTGAAATATTTGGAAGTGATATTTGATTGAAATTAAAACTCTGATCAAACAAGTATTGTCAAAACAGGTTTTAGAAAGTGGACTATCTTTTATTCTTTAGAAGTTTTCTCTAAAGTTGATTGAATTTTTAGAAGTTCTATTTAATAAAAGTTTTCATAATATATCACTGAGTATATTGATCATGATATTTTCAAAAGATAGTTGTACAAAATTTTGCAAAGCTAAAATCTACATTAAGAAATGCATGACAGAAATTAAAAGGCAACAACAAATAAGTCAAGAGGTAGTTATATTATTAACAAGTCAAAAGTTGTGCTTTTGGTTTCACCTCAAACCGAGGCCCATCGGCCAAAAGCACGATTAGTTTTTACCGTACTTACGTAACAGTTGAAGGTTCTATCTCAAAACGGGACCTGTCCACCTTCAACCGTTACGACATTCAAAACAGGTTATACTAACCGATGACCAAAGGCTTCATCCTGAAACCCAGGACCCATCCACCTTTGGTCATCGTGTTGTTCTAGTGCAGGAAATACAAATTATTCAACGACAGGAAAAGTAAATTGTTTGTACAAACCACAACCATGAAATTTAAAAAAGTGGGCTCCGGCCTTGGCACGTATATCCATCATCACCCACTACGCCGCCTAAGGGGCAACACCTTCTTGATCAGTAACTTCTTTCCCAGCATCTGCACCAGCATCCCCCTCAGGATTCTTCTCGGCATCATCACCAGCATTGGCCACTTCCTCTGCCGCCTTAGAAGGCTCTTCACCAGCATGCTTTGCGGGATGAGCGACGGGATGACCTCCAAGATCCTGTAGTTTCGCTTCCCAAGCCTTTACATTCCAGGAGGGGCATTCGAAGCCCAAGCTCTTGGCCTCATAAGCCATCCTTAACCTGGCTTGGAGAAGGGAGATAACAACGGATGCTTTGAGACTGTCCCGATATGAACTCATATCCTGCTGGTATTGAAGAAGGGCGGCATCTAGTTTGGCTTGAGCATCCTCATTGGCTTTGTGGAGGGCAGCTTGGTGTTCCTGGGTCATTGCCTTGTATTTGTCTTCATAATGCTGGGACTTGGCGGCCGCAAATGTTCCTTGATCAGCTATAGTGGCTTCAGCTTTTTCGAGCTTAATCTCCAGCATCTTATTAAGCCCACAGGCGTCTTCATACAAGTGCATGAGACGTTCCAAGCCCTGTAGTTAAAGATACAGGTATCAATGTAAAATGAGCAGGATAATGATTAACATGCATGTTCAGGATATCGAAAGGGAATTTTTACCTGCTTGAGGAATGAAGTGGCTTCACTAAATCCATGATTCTCGAGAGAGAATGTCTTGGAGGCGGCTGGAGAATCCATTTCTTTTCTTTTTCGGGAGCTAGAGGCCCGGGTCCTGGATGCCGGAGGAGCTTTAGGAGCGGTAGTAGTCTTTGAAGTGGTAGGCTTTGGTGTGGCAGACGACTTCGGCTTAGATTCTTGTTTGACAGGTACAAGGCTGGAGTAACTATCCAACTCGTCAAGTTGGAAGCCTTCGAGGTTGACAACTGGTACTGCACAAGGGAAGATATTTTTAAACTCATCATACCTCTGAAAGATAATCGGTTTAATAAATAAAGATAATTACTGAGAATATGCTTACCAGACGTCTCTGAACTTGATTTTTGGCTTGAATCTGTAAGAGACAGGGAGAAAGTTCTTTCACTGGCAGGAAGTCAGTAGATTTCTTTGATCCTGGACTTGGATTCCGCACTGGGGGTGCTAAATCTCTGAAGTTCGCTGCATAAAAACATCAGGATATAAGTCTGGGATATAGTTTAAGGATACATTTGGGGATATTCCTAAAACCCTAGATCCTACCCTTGGTTAACTATCTAACCGGCAGATCGAAACTCTTGTCAATAGAGTCTCTTTTCACGAAAAAGAACATTCGCCGCCATCGGTCTTCGTTCTTGGTGGCCTAAAGGACTAAAGGGCTCTTGGAGGTAGAGAACAAAAGAAAACGTCTATCACCATGGGACCTCAACCGGTATGCTATGGGGAGGTCTTCAATACACAGGTCAGGGCATTGGCGAGATTTGATTTGGTCTAGCACCATCAAAACTCGCCAGACCATTGGCATAGTTTGGGCATAACTAAGGCCGGTGAGGTCGAAGAAACGAGAGATGAAAGGTGGAAATGGATACCGGAGTCCCAAAGAAAAGGGGTAGGCGAAAAAGCAGACCCACTCGTTTGATGACACGTCTGATCGGACCTCCCGATCAAAAGGGCGAATGACTGTTCCAGCGGGAAAGGCGCCGGAATCCTTGAGGGCAACGATATCGGCATTGTTAAAGCAACAGATTTCTTTTTCTGGTTCTCGTATGAGGTTTTGACTCACGAGGGTTGGGACTGGTTCATCCGAACGAGATCTTGTCCGTGATGCCATGAAGGGTATCAAGCAAACTAAAAGAAATCCAGGAAAAAGAACAGAGGATGAAGGAAAGGATGATTACCTGAAAATCGCTTGAAGAGTAATGATAACACGAAGAAATATCTCAGCTAATTATAGGCTGAATATAGGGGGTAAAGAGTAAATATTGCATTGAAAATGGCACAATGTCACCTCAACCATTGTTTCGTTTTAATTGCCTCGGTCTACGAGTTAGAATTTTTAAAATATATCCGTTGGATTGGTATACCAACAGATATATTTGGGGACAATTGTTATGGGCCATTTTCTGAGTATATATATCCTGACTAATATCCTGCTTTTGATTGTTTACTTGTGATCAGGATACTGGATTTGGATATTGGTATCATCCTGGGCCATATCCTGGTGTTAACTAAATTAACCACGTGTAGGTTAGAGGCTGTGGGTTACTAACGGTCAGATGGACTTCTTCTCCTCAAGACTCGGGCATATCTGTTATGTGAGAGACGTTGAACCCGAAAGACCAGGTCTACAACGTTCGAGTGGGGAATATTCGCCGGATCCCGGTTTATTAGGATAGTTTGTTGCATTTCTTTTACTATAAATAGTTGGGGGCGGATCAGATTAAGGCACGCAACTTCCACACACACTTTCGAACACTTTTGCTCTCTAGCTTTCAGCAGTCACTACACACAAACACTTGTAATCGAATTACATTGTAACACCTAGTTGATCCGCATCACATCCTGCACTGTATCCTGAGATTTAAAGCAATAGAAGAACAAGGCAGCTGCGATTGTCAGCTCCCGAGGTTTTGTGCCGGCGATCTAGATTGATCAAGGGCTTTCCTCGTACATCACGTGTCAACCTTTACTTTTTTGCTCATTGTTTGATCATAGATACAGCTCAATATCCTGAGCCGTATCCTGAAACTGTTTTTGCAATTAACTTGATTAACATATTTTCGACACTCATTTCTAGCACACTACCTCACTTAACTAATTTGATCACTTAATTGCTTCGGTAATTTTTGACCAAAACACTTTCCTTATTTAGAAAAATGTAATTGTACTTCTGTTTTTGGAAACTTGTAATCATGTTATATTCGTATTCATTTCCAACCTTATAAACCGAGACTTTGATCGTAATGAAATTCATGCATTATACATACGTGTTATACAATACGTGTTTACTTGCAAACTGACACTTATTATACGTGCAAATACTCATACATACATTCACGATACACGGATTATACTTACATATTCGTTCATGCTCGAAAACATGTCAAAATGCGAAGTTTGGGCATAAAATGATAACAAATGAGAGTTCATGGGTTAAAATGTAAAAAATGAAACTTGCTAGACCAAGGAGGCGCCGTGCCACGCGACACACCCCCTCCCCATTTTGCTCGTGTGACGCCACGGGGTTGAATCCATCGCGAGTTATTTCCCTGTTGCGGGTTTATCTTACTTGGCTACTTGATGAACTAGGAAGTTAGTTGTATTTTTTACTTTTCATTCATGACCAACCGAGTCATCACCTAAGTTGACGACTTTGTGTTTTAGTGAATCATACAATGAGGTTATTCACACCTCCATGCTTAACATCTACGATATTCATGATAGACTTATTATATAAATATATGCACATATTATATATTTAATCGGGTTCTTGATACTAACCAATATATGGTTAAGTGTTATGTCGCAACCCCCGTCCCCTATCTGTCTCGGGAACGGGCGGCCGCGAGACCAGTTTTGATGGTATCGGTGTTTATCATTTTTAACAGCGGAAATTACATCAGGACCGTAATTAGGAAATATTTTGTCAGAGTAAAAATACCACACTTTTATAATATTAAACACGTGGGAAATTCCCAAGTTTTCAGTACACACATTTTTATAGGGATAAACCCTATTTTATTTAATAAAAACCTCTCTTTATTCAGTTAACTTTTCTAGCCACTTTTCCAAGCCTTCAGTGCTGTCCAGCTGGCTTCTATTTGGCTTTCACATTTTATTACCTGAAACGCGTTTAAAAACATTTTGTCAGTGAGAAATACTGGTGAGTGAATCCCAGTTTAATCAAGAAGAGTTTTATCCTTTAACAGTATTGAGAGCGATACAATGTTTATTTCTACACAAGTACTCATTCAGTACTGTCAATCCTGACTGGTGGGTCATATTACACATTGGCTAACTCTTTGTCCAATGGTAACGTGTTCCACATTTTGTATACAAAACCCCAACATACCGGCAGTAATTGAAGAACTACAAAGACTCAATCACTGCTAATCACATTGTAAATTATTTAAGGTTTTGTAAAAACAATTTACAAAAAGGAGATTACTCACATTGCTGTCTTAGGGTTTTCCTTAAGGATTTCCTGGTGATTATCTATAATTTACACAAATGCACACGTGTTAATATAATAACCCAATATTTACATTACTAATAACCTCCCCGAGACGGCATTCCAACGACTACGTCGGGCAGAACCACGACAGCCGTTATGGAACCCTGGATCAATCGGGCAGCGTATCTAATACGTAATCGGGGGTTATAATACTTACAACGAGGCAGAACTTCGTTATTTAGGGGGGTATAATACTCGATTATAGCTTCTACACTTATGAAATTCGAGGGAGAAAGAAAGTTTGTGAGCGATTTGGAACTGAAGGCTGATGCCTTCTATTTATAGTGTCTGATCGACACTTCCTCGCGGTCCGCGTAAGCCGAAAGTAAGTCCTTCGCGGCACGCGGCGTAGGTTACGTAGGCCCTAGCCTTGACTGGTCATTGGACTAGACTCGACATGTGGCAGCTCAGGGTGTCGCCCTAACCTTGAGCTGTCGCGCCCCGCGTAGCCCGAAGGCAAAGCCTTCGCGGCCCACGAGCTACCCCAAAACCTTGTTTTTATTTAATTTTTTAATTATATAGGGTATTTTGGGCTCGGTTCTTGCATACGGGGTATATTTTAAGGCATATAGGGACCTTTTAACTAATTTATAAGTGTCGGAAATATTTTGGAGGGTTGTTACATCCTCCCCACCTTGTTTTAGAACTCATCCTCGAGATCTACTGGAACAGGTGTGGATATTTCCTTTGCATCTCTGATTCAAGCTCCCAAGTGTATTTTGGTCCTCTCCTGGAGTCCCATTTCACTTTGACCAGAACTTGTCTCTTGTGCTTGAGATTCTTGATCTTTCTGTCTTCAATCTGTAGAGGCTTCTCTACAAATTTTAACTGCTCATTTACCTCTATATCCTTAAGAGGTACTATCAATGATTCATCAACTAAGCATTTCTTGAGATTAGATACATGAAATACATCATATATTCCTGCCATTTCCTCTGGCAGTTGTAGCTGATAGGCTACATATCCTATTCTTTTAATAATCTCAAAAGGTCCAACATACCTGGGGCTTAGTTTTCCTCTTTTGATAAATCCTACCACTCCTTTCCAAGGAGAGACTTTTAATAACACTTTGTCTCCTACCTGAAATTCCAATGGTTTTCGTCCGTTATCTGCATAACTCTTATGTCGATCACGTGCTGCTTTCAATCGTTCTTTAACTTGAATGATCTTGTCAGTTGTTTCTTGCACTATCTCAGGTCCGGATAGTTGCTTTTCTCTAATTTCTGCCCAACAGACTGGAGTTCGTCACTTTCATCCATAAAGTGCTTCAAATGGTGCAGCATTGATACTTGTGTGAGAACTGTTATTATAAGAAAATTCTATTAATGGTAAGTGATCGTCCCAATTACCTCCAAAATCAATTACACAAGCTCTAAGCATATCTTCCATTGTCTGAATTGTCCTTTCACTTTGTCCGTCCGTTTGAGGATGATAAGTTGTGCTTAGATTCAATTTGGTTTCCATTGCTTTTTGGAAAATTGTCCAAAAATGAGAGGTAAAACGACTATCTCTGTCAGAAACAATTGATAAAGGAATTCCATGTAATGAAACTATTTCATTGACATATAGTTTAGCTAATTGTTCCATACTGAAAGTTTCTTTCATAGGTAAGAAATTAGCTGACTTAGTTAACCTATCTACAATCACCCAGATTGTATCATTACCTTTTCTTGTTTTGGGTAATTTAGTAACAAAATCCATTGTTATCAATTCCCATTTCCAAACTGGCATCTCTAACTGTTGCAACAAACCTGAGGGTTTCTGATGTTCAGCTTTAACTTGTGAATAGGTTAGATACTTTGCAACATATGCTGCTATATCCTTTTTCATTCCTATCCACCAGAAATTCTTTCTTATGTCTTGATACATCTTATCACTTCCAGGATGCATCGTAACTTAGATTTATGGGCTTCTTCTAATATACGGTGGCGTATGTTTCCTAATTTAGGTATCCACATTCTTTTTTATGGAATCTCTAAATTCCATCTGTTCCTTGTTCTAGTTCCTTAATCATCCCTTTCAATTTCTCAGTATAATCATTGATCACTGATTCTTGTGCTTTTCTAATCTGTTCATTTAAATCTACTTGTAGATTTAATTGAAGAGAACGTACTCTTTTTGGTTTTTCGTTATATTTTCGACATAAAGCATCAGCTACTACGTTTGCCTTTCCTGCATGATACTGGATATTACAATCATAATCACTAAGTATCTCCATCCAGCGTCTTTGCCTCATATTCAACTCCTTTTGCCCAAAAATATACCTTAAACTCTTATGATCAGTGAAAATGGTAAACTTACTACCGTAAAGGTAATGTCTCCAAATTTTAAGGGCAAAAATTATAGCTCCTAATTCTAAATCATGGGTTGAATACTTTTCTTCATGATTCTTAAGTTGCCTAGATGCGTAAGCTATGACCTTTTGACATTGGATCAACACACATCCATAACCTAACTTAGAAGCATCACAATAGATTATAAAGTCTTCAGCTCCTTCAGGTAATTCTAATATGGGGGCGTTGGTTAATCTTTGCTTAAGGATTCTAAAGGCTTCTTCTTGTTTTGGTCCCCATTCAAACTTAATAGATTTACAAGTTAGCTTATTTAAGGGAATAGCTATTCTAGAAAAATCTCGAATAAATCTCCTATAATAACCGGCCAATTCTAAGAAACTTCTAACCTCGGTTGGTGACTCAGGGGTTTTCCATTTAGTAATCGCCTCGATCTTTGTGGGATCCACATGAATTCATTCATGATTGACCAAATGTCCAAGAAACTGTACCTGTTCTAACCAAAACTCACACTTTGAAAACTTTGCATAAAGTTTTTCCTTCCTTAATAGACTTAGAAGTGCGTGCAGATGCGTTGCATGTTTCTCTTTGCTTTTAGACTAAATGAGAATATCATCTATAAAGACAATTATAAATTTATCCAAATATGGGTTACATATTCGGTTCATCATGTCCATGAATGCGGCAGGGGCATTGGTTAAACCAAATGGCATGACAGTAAATTCATAATGACCATACCTTGTTCTAAAAGCGGTCTTAGGAATGTCCTCTTCATGTACCTTTAATTGATGATATCCTGACCGTAAATCGATTTTGGAGAAAAATCGAGCTCCTTGCAATTGATCGAACAGATCATCGATTCTTGGTAACAAATACCGATTTTTAATCGTGACCTTATTCAATTCGCGGTAGTCAATGCACATACGCATTGATCTGTCTTTCTTTTTAACGAATAGGATTGGCGCTCCCCATGGCGATGAACTAAGTTGTATGAATCCTTTTTTCTAACAATTCGTCTAATTGTTTCTTCAATTCTTGCATTTTTGTTGGTGCCAAGCGGTAAGGTGCTTTGACAATTGGTGTTGTTCCTGGTAGCAGGTGGATTCTGAATTCGACTTCCCTGTCTGGCGGTTGCCCTGGTAATTCTTCTGAAAATACATCTGAAAATTGGGATACTACTGGAATATCCTTTAGTTCTTTTCCTTTAGGGTCTGTTTGGTATGGGGTAATGGAATGGATTGGGGAATGGAATGGACGAGGGAATTGAATGGATGAGGTAATGGAATTGATTATTACCATTCCAAGTCTTGTTTGGTTACCATGTGAGAATGGAATGGAATGGACCATTACTTTTTGTTGTTTGGTATGCGAGAAAAGACGAAGGAATAAAATCGGATAGCGGTGGTCAATGATGGGCGACGATGGTGGGTGGTGATAGGTGGCAGTTGTAGCGGCGGCGGCGGTGGTGGGTGGAGACGGCGGCGAGTGGAGACGGCGACGGGTGGTGACAACGGTGGTGGCGGTGGGTGGCAGCAGTGGTCAGAGGTGGTAGCGGTGGCGACGGTGGTGGCATGTGGTAGTGGTGGTGGTGGTTCATAGCGAAGACGGAGGTGGGTGGCGACGGCGGCAGTGATCGGAGGTGGCAGCGGTGATGGTGACGACGATGATCGAAGGTGAGTGGTGGCGGTGATCGGAGGTGGCAACGGCGATGGTGGATGGCGGCGGTGACAGGGATGGAGGTGGGTGGCGGCAACGACGGTGGCGGGTGACGACGGTGGGGGGTGGCGGATGGCGGCGGTGGCGGGTGGCGGCGACGGATGACAATGGTGGTGGGTGGTGGTAACGGTAGTGAGTTGTGGTGTTATTAGTGAAGGGTGAAAAGGGAATGGAAATGAAAAAAAACAGGGGGGGGGATGGAATGATTTTGAGGGAATGGAATGCATTTTGGAATGGGCGATTCTATTCCATCGACCAACCAAACACTCTTTTCTTCATTCCCTCTCAATGGTCCATTCCATTCCACATCTCATTCCTGCATACCAAACGCTACCTTAGTGTTAATGATTATGGAAATCAAATACACTAATGGTCCTTTTCTTACATAACTGGCTGTTTTTATTACAGAGATGGATTTTGTGGATCTAGAGGGTTTATCTCCTTTAATTGTGATCTTTTCACCCCTTGGTGAATTTACTTGGATTGACTTTTGATCACATAAAATACTGGCTTTATTGGCTATTAACCAATCCATTCCTAATACAATATCAAATCCTGCCAGATTCATTGGGTAAATGTTTGCCATAAATTTTTTGATTTAGAAATTCTATTCTTGCTCCTTGCAAGATTTCAGAAATCATAATAGTTTCTCCATTGGATGTTTCTACGAGACATTCTTGTGGGAGTTTAGTTAATGATTGATTGAGAAGTTTGCAAAATGAAGTATTAATGAAACTTTGGTTTGCACCAGAGTCAAATAATACCTTAGCAAAAATATCATTAACTAAAAACGTACCGGCGATCACATATGGGATCATCTTTGCTTCTTCTGCAGTCAGAACAAATGCTCTAGCATTTTTAGTAGTCCTGTTGTTCGTGGATGGAGCTAGTTTTGGACAGTTTGGCTTGATATGACCTTGTTCTCCACAGTTGTAGCATATCATGTTGTTAGGCTTCTTCCTGTAGTCTTCCTCCTTGTGTCCTGGTATCTTGGTATCTTGCAGAAATTGCAGTAAGTGGAGCATCTTCCTGAATGTTTCTTCTTGCAAGCCTTGCAGTAAGGTGCAGAGGTAGAAGCTATATTTTTCTCACGGTTGGAATTACCATAACGAAATTCCTGGGTAAGCCTTTGAGCTAGGTTCCTCCTCTGGTCCTCTTCTCATGTACGTACTAACTCATCAGTCAAGGTGTTTGCCAGTTCTACAAGTTCTTCTATAGTTTGAGGTCTATCTGCCTTGACTACATGCCTTATATCACTGATTAATCCCCAGATATAACGGGAGATTAATACTGGTTCAGGTGATGCAAGGGTTGGCACTATTCTAGCGTACTCAAAGAATAACGTAGTGTAACCCTTACTATCCACTCAAGTCATTCTAAGGTTTAGGAACTTATTTGCTATCTGTTCTTTTTCATTGGGAGGGCAGAATTTCCTTTCCACCATGTGTTTAAATTTCTCCCATTCCATATTGTAAATCTTGTCACTTCCCCTAGACTGGAGGATAGTGTTCCACCATTCTAAGGCTGAGTTCTTAAACAAATTGGAGGCAAACATTATCTTATCTTCTTCTGCGCACTTGCTTATTTTTAAGACAACCTCAGTCTTTTCTATCCAGCGTAGAGCTGCAATGGCCCTTTCATTGCCCGGGAATTCTATTGGTTTACAAGACCAGAATTCCTTATAAGAACAACCATCAGACATGGTCCTTCTTCTTTTTGGAATGGGCACTTGAAGTATGGGTCCATTGTGCATGCTGTGACTAGGTTCTGTATGGGTTCGTTTATTTCCATTACCACTTTTATCATTATTTTCCGCATCCCTAACATTTTGGATAATAGCTGGCATAGCATCTCTAATTCCTTGGGTTACAAGGTGTCGAATTTCACTATTATTCATTTGATTTTCATTATTCTGGTTTTCTAGATTTGCTGCGTCGGCCATCTGGATTTTAAACAATTACCAAGTATTAATATCACTGGACAATATCTAATTCAAACAATCACACGACAAGCATGTTGATCAAAATCGTCGAGCATTGCGACTTACTCTATTTTATAATATGCATCTATAATTATTACAATACAACTGGAATAAAACTACAATACTAATATGCATCACTAACCACGAATTGGTCTATACTACGATAGATATATTTATAATTTTTTTTCAAACATACACACATATTATATATTATTATTTTATTATTATTACTACTACTATCACCATCACTGATACGGGTTTATCCAGAACTCCATATTACGCTCGTCATACTTCCAGACGAGTCGTTCTCCTATTTGTCTCATCATTTCGCTCTCTTCTAAAATCTCATCACCAAAGGTTCGGAGTTCTTGCACATTTTATGTCACGGCCCCAGCGGTCAGGAGCCGCGGGACAGGAACCCGTGGTATTTAAATAATGCGACAGCGGAAGTATTTTCACAGGATCTTTTAAAACTTGAAATGCCCGATTATTTTATTTCATAATGCGGGATAAACCCCGAAATTTACATTAGAGGAATTTCATAAGTAAATTCCCTGATTTATAAAACATGTTTATTCATTTTAACTGAGCCACCTCTTCAAGCTGGTTAGTGCTCCGTAGCACGTTTCCTTGATTTACACCAGGTCGCCTGAAACATGTTTTAAAAATATTTTATCAGCGGGGAAATGCTGGTGAGTTATTCAAATTTGATAAAACGACTCATGGTTATAAATTACAGCATAAGAGCGATTACAATGGCTTTTATCTTATTTTTATCTGGCGCCGTGTCACCTGGTGACGATGGTCATATCACTATTGGGTCTTTCCCCAAGTAGTGACGTTTATCACTGTTAGGATTGATTAGCCTAACCCGTGAGAAATTAGTAACGTGCACAATACCCCACTAGCCAGTGATTCAAGATAACCACGACTTACTCCCTGTAATTATAACTTTTGAAAATGGAGTATTGTAAAATATTTGATAAAAGAGAATAACTCATATTGCAGATTTAAGTGGACAGAGCTTAGCCTACTGATTAGCCTTGTAACCTAATTTAAATAACAATGCACACGAACTAGGTCAGTAACTAATACAACATTTACGATAACTCACGAGACTAAAACCCTCACAACGAATGACAAAGTGCTATACTTAAACATCCGTCGAATTCACGACTAATGACAAAGTATGGCCCTAATGTGGGCAGCACTTAAACATCCATCGGATAGTTTTACATCAATCGGACATTGAATCGTAGCAGCGATCGAGTTAATACCCTGTATCGTAGCAACACCTTGCTATACTAATTGTATTTTTGACTTTGGAGCAGTATACGTTCGTTTTTGAAAGTTGATTTCGACACAGAATGAAAGCTCTTGAGCTAAGCTATTTATAGCTGAAATACGGGGCTGTCGCGGCCCGCGTGAACCATGGGCTCACCTTTACGCGGCCCGCCTAACCACCTATTCTATGCGTAGGTTTGATTGGTCACGAGTAGGTATGCCAGCTAGTCAACACGTGGATCCGGAAAACTTATCCGGTCAACCCAATATTGACGCAGCCCGCGTAAGATTCCCTTACGGCTTACGCGGCCCGCCTGAAACCCATAAATCTTGATTTCTTGATTTTTTATGCACAGTATGGTTTCAGGGGTCCGGGTTTTCATTTGTGGTTTAGTTTTAGGACATTTTTAAGAGTCCTTACATCCTCCCCACCTTAATTAAAATCTCGTCCTCGAGATTTGAAATAAGTGAGGATACATTCGCTTCATTTCCGATTCTAGTTCCCAAGTATGCTCGGGTCCTCTCTTGGAATCCCATTTGACTTTGACTAGTACTAGTCGTTTGTGCTTGAGAAACTTGATCTTTCGGTCTTCTATTTGTAATGGCTTTTCAACAAATTTTAGCTTTTCGTTTACCTCCACATCTTTAAGAGGTACTACCAGTGATTTGTCTGATAAACATTTCTTGCGATTGGATACATGAAACACGTCATGTACCCCAACTAGCTCTTCTGGTAGTTGTAAACGATAGGCAACTGGTCCTATACGTTGGATTACTGAGAATGGTCCTACGTATCTTGGACTTAGCTTCCCTTTCTTACCGAATCGTACTACTCCTTTCCAAGGAGAAACTTTTAAGAGTACTTTGTCTCCCACTTGGAATTCCAACGGGTTCCTTCTATTGTCTGCATAACTCTTCTTGCGATCTCGAGCCGTCTTTAATCTTTCCTTGATTTGAGTGATCTTATCAGTGGTTTCTTTGTCACACCCCAATTTTCACGTGTCACCGGTGGGCCCGGTGGGGGAGTATCGTGACGTGGTTGGCAACGTAATAGTCAAACAACACAATATAATAATGCACAGCGGAAGCAAATTTAAAATAAGATACAACCGAATTTATTTATTGTAAACAAAGTCACAATTATCCGGTGTTTATCCACAGTAGGATCGAATAAAGAAAACATTGTTTATGGTTCAACAGACTTCGGCATCTTAAGTTTGCGAGACTTCTAATGATGCTTAGGAGAATCCCAGCCTATTTCGCCTAGTACCTGCATTTAATCTTTTTGGGAAAATACGTCAGTTTACACTGGTAAATACATTCAACTGACTCATTTTATAAAATGATTGAAAATTGGTTTGGATGCACATGGCATAAACATTTTTATTAACTTGGGAGAATTATTTAATATTATAATCTTGTGAACGATTTACATGTTACTTATGCGTTCAGTAGCCCGGAACGTATCCGGGTTAAAGATCAATAGACACACCACTTTAAGTGAGTTATACACGGGAGTACGCCTACACCCCGTGCTCAGGTCGTGGCCATCTCGTAAGATGATGCCAGGGATATCCGGGACATGGTCATTAACCCCCCAAAGGCTGTAAAGTAAACACATCTGTTTAAAACGAGCCGATCAAATTATTCAACTACCCACTAAGCGTGGAGATTTGATGCCCGATCAAGCGGTACGCTATGTACCGTAACCCAAGCCCGTATAGGGAAAATAAGTTAAAAGTATTTACCTTGATGCAAAGTATAGTCACAATAATCAAATAGCAGGTAGCTTTTACTGTTTCTCCTAATCTGGAACGAAGGTTAAATATAACCTATTAGAATCCTAGCGGGTCTTTAATTATGCTTAAGCTTAGACCGGCTAGTTTCGATGATACGGTTCGTACGCACGATTAAGCGAAGACCGGATAGAATGTGATTCAGACCTGAGAAGTTTGAGGACTTGTTTAATATGGGTTTATTATTCACATTCTGGATTTTGAGATAAAACCGTTAAGGTTTGACCCGTTTCGGCTAATTTATGTAAACTTGTTACATAAACCGAACCGTACGCGTAATAAGCGTGACGGGTATTCATGAGAGCTATATACAGATTTCCTAAGTTAATATGCTTCAAATATTTTGTAACATCAGTAGGATGTCTTCCGTTATGCCCCGAACTAATTTAAACACAAACTATGCCCCGTAGGGGTAGTTTGGTCATTTTAAAGTTTGTAAAAGAGTTTAATTGTTTAACTGAGTTACAGGTCTGATGTAAACAGCAAACATACTCATTTTGATGGGTTATAACAGTAGGCTAAGTCGTGTATGCGAAATTTATCATATTTAACCAAACTATGCCCCGTAGGGGTATTTTGGTAATTTCACATAAGCCGAAAAGCTCAAAAACGAAGTCTGAGTTTATCAACCTTTGCTTACTGTTAAAATATCATAATTTTCCTCATATATCAGTAGGTATCAACCCGGGTATGTCCAATATGATTCTAAGACATACTATGCGTTAAAAACGCTAATTATGGCGATTAAAGGCCATTACCGGGTTTGATACTTAAATCTGATATTTTTATATTTCCAGAAGGCTTAAAATAATTTATTTATCATAACCAATCAGTAGAAAAAGGTTTGGAGTCGTTTAGATGTGTAAAACTCATTTTATGGCCCGTAAGGGCAAAACCGACAATTACCGAGTTAAGCCTACGACTATGAGTTATGCTCAGCCTAAAATTACTTAAAAATCTTTAAAATTCCCTAATTATTATATTACCTCAGTGGGTAATTCGTTTTATACCAAAAAGTATGTTTAACTAGGCTATACGCTAATTACGCCATTTTATTAACATAAAGCTTTAATTTAGCGACAATGAGCATAACTCTTAATCTACAAGTCAAACTGATGTCAAACTTTGCATACCAGTTTATATATCAGTAACTAAGGTTTCTACACTTTTACATTTTCATAAATCATGATTTAAGGTAATAAGGGCATAACGGTCAACGTATGAGCAATTAACGGAAATTTGCATATTAATTGGATAACTAGTGAACCAAGGTGTATGATCACAGAGGGTTGTTCTAACATGTATCCTAATCCAATTAAAGCTCTGAGGCATTTCTAAAATATGCCCAAACGGGTCAGAACTGAAAGTCAACCGAAAAGTCAAACTATGTGACTTTCGGTTCCGAACCGGGTCTAAACAGGAAATAGTCGGGTTGAACATGTTGGGACATGTTCTTACACTTATTTCTAAGTTATAACAATGTTCAAACAGGTTACAAATGTTCTAGATAGCTAATTATGCATAATTGACATTTTAAGCAATATGTTGACTTTTTAAGTAAATGTTTGACCCGACATTTGACCTGCTTAGGATGGTGATCAGGGGAAACCCTTTTGGGGTTTTATTACCCACATAAATACCATTCTAAAACTACTTTTAATTCGAGATAAGACTGAGTCATTAGTGACTAATCTCGAAGTCAAACCGTAATTACGACGGTTTGACTTTTAGCTAATTAACTAAGCTAAACACAACCAAATAAGAACTAGCAGACTTACAATAGTCCAATGCACGACTTATGATCAGAAGGGAGAGTTCCTATGCTCCAGGATGCTCCAAAGATCAAATGCAAGTGTGAAGAATGTTGTGACCTTGAGGTTCCTTTTATAGTGTAATGGCTCACCACAATTGGTTGACAACTAACTCTAGAGCTGACCACAATCATCCAACAAGTGTCCTAGTGCTCTTGGGTCGTTTAGGGGTCTTTAAATAATGATAAAAACCAGTTAAATCGGTCATAATCGCGAGAAACAGCCAACAGCAGGTTTCTGGTCGCTGGGCACCTCTAGCGCACCGTTACGCTACACATGTAGCGGTGCGCTAGCCCGCTATAATGGGCCGGTTGACTTAACATGGTAGCGCACCGTTACGCCACACTTGTAGCGGTGCGCTAGCCCCTTCTGAGCCAGAATTTGTTGTTGTTTGTTGAAGTTTCGTAAAGGTAACCAATTATTTCGATCTTGGGTCCTATACCAACACTTATGGACCTCCCAAAATGGTCTTGCACAGTATCAAACCCCACCAAAATGATATGTTTTGTTTTGGATTCAAAAGCAAGACCCGTATACATCGGTTTACCATTCAATTTACTTGTGGGATCAAATCATGCTTTTCAATTCTATTATTAACAAGAATTCTCTGCATTGAGGGTAATAAAGATGGGTATAACATTTAATCGGGTCTTGGGATTTATAATTGAGGTCGTTCAGAGGTAACAATTTAACATGACGCCACTTTAATCCTACCGAAACATCTTTATTAAATCCGGGTTTTCAACGCGTTTTGTCTGACATGACACGTGTCGTTTTATTATTGAACCCGAAATTTTCGAGGTGTTACATCCTCACCCCCTTAAAATAAATCTCGACCCGAGATTTACTGAAACAAGTACGGGTACTTTTCTTTCATCGTGGATTCAACCTCCCACGTGAAATCGGGACCTCTACGGGCATCCCATTTGACCTTCACAAAAGGTATATGCTTCCTTCGAAGCTTCCTTACCTGTCGATCTTCAATCGACAAAGGTTTTTCAACAAATTTTAAGCTTGCGTCAATATGCACATCTGTATATGGCATGACGTGTGTGTCGTCAGCGGAACACTTCTTTAAATTGCAGATGTGGAACACGTTGTGAATTCCACTGAGCTCTTCTGGTAAGTTCAACTTATAGGCAACTGACCCGACACGTTCGATAACCTCGAAAGGTCCTATGTATCTCGGGCTTAGTTTGCCTTTCTTACCAAATCGCATCACTCCTTTCCAGGGTGACACCTTAAGTAGGACTTTGTCACCTACTTCAAAGTGAAAATCCTTACGACTTGGATCCGCGTAACTCTTCTGCCTATTCCGGGCAGCTTGGAGATTGTTATGAATCTGGACAATCTTGTCCGTCGTTTCGAACACGATCTCTGGTCCTGATAACTGGACTTCTCCAACTTCCGCCCAACAAACTGGCGATCTACACTTTCTACCGTATAATGCCTCAAAAGGCGCAGCCTTTATGCTGGTATGGTAGCTACTGTTGTAGGAGAATTCGATTAATGGTAGGTTCTTATCCCAGCTACCTTCCAATTCGATCGCACATGCACGTAGCATGTCTTCCAACGTTTGAATAGTACGCTCACTCTGACCGTCAGTCTGAGGATGGTAAGCCGTACTAAAGTTCAAACGTGTGCCCAAAGATTGTTGGAAGCTCTTCCAAAAATGTGACGTGTACCTAGTATCTCTATCAGAGATAATAGCTACAGGTATGCCGTGTAAGGCTACAATCTTATCAACGTATAACTGGGCTAACATATCGGAGCTATAAGTCTCCTTGATGGGTAAGAAATGAGCTGACTTAGTCAGTCGGTCAACTATAACCCATATCGTATCATTTCCTTTCCTTGTCTTGGGTAACTTGGTAATAAAATCCATAGTTACCATCTCCCACTTCCACGTAGGAAGTTCAGGCTGTTGTAGCAACCCTGACGGTTTCTGATGCTCGGCTTTGACTTGCGCACATGTCAAGCATTTTGCTACATGGGCGGCTACAGACTTTTTCAAGCCTATCCACCAATAATTTGCCTTTAAATCCTGGTACATCTTATCAGCTCCAGGATGAACGGAGTATTTGGAACTATGGGCTTCTTGGAGGATGACATCACGAAGTCCTCCAAAAATTGGAACCCATATTCGTCCATTTAACCGTAAAATTCCGTCCTTGCTAAGAGTTAACTGCTCCTCAGTTACTCCTAACTTTTCATTAGGATAGTTAGCTTCCAACACAGCTTCCTTCTGTGCAGCTAACACCCTTTCCATCAAACTGTTCTTTATCTCCATACGCTTGGCGTTAATTCGAATGGGTTTAACCCTTTCCTTTCTGCTCAAGGCATCAGCGACTATATTCGCTTTGCCGGGATGGTATTTGATTTCACAATCATAATCATTTAAAGTTTCCATCCAACGGCGTTGCCTCATGTTTAATTCTTTCTGGTTAAACAGATGCTGGAGGCTCTTGTGATCAGAAAAGATCACAAATTTGATTCCATAAAGGTAATGCCTCCACAGTTTTAGTGCGAACACAACGGCACCCAATTCCAAGTCATGGGTGGTGTAATTCTTTTCGTGCACCTTTAACTGTCGTGATGCATAGGCAATCACTTTGCCTTTCTGCATAAGCACACACCCCATGCCAGTGTGTGATGCATCACAATAAACTACAAATTCTTCAGCGCCTTCAGGTAAGGTAAGCACAGGAGCGTTGCTCAACTTTTGTCTCAAAACATCGAAGGACTCTTGCTGCTTAGGGCCCCAAACGAACTTAACCTTTTTCTTAGTTAAGGAGGTTAGGGGTGCAGCAATCCTTGAAAAATTCTCAATAAAACGCCTGTAATATCCTGCCAACCCCAGGAAGCTACGAATTTCCGTAGGTGTCTTTGGCTCCTGCCAATTCATAACAGCTTCAACTTTAGCGGGATCCACTTGGATACCACGCTCACTGACCACGTGTCCAAGAAATTGGACTTCTCGTAGCCAAAATTCACACTTAGAGAATTTGGCGTAGAGCTTCTCCTGACGTAGAAGTTTGAGAATACATCGAAGGTGTTTCTCATGGTCAGCTTGGTTCTTAGAATAAATAAGGATGTCATCAATGAAGACGATAACAAATTTATCTAAGTAAGGTTTGCAGACGCGATTCATGAGATCCATGAACGTGGCTGGTGCATTAGTGAGCCCAAAAGGCATTACTAGGAACTCGTAGTGACCGTATCGAGTCCTAAATGCAGTCTTGTGAACGTCTTCATCTTTAACCTTCAACTGATGGTAGCCTGACCTCAAATCAATCTTTGAGAAGTAACTTGCCCCTTGAAGCTGATCGAACAAATCGTCGATCCTGGGCAATGGATATCTGTTCTTGATCGTGACTTTATTAAGCTCGCGATAGTCGATGCACAGACGCATCGACCCATCCTTCTTCTTGACAAACAGGATTGGCGCTCCCCAAGGAGATGAACTAGGTCGAATGAAACCCTTAGCCAGCAATTCATCTAGCTGCGTCCGCAACTCCTTCATTTCCGTGGGTGCCAATCTGTATGGTGCTCTAGCAACTGGTGCCGCTCCGGGAATGATATCGATCCTGAACTCGACTTGTCTATCTGGTGGTAGGCCAGGTAGATCTTCAGGAAACACTTCTGGGTATTCTGAGATGATAGGGATATCTTCCAACTTCGGTTTAGGTTCCTCCATAATCACTTGCGCCATGTAAATGACACATCCCTTCTTCAAACACTTGGAAGCCTTGAGCATAGTCACGTGCTCAGGTAGTCCATACTGGGTATCTCCCCGAATGGTAAGTGATTCACCAGACGGAGTCTTTATTACTACTTGCTTCTGGTTACAGACGATTTGGGCCTGGTTATGAGATAACCAGTCCATACCCAGAACTATGTCAAAACCGGCTAACTTAAAGGGAAGTAGAGATAGAGGAAAAGAATGGTTCTTAATGGATATAACACATCCATCTAACACAGTAGAGACGGTTTCAATGGTACCATCTGCTAACTCTACCTCATAATTCACTTTTAGGGTCTTGACAGGTAAATTCAACAATTTACAAAATTTATGATCTACGAAAGACTTATCTGCGCCTGAATCAAAAAGTACTCTTACAAAAACATCATTTACAAGGAAAGTACTTGTTATGACGTTATCATCCTGCACAGCCTCCTTCGCATCCATCCTGAAGACTCTGGCATTGGTCTTCTTAGCCTCCTCAGGCTTCTTGTTGTACTTAGGGCAGTTAGTCTTTATGTGGCCCTTTTCGTTGCAACGGTAGCACGTTGCATCTTTCATCTTCCTGCAATCCAAGGTCTTGTGTTCCTTGGACTTGCACAAACCACAAGCAAAAGACCTTGACTCGTGATTCGAGTTTGATTCGAGTCTGCACTTTCCAAAGTGCTGTTTCTTGCAAGTTTTGCATGTGGGCTTCTCTCCAGAACGATGCCCATCCTTCTTTGAATCCGATCCCTTCTTGTGATCACCGCTCCCACGGTGCTTCTTGTTCGACTTACGCGAACCATCATCTTCGTGCTTCCTCTTCTCGGCCGCCTTATTCCTCTGCGATCTCTGCCGGACCGCATCAAGAGTGAGGGATAAGGATAGGTCAGTTACAGGCCTGAAGGTAACTGGCCGAGAGGCTTTTACACTGGACTTGATCTCGGGTTCCAAACCACCAATAAAGCGAGCGATTCTTTTGGGCTCCGGGGTTACCAGGTAGGGAACCAGCCGAGACAGTGTATTGAAGCTTGTCAGATAAGCCTGACAATCGAGGTTCTTCATCACCAGGGATAGAAAGTCATATTCTATCTTTTCCACCTCATGTTGAGGGCAGAAATTTTCTTTGATCAGGGCAATGAATTGATCCCACGTCATACTATACAACGGGATCTTTCCGGAGGCCTCCATCAGAGATCTCCACCATGCCAACGCCTCACCTTTGAAGGACTGTGAGACAAATTTAACCACATCACCTTCAGCACATCCGCTGATGTCCACGACCGTGTCCATCTCATCGAGCCACGTCATACAGTCGACGGCTCCTTTCTCCCCCGTAAAATCCCTGGGTTTACAAGACACAAAGTACTTATATGTGCAACCCTTGTTACGGGGTCCTTGATGCAGTACTAATTGCTGAGATGGATTACTTTGGTGGTTGGTGGACTGACGGTCATCACCGTCTTTCTTGGGTCCATTCTTCTTGGGAGGAGGCTTGTTATGAGCCTCTGAATGTGTCCTTGGCTTTGACTGTGACACAGAGTGGGTCCTACTCCGAGTACCACTGTATTCGTCATATTGTCTATCCAAAGCTTGTGTGATAGCTCCGTCTATGATTGCTTTTAGTTCAGCACCCGTTAATGTAATCTGGGCGTTCTCATTCGGCTCCACAGGATGGCTGTTTACTTCATTGGAGTCAGCCATTTGTATTGAACTGTTGCAGAAAACAAGGTCAATATTTTTATTTAGGATTTTATTATGGAATTACCCCTTAGGGTAATTCGTTAACCATGGTAAACAGAGACCATATTTGGTTAACTTATTAATCGCATTAATTTAGGATTTTAATTAAAATTTATCCTAAACATAAATAATAACAATATATATTAGCACATAAGGCTTGGTCACATGGACAATTTCATAAACCATGATTTCAGAGAATCAGGACTTTTAAGGTTTGAACCTAGTTCATTACCTTTATTAGACAGGGAGTCATAGCTACCACTGTCCTTTGGCTCATGTAGAAATGAGCAAGGCCCGTAGGCTCTATATTACCACGTATGGTTAAATAAAATCATCTTAATTGATGATGTAAATCCAGGATTCAGAGATCATTAAACTGGATTAGGAATCTTCTTAAAGAATCCTTATTCATTTAAGAATGACATGTGATTTTTAACGAATCACTTCTGCCGGAGTGTTAACATGTTTTAAGATGTTAACAGGGATTTGAATCTTTTAAACCGGTCTTACCATTTTGGCCCGGTCTTATATTTGACACGAGGCTAGGTTTCACACTTAAAGATTCTTAATTAAATAATTACTTAGGCAGGTTAAAAGGAATGATTTTAATTTATTTATTTCATTTATAATTTATTTATGCACAATTGGCAAACATGAAATTTATAAAAATAACACTCCATTAATTTATCACTATATTACATATCGCCCTAAACGGGTCTTTTACACATGAAATTTGCCCACGCAGGAGCTAAAACATACTAACATGCCCACACAGGGGTCTTACAGGAGACATGCCCACGTAGGGGTCTTACAGAAAGACACAAGTCCTCGTAGGGACTAACACACCAACAATTGTCCACGTAGGGACTTAAACAAACATAAGTCCACGCAGGGACTAAACATACAACATACCCTCGTAGGGGTTTATGGAAAGATAGACCCACGTAGGGGTCAATACACACAACAAACAAACATACCCACGTAGGGGCTTAACAACAAGATATGCCCAAGCAGGAGCTAATACATCAGCGATGGAAGAATTTAACGATCCTTCTTGTTCTTCCCCTTGATCAGACCCATCAGTCCTTGGAAGAAGGTTTGCCTTTCCCTACGATCCTCGTGAGCCTCCCGTTCAACTCGCTGCAACCTATGTAGAATTTCCTCCCGTTCTGGGGGAGAAAATCGTGGCGGCTGTGACTGCGTTCTAATGATAGGCCTGGGAGGTATTGGGTACCCCTGATTTGGGTAGCTTACCCCCCATGGATCTCCGTAGGGTCCTTGGGCATTGAGGGCGTTATAATTTGCTGCTTCCATATAAGGATCTGCCTCAGCGTATCCGTAGTTGTGGTAAGCTGGTGGCTCAAACAGGTTGTAAGTACTCGGACCCGTGTACGCTGGGATTGGGTTATCAAAACCCATGTGCGGTGGCTGTTGAAAAGCTGGCTGCGAAGGCCCACCCATTTGTGGGTCCTCATAGTGCGGCGGGTAGTGACTAGCACTAGACTGTCGTGGGGAATCGAAAGTGAAGCCCCCCGGTCTCACCGACATGCGGGCACCGGTTCTCCTACGCCTTGGCGGTTGAGGAGGTGGCGGTTGAACTGGTGGCGGTGGAGGTGGTGGCGTAACTGCCACAAACCGATGATCCTCTGATGAATCTTGATGATGCGGCTGTGGTTGTGGCTCCTGGTGCTGCTGAGAATGCTGCTGATGATGCTGCCCATGTGACGACGAGTGGTGTGATGGTGTATAATACCATGGGTGCTGATTAAAGAAGGCTTGGAAGCTGTCTGGACCACCATAGGGTGATCCGTGAAACGAAGATCCGTCCGAGATCTCTATCGGGTGGTTCGGAGTGCCACTAGCAGGCATGACGGGGTCCGTATCCTCGTCCATGTCGTCAGATTGATCACCAGAGAAGTGGTCGTCTGGCCCTAGTGGGTTGAAACCCACGGGTTCTTGTAGGTAATCAGCCAGGTTAAACTGGCCTCTAAAGATCGGTGTGGGGTCCCCATAGGAATGGTGAGATAGGGACCTCTAAAGTGGTATGTATGAGGGCAGAGGGTTATTAGGCTCGTCTTCCGATTGAGGTCCATATGAATTTCGGACCGGAGGGGTAGAACTATGCGAAACAGATCTCCTTGCTGGTTCGAACAGGTTTCTCCTGTTCCGTCTTGGATTCTCGCTTTCTGCCGCAGTTGGAGCTCGTGTATTAGACGGCCCTGCTTCATGGTCGTTGGGGGCGGCTACCGGCCCCTTTCCGCGTCCTCGCGTACGCAAGAATCTCGGAGGCATTTTGTTATTCCTGTCAATAAAGCATGAGATAACAATAGCAACAATATAAAATTTTAAAGGACAAACGGAAAAACCAAATAATAGTGAAATTTGTCCTATGTTATAAGTCTAGACTCGAAGGTTTAGATATGTGCAATTGTGTAACTGAGATTAAACACAAAAGGCTAGTGTTTAATTCACTCAGTGTTGGCTCTGATACCAACCTGTCACACCCCAATTTCCACGTGTCACCGGTGGGCCCGGTGGGGGAGTATCGTGACGTGGTTGGCAACGTAATAGTCAAACAACACAATATAATAATGCACAGCGGAAGCAAATTTAAAATAAGATACAACCGAATTTATTTATTGTAAACAAAGTCACAATTATCCGGTGTTTATCCACAGTAGGATCGAATAAAGAAAACATTGTTTATGGTTCAACAGACTTCGGCATCTTAAGTTTGCGAGACTTCTAATGATGCTTAGGAGAATCCCAGCCTATTTCGCCTAGTACCTGCATTTAATCTTTTTGGGAAAATACGTCAGTTTACACTGGTAAATACATTCAACTGACTCATTTTATAAAATGATTGAAAATTGGTTTGGATGCACATGGCATAAACATTTTTATTAACTTGGGAGAATTATTTAATATTATAATCTTGTGAACGATTTACATGTTACTTATGCGTTCAGTAGCCCGGAACGTATCCGGGTTAAAGATCAATAGACACACCACTTTAAGTGAGTTATACACGGGAGTACGCCTACACCCCATGCTCAGGTCGTGGCCATCTCGTAAGATGATGCCAGGGATATCCGGGACATGGTCATTAACCCCCCAAAGGCTGTAAAGTAAACACATCTGTTTAAAACGAGCCGATCAAATTATTCAACTACCCACTAAGCATGGAGATTTGATGCCCGATCAAGCGGTACGCTATGTACCGTAACCCAAGCCCATATAGGGAAAATAAGTTAAAAGTATTTACCTTGATGCAAAGTATAGTCACAATAATCAAATAGCAGGTAGCTTTTACTGTTTCTCCTAATCTGGAACGAAGGTTAAATATAACCTATTAGAATCCTAGCGGGTCTTTAATTATGCTTAAGCTTAGACCTGCTAGTTTCGATGATACGGTTCGTACGCACGATTAAGCGAAGACCGGATAGAATGTGATTCAGACCCGACAAGTTTGAGGACTTGTTTAATATGGGTTTATTATTCACATTCTGGATTTTGAGATAAAACCGTTAAGGTTTGACCCGTTTCGGCTAATTTATGTAAACTTGTTACATAAACCGAACCGTACGCGTAATAAGCGTGACGGGTATTCATGAGAGCTATATACAGATTTCCTAAGTTAATATGCTTCAAATATGCTGTAACATCAGTAGGATGTCTTCCGTTATGCCCCGAACTAATTTAAACACAAACTATGCCCCGTAGGGGTAGTTTGGTCATTTTAAAGTTTGTAAAAGAGTTTAATTGTTTAACTGAGTTACAGGTCTGATGTAAACAGCAAACATACTCATTTTGATGGGTTATAACAGTAGGCTAAGGCATGTATGCGAAATTTATCATATTTAACCAAACTATGCCCCGTAGGGGTATTTTGGTAATTTCACATAAGCCGAAAAGCTCAAAAACGAAGTCTGAGTTTATCAACCTTTGCTTACTGTTAAAATATCATAATTTGCCTCATATATCAGTAGGTATCAACCCGGGTATGTCCAATATGATTCTAAGACATACTATGCGTTAAAAACGCTAATTATGGCGATTAAAGGCCATTACCGGGTTTGATACTTAAATCTGATATTTTTATATTTCCAGAAGGCTTAAAATAATTTATTTATCATAACCAATCAGTAGAAAAAGGTTTGGAGTCGTTTAGATGTGTAAAACTCATTTTATGGCCCGTAAGGGCAAAACCGACAATTACCGAGTTAAGCCTACGACTATGAGTTATGCTCAGCCTAAAATTACTTAAAAATCTTTAAAATTCCCTAATTATTATATTACCTCAGTGGGTAATTCGTTTTATACCAAAAAGTATGTTTAACTAGGCTATACGCTAATTACGCCATTTTATTAACATAAAGCTTTAATTTAGCGACAATGAGCATAACTCTTAATCTACAAGTCAAACTGATGTCAAACTTTGCATACCAGTTTATATATCAGTAACTAAGGTTTCTACACTTTTACATTTTCATAAATCATGATTTAAGGTAATAAGGGCATAACGGTCAACGTATGAGCAATAAACGGAAATTTGCATATTAATTGGATAACTAGTGAACCAAGGTGTATGATCACAGAGGGTTGTTCTAACATGTATCCTAATCCAATTAAAGCTCTGAGGCATTTCTAAAATATGCCCAAACGGGTCAGAACTGAAAGTCAACCGAAAAGTCAAACTATGTGACTTTCGGTTCCGAACCGGGTCTAAACAGGAAATAGTCGGGTTGAACATGTTGGGACATGTTCTTACACTTATTTCTAAGTTATAACAATGTTCAAACAGGTTACAAATGTTCTAGATAGCTAATTATGCATAATTGACATTTTAAGCAATATGTTGACTTTTTAAGTAAATGTTTGACCCGACATTTGACCTGCTTAGGATGGTGATCAGGGGAAACCCTTTTGGGGTTTTATTACCCACATAAATACCATTCTAAAACTACTTTTAATTCGAGATAAGACTGAGTCATTAGTGACTAATCTCGAAGTCAAACCGTAATTACGACGGTTTGACTTTTATCTAATTAACTAAGCTAAACACAACCAAATAAGAACTAGCAGACTTACAATAGTCCAATGCACGACTTATGATCAGAAGGGAGAGTTCCTATGCTCCAGGATGCTCCAAAGATCAAATGCAAGTGTGAAGAATGTTGTGACCTTGAGGTTCCTTTTATAGTGTAATGGCTCACCACAATTGGTTGACAACTAACTCTAGAGCTGACCACAATCATCCAACAAGTGTCCTAGTGCTCTAGGGTCGTTTAGGGGTCTTTAAATAATGATAAAAACCAGTTAAATCGGTCATAATCGCGAGAAACAGCCAACAGCAGGTTTCTGGTCGCTGGGCACCTCTAGCGCACCGTTACGCTACACATGTAGCGGTGCGCTAGCCCGCTATAATGGGCCGGTTGACTTAACATGGTAGCGCACCGTTACGCCACACTTGTAGCGGTGCGGTAGCCCCTTCTGAGCCAGAATTTGTTGTTGTTTGTTGAAGTTTCGTAAAGGTAACCAATTATTTCGATCTTGGGTCCTATACCAACACTTATGGACCTCCCAAAATGGTCTTGCACAGTATCAAACCCCACCAAAATGATATGTTTTGTTTTGGATTCAAAAGCAAGACCCGTATACATCGGTTTACCATTCAATTTACTTGTGGGATCAAATCATGCTTTTCAATTCTATTATTAACAAGAATTCTCTGCATTGAGGGTAATAAAGATGGGTATAACATTTAATCGGGTCTTGGGATTTATAATTGAGGTCGTTCAGAGGTAACAATTTAACATGACGCCACTTTAATCCTACCGAAACATCTTTATTAAATCCGGGTTTTCAACGCGTTTTGTCTGACATGACACGTGTCGTTTTATTATTGAACCCGAAATTTTCGAGGTGTTACATTCTTGTACTATTTCGGGACATGATAATTGATTTTCTCCTATTTCTGCCCAGCAAACTGGAGTTCTGCACTTGCGTCCATATAGTGCTTCAAATGGGGCAGCTTCGATACTTGAATGATAACTATTGTTATAGGAGAATTCAATTAATGGTAGGTGATCATCCCAATTTCCACCAAAATCTATTACACATGCCCTAAGCATGTCTTCCAGAGTTTGGATTGTCCTTTCACTTTGTCCGTCCGTCTGAGGATGATATGCAGTACTTAGGTTTAGTCGGGTTCCCATTGCTTCCTGGAAACTGGTCCAGAAATGGGAAGTGAAACGACTATCTCTATCTGATACAATGGAGAGTGGAACTCCATGTAAGGATACTACTTCATCTACATACAACTTGGCTAATCTTTCCATGCTAAAGGTTTCTTTCATGGGTAGAAAATGAGCTGATTTGGTTAATCGATCCACAATTACCCAAATCGCGTCATTACCTTTTCTGGTTTTGGGTAGCTTAGTAACAAAATCCATTGTTATGAGTTCCCATTTCCATACAGGCATTTCTAATTGTTGTAGTAGACCTGAAGGTTTCTGGTGTTCTGCCTTAACTTGTGAACAAGTAAGACATTTAGAAACATATCTAGCTTTGTCCTTTTTTCATCCCTATCCACCAGAAATTATTCTTTAAATCTTGGTACATTTTATTGTTACCACGATGCATGGTATACCTAGATTTATGAGCTTCTTCTAGAATCTTATTTCTTAATTCTCCCTCTTTAGGTACCCAAATTCTTCTTTTGTGGAATCTCCAAATTCCATCACTTCCTTGTTCTAATTATGTTATTCTTCCTTTCATTCCTTCAGCATTGTCCTTGATGGCTGTTTCTTGAATATTCTTCAGTTGCTCCATTAAATATAACTGTAGATTTAATCTAAGAGCACGAACTCGCTTTTGCTTTTCATGATACTTACGACTTAAGGCATCTGCAACTATATTTGCCTTTCCTTCGTGATATTGAATATCACAGTCCTAATCACTTAGGATTTCCATCCATCTCCTTTGCCTCATGTTTAATTCTTTTTGCCCAAATATGTATCTTAAACTTTTATGGTCTGTATAGACAGTAAACTTACTTCCATACAGATAGTGTCTCCAAATCTTAAGGGCAAAAATTATGGCTCCTAATTCTAAGTCATGAGTTGTATAGTTTTCTTCGTGCTATTTCAATTGCCTTGATGCATATGCAATTACCTTATTGTGTTGCATAAGTACACATCCTAATCCTAGTTTTGAAGCATCACATTATACTTCAAAATCCTCTGTTCATTCTGGCAAAGCTAATATTGGAGCGTTTGTTAGCTTTTGCTTCAAAATCCTAAAGGCTTCTTCTTGCTTAGGTCCCCATTCAAACTTAACTGCTTTACAGGTTAGCTTAGTTAATGGTACAACTATCTTGGAAAAATCCTTAATAAATCGTCTATAATATCCGGCTAATCCTAGAAAACTTCTAATTTCCATAGCTGATTGCGGGACCTTCCATTTGGTGATTGCTTCTATCTTAGAAGGATCTACGTGAATACCTTCGTGATTCACCATGTGCCCTAAAAATTGCACTTCTTGCAGCCAAAATTCACACTTCGAGAATTTGGCGTAAAGCTTCTCATTTCTTAACAAAGTTAAGAGTGCATGCAGGTGCTGACAATGTTCCTCCTGACTTTTGGAATAAATAAGTATATCGTCGATAAAGACAATTACAAATTTATCCAAATACGGTTTCAGATCCTATTCATCATGTCCATAAATGCTGCGGGAGCATTTGTTAGTCCGAAGGGCATGACTGTAAACTCGTAATGACCATACCTAGTTCTGAAAGCAGTTTTAGGTATGTCTTCTTCTTGTACCTTCAATTGATGATATCTGGAGCGTAAATCTATCTAAGAAAAATATCTAGCTCCCTGAAGTTGATCAAAAAGATCATCAATCCTAGGTAATGGGTATCGATTCTTAATTGTAATCTTATTCAATTCCCTATAATCGATACACATTCTCATTGAACCATCTTTCTTCTTTACAAACAATACTGGAGCTCCCCACGGGGATGAACTAGGTTGTATGAATCCTTTACTTTGTAATTCATCTAATTGCTTTTTCAATTCTAGCATTTCTATGGGCGCTAACCGATAAGGTGCCTTGGCTACCGGTGTAGTTCCAGGAATTAGATGAATTCTAAATTCTACTTCCCTGTTGGGTGGTAATCCTAGTAATTCTTCTGGAAATACATCTAGGTATTCTGAAACTACTGGAATTTCTTTGAGTTCTTTGCCTTTCGTGTTAATGATTACTGAAATCATATACACCATTTCTTGTTTTCTTGAATAACTGGCCAATTTCATTACTGAAATGAATTTCAGCGGCTTTCGTGGATGATCTCCTGTAATCACCACTAATTCTCCTGTGGGTGTATGAATTTCTATGGAATTCTTATCACAAAGAATTCGAGCATGGTTTGCTACCAACCAATCCATTCCTAATACCACATCGAATCCTGCTAAATTCATAGGTAATAGGTTTGCAGAAAATTTATGACCTAAGAGTTCTATCTTTATATTTTGCATAACCTTATCTATTTTAACAGAATTTCCCTCTGCCGTTTCTACTTTAAAAATCTGCCTAAGGTTGGTTAAAGGTAAGTTAAGAGCTTGACAGAATGAAGTATTTATTAAACTTTAGTTTGCACCAGAGTCAAATAATACTTTGGCATAGACGTTGTGAACTAAGAACGTACCAGCTATCACGTCCGGAATTAATTCTGCTTCCTGAGTAGTCAACTGGAAGGCTCTTACGTTCTTCTTGGTAGCTCCTTCTGTAGGTTTAGCTTTGTTATCAGCTGGTTTGGCTAATTTTGGGCAATCTGGCCTGAAATGTCCAGCTTCTCCGCAGTTATAGCAAATTGTTGCTTTCTTCTTCCTACAATCTTCTTCTTGATGCCCCGGAATTTTGCAGAAATTACAATACCCCTTGCATCTTCCAAAATGCTTTCTTTTGCAGGCATTGCAAAATGGACCAGTGGAAGATTTCCCAGTCCCTTTTCTCTTGAAATTGCTACGATTACCCATACGGAATCCATGGGTAATCTTTTGGGCCACTTCCTTTTTCCGGGTTTCTTCTCTTGTTCGTACCAATCCATCAGTTAAGGTGTTGGCTAATTCCACAGCATCATCAATAGTGCGTGGTCTTGCAGCTTTGACAATGTCACGGATTTCGCCAATTAATCTCCAAATATAGCGGGAAATAAGCACCGGTTCTGGCGAAGCCAGGGTTGGTACTACTCTCGCATATTCGAAGAATGTCGAAGTATACCCTCGACAGTCTACAGCCACCATCCGGTGGTTTAGGAACTTATTTGCCATTTGTTCCTTTTCATATTCGAGACAGAATTTTCTTTCCATCAGACTTTTAAATTCTTCCTAATTCATGGCATAGGCCACATTTCTTCCTTTGGCTTGAAGTACCGTATTCCACCATTCTAGCGCCCCTTCTTTGAAAAGATGCGACGCATACATGACCTTGTCGTCCTCGGCACATTTACTTATTGTAATTACTGCCTCGGTTTTCTCTAACCAACGCAGTGCAGCAGTCGCTCCTTCGTTACCTGGAAACTCAGCCGGTTTACAGGCAAGAAATTCCTTGTAAGTGCAACCAGGCGTTGCAGCTTTCATTCTTTTTAGACCTAGGGCTTGCCGTATATTATCGTTATTATTATTATTATGGTTGCCGCCTCCATTTATGCTATTACTGAAATTGTCACTGTGTGTGCGTTTACTAAGAATAATCTGTTGAGGTTCAATTGGATTTCTAGCAGCCGCAAGTATTGCTGGAATAGCATTGGCTATCCCCTGAGCAACGATATTCTCGATATCTTGCCTATTCAGAAAATGATCTTCATTGTTATGCTCAGATTGATTAACTTCATTATCGGGTTCATTACCAGCGGGTGCCATCTGGTAATTAATTTATATAAATAATTAGTATCACATTAGAATTTACCAAACATAACAAAATAATTGCACATAATCACATAAACAAATATATCCAAAATTATCAATTTATTGACTTCCATTTTTATATATTATAGTATGCATCTGTACACACTTGTTTATTTTACAAAAGTTTTATTCTTAGGTTATTTCACAGGATATTATTATTATTATTATTAAACATATATTCCTTCTACCACACAACCACAGTCCTTCCACCTTTGACAGTTGTCATCTTAGAAACGACGTTCCCTTTCGTCGTACTTCCAAGAGATCTGCTCTCCTACCTCCCGGATTCTATTCCCTGCATCCATCAGCTCCTCGCCAAAATGGCGAAGTTCTGCCAAGTTCTCATTGCTCATTGGTGGGTTTGGTGCAGGTTCTGGGTCGAATTGCGGGAAAAAGGTATAAGGGTTATTGAGAAGGTTTTAGAACTGCCAGTCGTTGGTCCACCATTCTTCCATTTCTCCTAGAGGTCGAGTATTGACAAGGGGATCTGGAATGGCTGGTTCTAAGTTTATTGGAAGCTGGGTTTCAGAAGGATAAGTGAAAAGGTTTTCATTGACAGGTTTAAAGTTATCACAGCTTGCCAGTATGAAATCTAGCTCTTCCTACAACGTCATTTCCTTAGTTTGCTTGGAGCTTTCTCCAATCTCTTGCTTGGAGTTTTCTTCAACATCTATTCCTTTTCCTTTATCTATTGGATCAACTGCCTTGGCAACTTTCCGAGTTACTGGTTTCCTCCAGTGTACACGCCTCCAGCCCACGATTCTTCTTCTTTTCTTTGGTTTGGGTTTCTCCGGAGGTGGAGCTTGAAATTCCATAGGTTCCTCCATATCAGCACAATAACCAGTAAAATCCTTGGAAACTTCAGTATTAACAGGATAGAGATTGAGATTCTCAAGAGCTTCCGATAATTCATTCATGATGTTTTGCATTTATGAAGAAACACAAAAAATTTAAAATTTTCACATAGTCACATAAAATCAATCAGAAAATCTAAGTAATTATACAAACCCTTTTTATTGAAATGACTTATTTTTATTACAACTAAATTTTGAAATATACTAGTAGTTTATTTAATAGATTAAAGTTTCTGGCTTATAGATAATATGGATACTAATACAGGGTCGGGGTGTTAACAGTTTAGAGGTTATCATTTACTGCTATGGTAGCTAACATGTAGAGATCTGCCCATTAACTTGTCTTCCCATGGTGGGTTATTGCCTATTTTCTGAGTTTCCTTATTACCCATCACTCCTTTTTGTTCGGACTTCTTTATTTTCTCTTGACTTTTTCTAATAATCAAACTTCTTTTATTAGGAGAAAGTGGTTTCTCATACTGTGCCTTACGTACAAATATTCCCTCCTCAGTATCTGCGAGTTTATTCCCAAACTAGTGTAGATACAAAAAGTATTTACCTATTTGGGTACTTTGAAAAATATTTACCTATTTGGGTACTTTTCTATATCCCTTAAATTTTTTACCTAATTTATACATTTCTTTTTATTTTTCTACCCAAAGTTAAATTAGATTACTCACAGAATTAAAATCAGTAAAAATATGAGTAATTATTTTTTGTAAAAAAATAAAAAATTATGCAAATATTCAAAAAAAAAAACTGCAAAAATTCTACAAAAAAATATGTGAAAAATCCACAAAAAATCTGCAAAAATATATTAAAAAAATTCTACAATAATTCTGCAAAGTAAAAAAAAATCTGCAAAAAATATTATAAAATAAACCATATAATCTACACTAGTTTGGGAAAAAACTCCATTTCTTTTTCCGTTTTATTTTCTTTTTATAACCTGAAATTGTCTAGGCCTCGTTTAAACTAAGCTCCTAAAAAAAATAAAACAATAAATTCACAAATTTACTCCCCTAAGTTATATCGATTAAGTGATAGTAATCTGATGGAAAGTTTGATATTTCAAACAAGTTTATTTAAACTCAAGCAATTTATAAAATAAAGTTACAAATTTCGAATTTCTTGAAATTTGAGTTTTGAGAAAAGATTCTAAGTATTTTAATTATTTCAATTTTATTAATAGTGATTATTTCTCCAATATTCTGTACGTATAAGTAGTTTGGTTTTTTTATAGATATTACCCCCAAACGTACTACACAATGTGGACCATCAAATCCACCAACTATTACCCTATAGATTATATGGTTTTTTTATAATATTTTTTGCAGATTTTTTTAACTTTGCAGAATTATTGTAGAACTTTTTAATATATTTTTGCAGATTTTTTTGTAGATTTTTTTTAGAATTTTTGCAGATTTTTTTTTAATATTTGCAGAATTTTGTATTTTTTTACAAAAAATAATTAGTCATATTTTTGCTGATTCTAATTCTGTGAGTAATCTAATTTTACTTCGGGTAAAAAAATAAAAAGAAATGTATAAATTAGGTAAAAAAATTAAAGAGATATAGAAAAGTACCCAAATAGGTAAATATTTTTCAAAGTATCCAAATAGGTAAATACTTTTTGTATCTACACTAGTTTGGGAAAAAACTCCAGTATCTGCTGAGTAACTTGAGGAATTTGATTGAGATGAACTTCTCTTTTCTTTTGGTGAACTATCTAATTTAAGATAGATATTTGAAAGCTTTTGCTTACCCATACTGTAACTAACAAGTAGTCAGTTAATAAAACACATAATCACAAAATGGCAATCAGGAAAATTAAGTATATTTGAATACTTAATAGGCTTAAATCAGTGGCTCAATTAGTAGCTCTGATACCACCTTTTCCTGTCACGGCCCCAGCCCCGGTTTTACCCGGTCAGGAGCCGCGGGACAGGAACCCGTGGTATTTAAATAATGCGACAGCGGAAGAATTTTCACAAGATCTTTTAAAACTTGAAATGGCCGATTATTTTATTTCATAATGCGGGATAAACCCCGAAATTTACATTAGAGGAATTTCATAAGTAAATTCCCTGATTTATAAAACATGTTTATTCATTTTAACTGAGCCACCTCTTCAAGCCGGTTAGTGCTCCGTAGCACGTTTCCTTGATTTACAGCAGGTCGCCTGAAACATGTTTTAAAAATATTTTATCAGTGGGGAAATGCTGGCGAGTTATTCAAATTTGATAAAACGACTCATGGTTATAAACTACAGCATAAGAGCGATTACAATGACTTTTATCTTATTTTTATCTGGCACCGTGTCACATGGTGACGATGGTCATATCACTATTGGGTCTTTCCCCAAGTAGTGACGTTGTTCACTGTTAGGATTTATTAGCCTAACCCGTGAGAAATTAGTAATGTGCACAATACCCCACTAGCCAGTGATTTAAGATAACCACAACTTACTCCCTGTAATTATAACTTTTGAAAATGGAGTATTGTAAAATATTTGATAAAAGAGAATAACTCACATTGCAGATTTAAGTGGACAGAGCTTAGCCTACTGATTAGCCTTGTAACCTAATTTAAATAACAATGCACACGAACTAGGTCAGTAACTAATACAGCATTTACGATAACTCACGAGACTAAAACCCTCACAACGAATGATAAAGTGCTATACTTAAACATCCGTCGAATTCACGACTAATGACAAAGTATGGCCCTAATGTGGGCAACACTTAAACATCCATCAGATAGTTTTACATCAATCGGACATTGAATCGTAGCAGTGATCGAGTTAATACCCTGTATCGTAGCAGCACCTTGCTATACTAATTGTATTTTCGACTTTGGAGCAGTATACGTTCATTTTTGAAAGTTGATTTCGACACAGAATGAAAGCTCCTGAGCTAAGCTATTTATAGCTGAAATAAGCTATTCAAACTTAACTGATTTACAAGTTAGCGTGAACCATGGGCTCACCTTTACGCGGCCCGCCTAACCACCTATTCTACGCGTAGGTTTGATTGGTCACGAGTAAGTATGCCAGCTGGTCAACACGTGGATCCGGAACACTTATCCGGTCAACCCAATATTGACGCGGCCCGCGTAAGATTCCCTTAAGGCTTACGCGGCCCGCCTGAAACCCATAAATCTTGATTTCTTGATTTTTTATGCACAGTATGGTTTCAGGGGTCTAGGTTTTCATTTGTGGTTTAGTTTTAGGACATTTTTGAGAGTCCTTACATTTTATGTGCTCATTGAGGGTGCAGGTGCGGGTATGGGATCTGGGTACTGTGGCATTGGTTCTTCCCGAGGATATGGATTCTCTAGGATTTCCCTAATGTATTCATCATTATCATAGTAGGGATCTAAAGGGTCCAGACCTGGGTAAGCTGCTAGGTTTGGCATGGGTTCTTAGGGTGTTGGGTAGCGTTTCTGATAATCCCTATGATCGTCAAACCACGGGTCATAATCTGGGTCTAAGGGATTGGGTATTGGTACTCTAGGTAACTCAGTTGGGTCAAAGGCTGGTGCTGGGATTTGGTTTTCTGGGTTGACTTAAATCTCCATTGGTTGTGTGGGAAACAAGGGCAATGGTTGGGGTGCTATAAGTTGCTCTAAATTAGGTTCTGCAGTTGTAGTTGCTAGAATATGAAAGTTTGCTAGACTCCTATTGATCATATCTTGGGTGTGAGCATCTGTTTCTCTCTTAGCGGCTGCTAGAACTCGCTGTTGTTGTAACTTTTTTATCCTCTTCCTACGTTCATGCGCTCCCCTACTGAACGATCCTCCCTTTTTAGGAGGGAATGACTCTTCAGACTGAGCCTTAAACATGAATATTCCATCTTCATTGTCAGCTGAATACCCTGAGAGGGTAGGGTGTGAAGATGTACCTTCGTTTTGAGGTGAGCTGGACAACTGACGATAGGCGTCGGAGGGTCCTTGATCGCTCATACTGTAAACTAACAAATAGTCAAATAACACACAACAATAAAAAACAGATATGCACGTATTTCCGTAATTAATTTCCTAACATTTTGAATAATATCTTGGTGTTAGCAGAACACTTTTGTGGTTGAATTAGTGGCTTAGCTCTGATACCACCTTCTGTCGTAACCCCCGACCCTATCTGTTCTGGGAACGGGCGGCCGCGAGACCAGTTTTGGTGGTATCGGTGTTTATCATTTTTGGCAGCGGAAATTACATCAGGACCATAGTTAGGAAATATTTTGTCAGAGTAAAAATACCACATTTTTATAATATTAAACACGTGGGAAATTCCCAAGTTTTCAGTACACACATTTTTATAGGGATAAACCCTATTTTATTTAATAAAAACATCTCTTTATTGAGGTAACTTTTATAGCCACTTTTCCAAGCTTTCAGTGCTGTCCAGCTGGCTTCTATTTGGCTTTCACATTTTGTTACCTGAAACGCGTTTAAAAACATTTTGTCAGTGGGGAAATACTGGTGAGTGAATCCCAGTTTAATCAAGAAGAGTTTTATCCTTTAACAGTATTGAGAGTGATTACAATGTTTATTTCTACACAATTACTCATTCAGTACTGTCAATCGACTCAATCCTGACTGGTGGGTCATATTACACATTGGCTAACTATTTGTCCAATGGTAACGTGTTCCACATTTTGTATACAAAACCCCAACATACCGGCAGCAATTAAAGAACTACAAAGACTCAATCACTGCTAATCACATTGTAAATTATTTAAGGTTTTGTAAAAACAGTTTACAAAAATGAGATTACTCACATTGCTATCTTATGGTTTTCCTTAAGGATTTCCTGGTGATTATCTATAATTTACACAAATGCACACGTGTTAGTATAATAACCCAATATTTACATTAGTAATACCCTCCCCGAGACGGCATTCCAACGACTACGTCGGGCAGAACCACGACAGCCGTTATGGAACCCTGGATCAATCGGGCAACGTATCTAATACGTAACCGGGGGTTATAATACTTACAACGAGGCAGAACTTCGTTATTTAGGGGGTATAATACCCGATTATAGCTTCTACACTTATGAAATTCATGAGAGAAAGAAAGTTTGTGAGCGATTTGGGACTAAAGGCCGATGCCTTCTATTTATAGTGTCTGATCGACACTTCCTCGCGGCCCGCGTAAGCGGAAGGTAAGTCCTTTGCGGCCCGCGACGTAGGTTACGTAGGCCCTAGCCTTGACTGGTCATTGGACTAGACTCGACACGATCTCGACACGTGGCAGCTCAGGGTGCCCCCCTAACCTTGAGCTGTCGCGGCCCGCGAGCTACCTCAATATCTTGTTTTTATTTAATTTTTTAATTATATAGGGTATTTTGGGCTCGGTTTTTGCATACGGGGTATATTTTAAGGCATATAGGGACCTTTTAACTAATTTATAAGTGTCGGAAATATTTTGGAGGGTTGTTATATGTTATGAATTTATGTTATACTATCTTCGTTCTAAATTCCTTGTTTATGATTCTAATGGGCAAGTTAGGACCTATGAAATCACATAAAATCTTAGTGTCAAAACGAATATTTAAGACGAAATATGCTTTCGTGTACATACTTAAATTACAAATGCGAATCCTTCACCAAATCCGAATACTCATACACCCTCGTTTCCCCCATGTAGGGTAACTTCAGTGTTCACATCTCAACAATTCATCAATTCCCGATTTAATTAGAAAGGTTTGCAAAACCGTGAGTGTACATGGCCTCTTTTTCTTTTCGTCACTTTGGGTGCAATACGCATATGTTATCAAACTCACGCCGCAATGGTGTATTTAGAGATGAGTGTCGAGCGGTTTAAAAAATGTTTAAAACAACTGGTCGGTTTAAAAACAACATTACGAAAATTCACACTGAAAGTAGATAAAAATAATATAAAAACGAAACCCATAAAAATTACATAATATAAATCCGTAAAAAAACTCAAAATAATAATTGTTTTAAAGCTTAGGGGTTGTAGCGAAAATCGGTTCAAAAAGAAAGAAAAATAAAATTTTACTAAAGTTAAAGGACTAAATTTTAAACTTATCATAGATCAGGGGTTGAAAATGAAACTATACACTAAAAATAAAATAAAATAAAAAAAATGAAAACTACTATTCATAAGACACCCATAAATGTTATATTAACTAGTATTTTGCCCGCCGCGCGTTGCGGCGGCGCGCAACGGGTGGAAATGTTTAGTAAGACACGTGTAAAACACAATGCGTAAGACACAATGCGCTACACACAATTCGTAAAAGACAATGCGTAAAAGATAATTAAAAAAAAAACAAACAACCACTAAAAGTTTACACTTAGTTTTGTTCAAAGGGATGCTAAGCATAATAAACTTCACACACAGATCTCAAAAGTTCATTCAGTGCTATGCTTGCAAGCGAGTGGTTTCATGCTCTATGCAATGAAAGCTGCCTTAACTTGTAGTGTCTTCTCGAGTTCTCGGTCAAACATAATGCCATTCATTGTTGCCACTGATACGAAACAACATGAAGTAAAACTGATGAGATGGGGAGGCAAACGGCAGACCTCAACTCAGTGGTCTTGTGGAATACCGAATACGGATGATACATGGGTTCTGAAGATGTCAATGTGGTTCTGCAGACACCAATATGCATCTGTTGACTGTTGTTACCCTTCCATCTTTTATCTTCGTCGGTAGGATTCCTAACTTCTTCACGAAACATCGTACTGCCGCTCATCGGGCTTCGTATGACAGTTGATGTTGTTGGATATGTCAAGAACACCTTCTGCACGCTAGATCCTCCAAGGCTGCCGCCATCGTCTGTCGCCGCTGCTGAAGCCATGGTAATGGCGGTTCTTAACTAAAAATTCATCTCTCCGTTTAGCTCGCGACCCCCTACTTATGCAGTTAATAACAATGTGGTGGGTGCGATGGTGTCACCGTTGCACTCTCCCTCTCATCTTTCTTTGAAGACTGTGGGATATAAATATTTTATCATGTCGGTCAAAAAAATACATACTACTTTGCTAGGAAGGGCTGTTTAAGGAATTTGGTTGACTTTGGAGATGTGTGTTTTCAGAGGTGGGCATGACCGGCAATTGTCAGTTATATGAGACTTGGAAACCTGAATTGTTGCTAAGAGCTTTCATGTTTTGTTATTATACAAGCTCGACAAAAACTTCATCAGTGTCAAGTGTGTGTTCAAAACAAAGTCGATGTAAAAATATATAACATTAAGCTACAATCCTAGCTTGTTCAATTTCAAATTTCTAAACAGAACATTACATATACAGACACATATATACATACGTTTATCTACATGTCCATATGCATCCATACACCCAGGTGTCAAATGGGTCAATATAACAACGATAAACGCCTAACTGCATTCTCCTTAAAAAGTCCAAAACACCATTTGACATAATAAATGAAACTATTCCCCTTCTGTTGCAACTAAACTGCTAAAAACTATTGCCAATCAACATTTGCATCATTTCTAACATAAAACTCACCAAATCCAACACAACTGACCCCTAATCATCTCCCAGCTACTATATTAAACCCTAAATCGTAACTACTAATCACAATAACTCCAAAACACGTTTTATAAACCAAATATTCTGCAAATTGGAATGATATAAACGGACAGAGAAGCAAAATAATAGAGAATTAGATACAGGGTGATGATAGATCGTATTAACGTACCTTAATTTAGTGTAATAATTCGAGCTGGATGAAGAATCGGAGACGCGTCAAAGATAGTAACGATTCTGAACGATTCGAGCTGGATGAAGACGTATTAACCTTGGGTTTATGAATGAGAGGAAGGGTATCGAAGTCCAGATGTTGCTGAACGATTCTGATTCAGACTTATCTCATTTTTAAAACAACACGCATCGAAACTTGCGAGGGCCGTGATAAGCGAGGACTTTCTCGCCGTCGGAGTAGAGGTTGAAAGTGGAGTCCGGACGGCGGCGATTGGCGGTGGATCTGTCGCCGTCGGTGGCGGAATCGTCTTTGGAACTCCCCATGTTTTTTTCTGAAAGTTTTGGATGTTTCTAACAGAGATGGGGAAGACCGGAAGATGCCGGTGATATGAAACCGAGAAACCTACACTATTGTTAAGGAGCTTCATCATTTGTTAATATATAAAATAATGATAATCGCTTTACTAAGATCCTAACTTTTTTTCATAAGTAGCACCACATAACTCCTTTTGGTGAGGGATATGTAACAAATGGCAAAAAGTGTAAGAATGTTTTTTAGGGGGGGGGGGGGGGGGGTTATATCACTAGGGTATGTAGTGGCAACACCATATACCCATCATTACTCAATTATTATTTTTGGTTTTTTTATTTTTCTTTTAATCTCTAAATTTATAAAATTTGAAAACAGCTAACATTTTATTAAATTAAAAAACATTACAATAAAATATATTTAATACTACTCATATTCATCGTCGTTGTCGCCTTCTTCTCCGTGATCTCTGTCATTCAAACTTCTGTGCGATATATTGTAGGTTTAAATAATTGATAACACTGATATCACTGTGGATCATCGGCACTACAATGACCATATATCATCGTTTTGGAATATGCAAATCTACAACCCTCATCATCTTTCATTCAAACTCGATATCCTAAACCCTCCTCATCTCGTTGAACCTACAAATCTCCAACACAAACCTTACTTTGTCATCTAAAATCAAAATCTGGTCAGATTTTTCTGTTAACATCCAATTTTTTTTTGTCTTTTTCCTCAGTTTTAATGAAGGGCTAAATGGTCTTTTAACGTTTTATTATAACAAATTAAAAATCTGACAATTTTGCCATTCATTAAAAGGGAGGAAAAAGGCAAAAAAAAAAAAACTGGATATTAACTGAAAAATATGACCAGATTTAGCTTTTACATGAAAATGACAACAAAATTAAAACCATAGGGATTCAGATTCAAAATGTTTGAGTTTTGAACTAAAGTGGAAAAAGTGACAAAACCTCATGGACCATTTTGGCAGTTTACCCTTTTTTTTAAGTTAGCAAGCCGGTATGTTTAGTTTTTTTTTTTCAACATTTCGATATAAATTTAATTGAAATTTTTAACATCGTATAATACTTAAGTATATGAAATTAGAGCTAAGGCCAGCTCAAAAATTTTTAGGCCTAAAGCGGATAGCAAAATTGAGTCTCTTTTCATAAAAAGATTTTTTTAGATCCTATTACTCATATATCATCTTTGTATATGCATAATAATAGATTATAAACTTCAATGTCAATAATCTCAAATCCAAAAACACTTGCATATAATATATTTTTTAGAACTTTGGACTTTAGAAAAATGAGAGCTAAAAACCCTGTTGACAATGATTCTGGTCTAGTTCGTGGCCTATTTCCCGATACTGTATTTGAAGCAGTTGTTCGAATTCCTTATGATACGCAACTGAAACAATTGGGATTTCCCTATTGGTCCAGGTCATTTCGGGGCAAGCGGGTCATTTATGATAAAGAGGATGAGCTGCAACAGAATGATTCGGACATTCGAGATTATGCAGGATTATACACGAAAGATCTGTTATATTAGGAAAGCCTTATATCTTGAAATTAATTCATCAAGTTGATGATAAAATCCATGGGCGTTCCAGTGGGCGTTTAGTTCAAAAACTCCTATACAATCAGACCAAAGTCTTATCCATTTGTAGATGGAGCTTCAATAGCAGCTAAGTCTAGAGGGAAATTATGAGCATTACGTTCATGCATAACTTCCATACCAAGGTTAGCACGGCTAGGTAAGCGCCATGTAGTAAGGGGAATAGTTATGAACCATGTAGACCATCCACATGGGGGTGGTGATGTACAATGATCTAGTAAATAAGATTTACTTTTTGTTAAATACAGAAAAAACGACCGTATGAATAAAGAATCCATGGATGAAGATATACCTTTTCAAACTCTGCCTGTAGTATATATCTTA